>JAZKJV010005684.1:0-453521 GCA_037367405.1 Ottelia alismoides
TTTCTTGCACATACATGTCTGTAAATAGCTCTTTGTAAAAACTATTTTTTTTACAAATGCTTGTAAAAATGTTTTGTTTGTAAAAACTCGTGTAAATATTTTTGTATCAAAATTATGTATATAGTACAAAATTTTTGAAAAATAAAAAGTTTGCAAAAACTCATGTGTAAATGTTTGTAAATAGTTTGCAAAACTTCTGCATTCATGCATGCATGCATTCAAACATCTTCAAAAATTTTGGACATTTTCAAAAATTTTGCATATTTTGAAAATTGCATAAAAAAGGTTTTGTACATAGTTTTGTATATTCTTTTAATCGTAGTTGAAATTTAACCTAATCTGGAATTAAATTGGAAAATGGAGCTTGGTTAAGACCTTAATCCAGGCAATTCTCAGAGGAACCTTATAGGATTTGGGGTTGAGACTTTTCAGGTCCATTAGTGACTTAATTCTTTGAGTCCACTAGGCTATGTTCATATGTCATCTTGTTGAACCTAAGTAAAACACTTAATAATGCACGCATGACTCTCACAGACATGGGCTTTACTTGGACCAACACCTTACACATAGCTCTCTACGGATGAGGTGATGAGGAGGCAGTTTTTTTGGCTTGGAGTAGCATACGAGGGTAGTACTTTTAGGCAGATCCTCTCATCTTCCTTTGGGGAGGGATGTGCACCTCAACTTGGTCTGGCGGTGTTGAGGTCTAAAGACAGGAGTTGTGGGTTGCAATAATGCTTCAAAAGAGAGATAGTCTACTGGCTCAAGAAGAAAAAAGTTCTTATGTATATGCTGCACCATGTAGATATGTTGTACATATGCACAAAAAAAGTGCAAAAATCAAGAAAACTCCAAAAAAGTGGACGGGCCTGATTGAAAATAAAATTCCTGCCGGAGTGTATATAGCCAAATAAAGCAACCCTTATGTTACACCTTCTGATCTCATGAAGCTTACAACGGGAGACTTAGCTACACTCCTAGGGATACATGGCTACACTGGCCACATTCCATTCTCTTCTTCCCCCCTCTTCTTGAGCCAGTTGCACTTGAACTTAGAAGGGAATACCCCATTCCTCGAGGAAAGAGCTGATAGACTGAGGAATTAGAGTTACCTTGTTGAGGGAGGTTGTTTCTTTGTCATTTCTGAGGTGGGGAGGTACATATCACTTACACAGTACAAGAAAAGATTCATGGTCATTAGAGTTTGCGTATGTAGACTTGTTCTGAGCTGGATTATTGAGGAGTCTAGACCATAGAATGGTGGAACTTAGAGACTCTTGAGTCTTAAACCTAGATCTCAATAAGGTTCCAACAAACTAATAATACAAAGGTCTGACTGAGCTCCATACTTCAATTTAATGAAGATAAGTTTAATAATCAACCTTGATTCTCCTTCTTTTTCTTTTCTTTTCTTTTTCACATCTTTTTCAAATAAGTTTGCTAAGGGACTAGCAATGGTAAAGTATAGAGGGTGATGAATCCCTGATTCTCATTCTTTATTCTTTTATTTAGCTATTTATCTTGACAAAATGACATGTAAATACCTGTAAATACAATAACATAGTATTCAGCATGCATCTGGTAATATTGCATAATTAGCATGTATTTGTGCAAAAATAAAAGAATAAAGGAAAAGAAAAAGGAAAGAGGTATTTAGAATAAATACAGAGTGACCCGAACCCCAAGAGAAGGTCAAGCCTTGACCAGATCGCCAAATAAAATAAGTAGAGAGAGAGAGATAGGGTCTACCTTGTGTTGTACATAACACCTATGTATATAAATAATTATTTTTGATAATAAAACTAAATCATTATTTTTACGTCCTTATATATTTTTCTAGAAATAAAATAAAAATCAAAAAAATAAATAAAATAAAATAAAATATCACCTTCATTTTACAAAACACATGTATATACCTCACATTCACTATTTATTCTATACCTGTAAATAATGCATAAAAATAAAATCAAACTTGTTTTGTATCCCTAAAAATATGTTGACAATAAATAATATATAAAATTTGGGTATTGGTGTAAAAATAACAAAATAAAAATTATTGTACATAATACATAAGTATATTATACATGTACATAATACTATATATTGTTTATACACTAATTTATTTTTATAAAAATAATTAAAAATTACCAAAAAATTCTTCGAAAAATAAGAAATATTTTTCATTTTTTCATTTAAATTCATTTATTATTTTTAATATAATTTTCTTCATTTTCTTTAAAGTTTTTTGTCCTGTAGCCTATTTTGGTCGTTTCCTCGACCTCTTCCTCTTCTGATTGGGCACGTCAGATTTGTTGATCGAGGTCAACTGATCCCTCTACCACCTTTTTTTCTCTTGGATTGGGTCCGACTTCGCTTTTCACCGATTTATCCCGACCTGATCCGACCGAGTTCTTCTCCCATTAGCAACTCCGATTAGAGAAGGTAGATCCCAGATCCACGCCGATGTCAACCTTAGGGATCCGACCCTCGGTTCGCGTGCCCTCGCTTCATCTTTCTCGGACCCTGCTACATATAAAACCTCCTAGAGCAACACCTTCTTCTGCACCTTTTTGTTGCGCCACTTCTTCCGTTATACCCGTCCACATTTCCTAGAGTTACAGCAAGAGAGAGAGGGCGAGTGAACCTTTCGGATCGTGTTAGCCCTAGGTCCAACGAGGTTTCATCCTAAGCTCCGCCGCGAGGAGCCAAGCCTTTGGTTGCATCGGTTATCGAGGCCAACCACCGTGGGACGATCGTCTGCAACCCTAGGTGCACTTCTACCACCATTAGGTACCTCATTTCGCTTCCCTCATCTTCCCGAGAAACAGAGCACCTCCGACGAAGATATCCCCTACCCGGTTTTACCATCCTCCATGTTACTCTACCTCAATTCGACTGCCTTCTGTTTCTACATCATGCTCCGTATTCTTCCATCGACTCCAATCACCGGATTGGCGTCGCTTAGCAGGTCGTTCCCTCCATTGCATGTGTGACCTTCCCATTCACCCTCATCTTCCGAACTTGGTTATTGATAAACCCACGAAAAATCTTCTTGCGACTCTAATGTATGCCTCACACAAGGCAGAGACACAATCGATGTGGCTACCCGCGACGAAAAACTTGGATTTAATCAACAATTAACCCACAATAATTAATACATCAATCAATAAGAAAAATATGGAATCAAAATTTATTTTCTCTATCATAAAATGCATAGCAGGAAAACATGTAGAGGTCGAACCACAAAGAGCAAAATGGTAGCCTATGGTTATCTATGTACAACCAAATCATCCACTTATATAGGTCTTTTTGTGGGTTTTGGAATTTATATTATTTTTATTTTATTTTTGGTTTTATAATTTTGTATTTTCTTTTATTTTTTTCAATTTTTATATTTCTTTTCAATTTAAATATAATATATATATACAAGTACATGTATAAATACAATATAAGGTATATATAGATACTATATATATAAAAACATGTAAAAATAGATAAAATACAATAAATATAATTTTTATTTTCATATTTTTCTAATTTTTGTTATTTTCCTGGAATTTTTGCTAATTTTTATGTATTTTTAAAGTCAAAATATCCCAAATAAGGGATTAATAAATAATCCAAAATTAATTTGGATTTTTTTTAAAATAATATAAGAGTCCCAAAATTACCCAAATTAGTTTTGATAGATAAATAATAACATATAGATACTTATAAAACAAAAACAACATATTTTTGGTATTTTTGTAAAATTTTTATATTTTGTTGGATTTTGGAGCTTTCTGATTTTTATCATTTTCTTTTTCCAATTTTTAGGGGTTTTTGTTTTCTAGACTCAATAAATGCTAAAATATACTATATATAATTTCTTTGGAATTCTACAAATGTTTTTATATTTTTTTATATCTTACAAATTAGACAGGGATTATTTAGTCTCCTTCCATTTTTAATAAATAGATAAAATGCAAAAATGTCAATTAAAAATAAGGGCGTGTAAGTATGAGGCATAGAGCATTTAAACCAATTTTTGTGGATTTTTAGGAGCATAGTAGGTATTTTTAATAAATTGATAAATGCTGCAAAAATATGTGTCATGGCATGGGCATAAATGCAAATAAAATAAACATCAAGGGGCTCTGTGCAATTACACCACAAATATACAACGCTTATTTAATTTTTAAAGACTAATTTCCAATTACAAAACCTGTCAGGGTGCTTATGCAATTTACCCATCACGTGGGACAATATGCGACACATGTTGGGAGGGACTAAAGTGCAAATACAGGAAAGTTCAGGGACCTCTCAACAATTTTAACAATAATATATGACATTAATTAAATTTTGTTGGACTATTTAATAATTACAAAAACTTGCAGGGGCATACCTGCAATATCGCCACCTCACGTGGGACATCATGTGAGGTGATGTGGACTGGATTTAGTTGTGAATACAAAAAGCTCAGGGTCCTTTATTCAAAATTTCCACTTATTTTATAATGTTAACTTTTATTTACAGGACTAAATAGTAAGTACAAAAAATACAGGGCAATATATGCAATTTACCCCATTCATAAGCACGGTCAGACGACTGGATCTTCTTCACTTGAACAACGTATCGCCCGTGCAATTCGAGGATGGCCAAGATTAGACCGCAGATCACGATCACCTGATCAGCGGAACAACAAAAGGTTTCTTTAGGTAATTCCCTAAAAATCTAAAGAAAACTATATATATTGGACTCATTTCCATGTTTTAATAGAATTGGGTTCCGAGCGGCAATGCACCGTGGGCCATATATATATCGTTCGCTAACACACGACCAACAAAATGAAGGTTACGTTAATGAGAAAGATATCTAGGAAAACAGACATGGCCGCTCTTCTTGATCCAATGGTGGAGCGGCTATGACGACGAACAGGGAGAAGGTCCGCCTGGGCGAACTTCCACCAGTGATATCTGGCTCCTTGATTGATCCAGAATTTACCCTTATAATAGTATCGAATTAACGATTTCTTTGCAGTCAGATAAATCCGAATCGATCAAAAATCAACCGCACGGATCGAATAATTAATGAATGAATTAATGTACGGTTTTATATTTTTTTAACCTAGGCAAGCCCTAGGGTCGACTCAAGGAGGCAAAGGAATAACTTCGGATCACGTTAGATAAATTAGCTCTCGATTTTCCAAGTGGATTTTTTTGTATTGTTTAATGCAATAAAAATGCCAAATGCAGAATGCAGACGAGTTAGGTTAATATGAAAACACATAACTTGGCTAAATTAATTTCAATGTGATATTAATCCAAATTAGCCAAATTATATTTTCCCTATAAACCTAATCCAATAATGAATGCAATATGTATTTTTTTGGAATTTTTGGACTTAAAATCAACAATGAAAAATGCAATCTTTTTTGTGGGTTTTAAGCAATTTTTTTCATGCAAATGAAATGCAACAATTTACGAAAATTTTACTGGAAGTTAAACATGATGAAATTAATAGACAATAATTTTTTTGGAAATTTTTTTAGCAATTTTTGATTTCTTATGAATTTTTTATAATAAACAGAGATACTGTGAGTATTTAATTCCTAATTAATCCGTGAAATAAAATCATCCAGAAGAAAAATTATCTCAAATAGATATTTAAGATAGCAATCCAAGAGACTTGAAATTTTGCAAAAATGATATTTGTGGATTTAACTAAAAATCATTTACTGAAATCACTCTAGAATTTATTTTATGCAAAATACAACTCCAATTCTGATGAAATTTGGGTAGCAATTAAAACACAACTAGATGCATCATCTACAATTTTTTTCACAATTTTTGGAGTAAGAAATATGTTTGTGAGAATTTCAGAGCCTAAATGGATAAAATATCACTGAATTTCAAACTCTGATTTTTAATAAATTATTAATGCTCACAAAAATCTAAATAGATAGCAAAAATGTACAGAATTAATTGCTCAACAATGTGCTATTTTTCATTAAAATAAATGATGAAATAAAGATGTCTAAATTATCATGCTAAGCTAGGGGTGTTTTTACAATTCAGAAAATGAAGTAAACAAACAAAATGTGCACAAGGGTTCTTTTGAAACTACGGAAAACTTGCAGGATAAAGAGTGCAATTTTCACGAAAAAAAATAAAAAAATAAATAGACCTTTCCCACTTCCCCCGCTAGGGCAGGAGATGTGGGGGAGTGGGATGAGGGGCACGAGGCGGCGGGGCGGCTGCGGGCGTGCCGCTAGCGGAGGCAGCAACTGGGCGGCTCGGGCTACAATCAAGTAGCCATCGCTCCTGAGGACCAGGAGAAAACCACTTTCACATGCCCCTTTGGTACCTATGCTTTCAAGCGCATGCCCTTTGGGTTAATGCAATGCTCCCGGGTACATTTCAAAGTGCATGATTGTAGTATTTGCCGAGATGGTTGGCGAATTCCTGGAAGTCTTCATGGATGACTTCTCGGTCCATGGCGATTCCTTCGATTCCTATTGTTAGGAATCTGTACCGAGTCCTCAAAAGATGTTGTGAGGTTAATCTGGTGCTCTCCTGGGAGAAAAGTCACTTCATGGTGATGGAGGGCATTGTGTTGGGGCACGTCATCTCCATGAGAGGAATGGAGGTTGACCCTGTCAAGGTGGACGTGATCAGACGACTCCAGCCACCAACCAACGTAAAACCGTTGCGGTCATTCCTCGGGCATGTTGGATTTTATCGAAGATTTATCTAGGATTTTTTGAAGATTGCCTGACCACTAATTGAGCTTTTAGGCAAAGACATGGAGTTTATTGTTGATCATAAATGTCTTGAGGCCTTTAAGTAACTACAAGGTATGATCATGGTTGCCCCGATCCTACAAGCCCCAGATTGGTTTCTTCCTTTTGAGATCATGGACGGATGCCTCAGATTTTGCTGTGGGGCTGTGTTAGGACAAAGAAGGGATGGCATCTCGTTTGCCATACACTACGCAAGCAAAGTGCTTGATACCGCTCAGCGTAACTATACAGTTATCGAAAAGAAGATGCCTGCGGTGGTGTTCGCCTTGGATAAGTTCAGGTCGCATCTAATTGGATCTAAGGTGATTGTGTTCACAGACCATACAACACTACAATATTTAATGGAAAAGAAGGACGTGAAGGCATGTCTTCTTAGGTGAATTTTACTTATCCAGGAGTTTGTTTTGGACATTAGAGATAAACCTGGAAAGAAGAATGTAGTGGCTGATCACCTCTCCCGTCTCAAAAATCTTGATGCTTCTGATGATATGCCTATTCACGACTCCTTCCCTGACGAGTCGGTTTTTGTTATCAACTCACTCCCATGGTACGCTAATATAGTGAACTACCTTGTATCCAAGAAAGTTCCCATAGATTGGCCCACGATCCGCATAGACCGACTCAAGTCGAATGCGAGACATTACCATTGGGAGGATCCGATCCTTTTCTTTGAAGGACTGGATTGTGTCTGGAGGAGGTGTATTCCTTAGGAGGAATATCAGAGTGTCCTTACTTTATGCCATAGTCTAGAGGAAGAAGGATACCACTCCGGGAAGAGGACCGCATGGAAGGTACTTCAATGTGTCTTATACTGACCGACTCTATTTTGTGATGCGCTCACCTTTGCGAAGTCGTGCCCAATATGCCAGCGAATAGGAGGAACCGTTGGTTCCAAGGATGAGATGCCAATGCAGCCTGTAATCATTTGTGATGTCTTTGACATCTGTGGCATCGACTTCATGGGCCCATTCCCGGTTAGCCATGGATTCGAATATATCCTTCTTGTGGTAGACTATCTGTCAAGGTGGGTGGAAGCTATCTCGACTCGAGCTGCAGACAGCAGGACTGTATGTAAATTCATTAGAGATCCCATCATCTCTATGTTCAGGATCCCCAAAGTGTTGATATCTGATGGGGGTGGCCATTTTGTGAACAGAGAAGTGAAGAAACTCTTAAAGGATTACGACAACGAACACCGTGTCGCTAGTCCTTACCACCCACACACCAATGGCATGGCAGAGGTGTCGAATAGGGAGGTTAAGACCATATTCCAGAAGTTTGTCAGCCCAAATAAGAAGGACTGGTCTCAGATTTTGGATTAGGTCCTTTGGGCTTATAGGACAGCTTACAAGACACCATTAGGAACCTCCCCATTCAGGATGGTGTTTGGAAAGTCGTGCCATTTGCCCGCAGAATTAGTGCATAAATCCGAATGGGCAATTAAGAAGGTCAAATGGAACACACACCTAGGGCAAAAATAGAGAGAGATGGATCTGAATGAACTTGTGGAAGTCAGAAACCGAGCATATGATAATGGTTTGGTGTACAAGGATAAGGTAAAGCGTTGGCACGATAGATATATCAGACAAAAGACCTTTGTTCCTGTACAGAAGGTATGGTTGTTCAATGCGGGGCTGAAGGTTTTCCGAGGTAAGCTGAAATCCAAGTGGATGGGTGGCAATGGCTCCATTTTGAAGAGCCTCGACCTACCCTACCTAATTCAACCAGATTAACGATCAAATTTAATGTGCGTTGTAGTCGGATACATCGAGACTGATAAAAAACCACTTAGATTAATGTCGAATTCAATGCAAGCGGTAATTTTTTTAATTTTACTTGGGCAAGTCCAGGGTCGAACTCAGGGAGGCAGCTTTTTCCTTAGTTTAATTTGAAGTCAATTTCGATGTTAGATTTTCAAGAGAAAATTTTTAGTCTTTTTAAGCAATTAAAGAAAAAATACGATGCAATTCAAGCCAAATTCGAGGATAAATTTGAAGTATAGTCAAATTAAGTCAAAAAATGATGAAACTTGGTCAGAATATGAAATACAATGAAATTAAGCTACTGCATTTTTTTTGGAATTTTTAGACTCTAAATGAATTGAATATGAATTAAATATGAATGCAGGATAGTTTTTGCAAAATTAATTTTAATAAATACCAAAGTACTTCATTTTCAGACACAAAAATTATCCTAGATAATTCTATATGAGATAAATCCGGAAAAATTGATAGACCTCAAAAATGATGAATTTTGGACCTATTAAAATTCAATTAAGCAAAATGCTATTAATTTATTAAGGCCTCGTGATGCATGCAAATGATGTGATTTTTGGGCACGAAGTAGAATAACTTAAACTAAACCTATTATAATTTTTTGGTGCTTTTTGGAGCTAAATAATTTAATATGGAATTTAAAGCATACAGTGGCAAAACTATGAAAATGTCCACAAGAATAATAATATTAAATTCCTCGAAGCTCTCAAAAATATGACAAGTGTCCACAATGATAAAGCACAAGTTTATCTACAACATGCAATTTTTGTAAGTTAAAAATGATGCTAAATGAATGCCTAAATAAACGTGCAAACACAGGGACCAAAATGCAAATAGGAATAAAATTGTTCAAAACAAAACATGCGTACATGGACTAAAATGCAATTACCTATAATACTGGGGGTATGTATGCAAATTGTCCATAGAACACATCCGTCTCACGTGACGCACCTGATTGGGACTGGAATACAATTTGGAAAACTTGCAGGGGCCTTAGTGTAAATTACCCAAACCGCACGTGAGGGACACATAAGGTCTAGGCTCGGACGACAATGGAGGCTCGGACTGTGGCTCGGGTGCGCTACAGGTTCGGGGTAGCTTCAGGAGCTTCGAGCCTAAGGATCGGGGAAGAGGCTCGGAGGGAGCGACATGGCGAAAAAATGGACCGTTCGATAGAGATGATCAAACGGATGCTGAAGCTGGATATGTTGCACGCCTTGGGTCTGCCAGATTAGGATAGATCCAATGGTGGTGGAGACTCCTGAAGCAGGAGACATGGCGTAAGGCGGACCGTTAGATCTAGATGGATCCAAGGGTATCTGGAGCTGTTAGTGAGGTTGATGTGGACCGAAGAGGACCGCCCGATCAAGACGATCGGACGGTGGTTGTGCATCATGTTCCTCTGGGTTGTCGCCTCCTGCGGCGGGTGTGGCTAGGCTCCAGCGAAGGGCTGTCAGCTCTGCCGCCTTCCCTCGTGCTTGGTGAAGATCCCCGGAGACTCCTAAGTGGTTGGGAGCGATTGTGGAAGCGTTGGGGAGCTGCTAGAGGTTCTGGAAGCGGATGGGGTGGTATGTAGGTCGGGGACGATGGAGCTCGATGCAGCTCCGGTGACGACTGCGACCAATGACGAAAGAGTACCTGCAACGTTAGGGTATGCCAAAAATCGTGTGCTCGTGTTCATGTGGGTGCTGTGAGTGATGCGAGGTCGGTGGGGTGAAGGTGTAATGAATCTCGTATTCATCATGCTAAAATTGGTCATTTAGACTCTATTCCCCATCATTCACCTGTAATTAATCATTAATAGAGTATTATTAGCATTCATACATGTGTTAATAATATTTGCATTTCATCATGCATAAATTGCATTTAAAATCCCAAGTGTAAATTAGCCCAAAAAGCCGCTAACTTCTCCTATTTTTAGTTAATTCATCCTAACTCCAATTAACCCCAAATCATCTCCATTGTGTAGATATTACTAACCTTATTAATTAAAAATACAAAAAAATTACTAACTCCAATAAGTGTCAAATTATCCCAAAGTCTAATTGCACATCTGACAGACTAAAATAAGCATATCTCCAATATACAGTGTCTGATTTTGGTCTACTCACTTTTAAAGTACCTCATTTTCAATTACCTTCAAAACAAGACCAATTTCGTAAAATTCGGAGCTCATTTGTGAAAGTTGGGTTTTGGGCCTCTTTTACGCATTTTGACTTTTTGCTATTTTTGACCTGAGTTTTTATTTACATAATTAACCCTTTTAATTTTAATTCTTTTTCATTTGTGTTCTTTGATGAAAGTTTTATTAAGCGACACAAAAATCCAAATCCAGATCAAAACTGAAATCAAAGAAACTGACTGAGTCTAAGCGTCCGTTGTCGGTCTATACAAAAGTTGTGCGTTTCTTACTTTTATTTTATTTTCGTATTTTCTTATTTATTAAAAATCCAAAAAAATTAGATTAGTGTGTAATTAATTTTCTTATATTTTATCGTATTTTTTCTATAATTTTTATCTCTTTTAAAACCACCAAAAAATACAAAATCCCAAAAACCCGATTTTCTATACACATGGAAAGCCACCAAAAATACCACTTCCCACAGATGACCTCTTTTGCTCCCAGGCCCTTCATGAAAGTTGTAGATCTCGACAAGATGAATAACTTTCGTGAAGGAAATTTTTTCGATCCGAGGTCTCCTTCTATTTCTTTTCTAATTTTCTTCGTCTTTAAATTTTGAAATTTTTTAGGGGTGACACGTGGCAGCCCTGGGTGTGCCACGTGGCACCCCCACTTGTCTCTCTCCAGGCCTCCCCAGGTCACGTGCTGCGCACGTGACCCTCTTCTTCCACCTCCAGCCGTTACCGCCCCCACCCCTCCCCACCCCGCGTGAACGGCCAACGCCGCCCACACCTCCTTCCCTTCCTGAAACGCTTCCGCGCCGCTCGCTCCTCCCCTATTGCCGTTACACATCCTCCACATCCCTTTAAATACACATCGTCCCCACCAGACAAGCCATCCACCCTATCTCCAAGCGTGGCCGGTGACAGCAGCCGCCTCCCTCGCGGCGTGATCCAAGGCTCGATAGCCTTGATGCAGTTCCATCCTAGGAGCTGCAAAGCCTCTCGCCGCCTCCGCCACGGCGATTGAGGCGATCACCTGGAAGCGAGCTTTGGCTCCTCCGACTTCTGGCGAAATCCCCCCCTTCCTTTTTATTCTCTTGCAGGTTTTCCTCCATCAAGACCTTGGAGCTCAAAGCTCCAGCAAGCCACAATCGCCTCCGCCGCCTCACCTTCACCAGCTCGCGGCCGACCACCGCCTTCACCCAGCCGCGTTTCCGCCCCGCGCCTCGGCGCGCCTTCGCCCACCGCCTCCTGGGCCTCTGCCAGTCGTGTGTCGACCGGCCGAGGCGTCGTCGCCCGCCACCGCCTCCGCCGCGCATCAACCTCCTCTCCCGCTCGCCTTCGCCCGAGCATCGCGCGAGCCTACGATCTCCGCCTCACCGTCGTCAACCGCGCCGCCCCTCCGAACGATCAGCCTTGGAGCATCGCCGCACCACCAACGTCTTCGCGGTGTCCCCAACTATCTTCTCCGACCATCAGTGGACCTCGCGGGTCACGACAGAGCTCCATCGAGTCCACCGGCGGACCACGGAGGAGGATGAAAGTACATGTGCCGTCCGATCACAAGGATCGGGCGGCTATGATGATGCCACGTGGTGACTCCAGATGCCACCCGAGCCTCCACTCTGAATTTATAGGCTCAGGTGAACCGAACCTCGCGCCGAACCTCCAGAAGTGGCCACGTGTCCCGAAGCTGAGCCTCCTCCCGAGCCAGGCCCCTCACGTGCATCGCACGTGAGGTGCTGGGTAAATTGCACGAAGGTTCCTGGAAGAATTAGTATTTAACAAATGGTCCCCAGTCACGTGCCTCACGTGCGTGCCTGGGTATTTTACAGGTTGGCCCTCAAACTTTTCTGAAATTACAAAAAGGCCCCTGCGCGCAATGGAAAAATAACAAATGACCCAGGCAGTTTTTGGTAATTACATTTAGGTCCCTCCAAGGACCTAAATGCAATATTATCCCTTATTTTCTTGTATTTTTATTACAATTATGCCCTTGCACTGTTTCTAGCATAACTTGAGCGTCGTAGGTCCAAATTGCATGATTTTAGTGTCGTTTTGATCCTTATTTTATCCTCTACATTTTAGCATGCTTAATTGTCTCATTTGCTCATGTTTTAATTAAAGTAAATTTTTATGTGGTAATTGAGACCCTGTTCTACTCATGCTTGCTATGATTGGCTGACCGTTTTCAATGATGGATTAAATTGACTCTGACTTCAATTTATATTTCGTTGCTCGCATTTTTAGGGTATAATTGTAGGATTTATTTAGCATATATATTCTCTTGCATACTCTCTCATGCGTCTTTTTAAATTTCATAAAAATAAATACAAAAATGCATCCATCTTAGCATCGCTTTGTAAATTGCACAATTCTTATTATGGACCTGAAATTGGAATTAATTCACATTGTCCCATCATGAATCGAAATACGATAAACATATTAGGCAACCATGTCTCTGTGTTTGACCTTGGTAGACTTGCCAAGTAAAAATATTCCACGACATTCAAAGATCGTGGTTTTTGCCGACCGAAATTTGCCTCCTATACTACGACAATTATCTATTATCAAGAGGCAAATTTCGCGCTCATCAAATGGCGCCGTTGCCGGGGAACGACGAATTTTTAAGGTTTTGAATCATTTTTTTCTAATTAATTTTTGTGAAGTTAATTTTTATGTCATTTTTTTCCTTTTGTATTTTTTTTCCTTTTTGAAGAATTCTTCTTCTGATACTAACTGCACTCTCTTTCTTCGCAGATTACTCGGAGACAATTTTGGATATAAATCAAGGACCTGTGAAGAAGACCAATTTTTATTTTAATTTTGTGAGAGAGAGTTGGCATATATTTTATTTTCTGCAATATTCTCAGGGTCCCTCTCTTTGAACCCTTGTAATAATTTTAGACTGAACATTTCTGTGGAGTGTCGGGTCTGTTTCAACCCCTACTGTGTGGTTGGGACCCGACTTGAGTGGCGTAGGACTTAGGCACATATACGATCGTTTCTTTATCATAGATTGTGCTCGTAATTCTTAGGCCACACTCTCACTAATATACACACTATAGATCGTTCAACAATAGACAAAAATTTAAATCAATCTTCCCGCTAATAGAACTATCTGTTTAGGGCATTTTTCATCTGTGCATATCATTTAGTGTAAATTTTAATTCCTTGTACTGCATACCGCATAAAGAACGCGAGGATTCACTGTAAGTCCTTCTCTTAATCATGCATCATTGATTTACGTTTGCATCGGCTTTTTCGGTTTCCTTCCTCAGGTTTTACAACTTGGGAGTTAAAGGAATTGAGACTGTTCGTTAGGCGTGAATTTCTGTGCTCACATTAACTTCAGTGATAACCTCAATTTAAAACCGAGACTGCTAATCAAGGTGACTGTAAATAAACTGATCTAAAAGTAACCTGTGTTTGGTGGAGAGAAACCCATTCATTGTTTGTAAGGACCAGAACGCACACTTAGGAAAGAGCCCAAAACCGAAGTGGTTCATTCAGACTACTGATTTTAAAAATAATTAGCTACTTTTCAGTGAGGGTCTCGGGTAGCCGTTTACGGTCCGACTTCCCTTAGCAGAGTAGGTGCTTTAGAGGACACCGCGGAAGGCTCCGTCCTCAAGTAACACGGGTAGCCGTTTAAACGGTCCGTACTTACACCTATACTTGCTGAAAGTAGGTGCAACTAGTTGTATGAACTCGGGACAGTCTTTGTGAAATATTTCGGCACCTAACAGCTCCGCTTAATTTTTAATACTGTTTTGTCATTAAATTAAAATTGAAAAGATAAGCGGTCGAACCCTAACGTGCCTTCACCAGTGTTGAGTGGGTGAATCTACGCGTTTGTTCTGTGTTTGATTTGTGTGCGTCAAAGACCTTGCAATCACAAGCAAATCGTGGTTCGCTAATCATTCCATCCCTCTTGAGATGATGTCGGCACAACAGTCTTCTTTTCCGATCTCCACGATCTTGTCCCGATATGCTTCTTCTCACACTCCTCAAGAGAACCTGAGCTTCAAATCAAATTCTCTTCAGCCATTGTTCTCTTCCCGCCCATACATCCCACCCTATGACCACACTTCTTCTTGGAATAACCCTCTCTCACATTCTGACATTCTTATGGACATGAGAGAGAGACCAGAATCGAGGATGAACAATATAGTGACCGATATTGGCAACAGAACACGATTTCCGGTTACTATGATCTCACAGCCTCTTGAACCATCCTCTACTCAGGATGACTATCCTCTTGAGTTAATCAATTTTCCTTCGACAATCCACTAGAAAACCAATGTCAAGGAAATACAACTCATGACCAGACCACAATGTTTATGAACAATCAATACTCTACTTGAGGTTACATGCCAAAATCACGACACATGGAGAATGATTAATCAATCACTAGTCATGAGGTATTTGAGGATGAGATTGCTCGGATTAATCAGAGAGCAGATACTTTAATAGAGAGAATATATGATCTCATCCGGTCTATACAAAATTCAGAAGAAGTGAGGCCACCACCATGCGAACCATTGGATCATCACAATCAGACACGACCACTGACCTCTGACCCCCCGACTGACCATATTATAGAAAATACCAAAAAAGTAAAAAATTTGAAAATTCAAAAAAATTGGACAATTCTGAAATGGAAGCATTTTGCAAGAGTCTGATCTTAGAGCTTCCATTAATCAAACCATAGAATATGTGCCCGATCTTAAGAGATTTGTGAAAAGTCGACTGAACCCCAAAAAGACGGGTAAGAAACGATTCAGGACTGAATATCATGTTATATCTATGGTTAGTTCTTTGGTGATGAATCATAAAATCAAAAGCCGCAAAGTCAAGCGGTTGACTCGGATCACATGTGAAATTGAGGATTCAACATTCACTCATGTTTGGTTAGATGACGACTCTATATTAAACATCCTACCGAAGTCCATCTTTAATCAACTTAAATTCGGACAACTCAAAAAGACTAGGGTGATCGTTCAATTACCCGATCGATCTACCAAAAGACCAAAGGGGATCGTTTCTATCATCGTAAATTTCCGAGGTAAAGAACATAAAGTGGACTTTATTGTCCTTAACATTGACCACCCCGGAAGGATGTCTGAGTCTCCTATCATTTTAGGAAAGCCGTTCTTAGCCTCCGCTAAGGCGATCTTCGATTGCGAGACTCAGGAAATCAAGTTCCAGAACTCGGACCACAATGAACAAATCCCCAATGACACATCCTGCTCTGAGGAAAACCAACTTAAAACCAACAGTTATGATCAGGAGATAAAAATTTCACATTATCAGACATCTCCGCATGACACACTTATAAAAACCCTAGGAGAGTCACTCAAAAGACTGACTGTTGGACAAACTTCGAATTCTCACCACCCTATCACTGCTCCTAGGAAAAATCAAGATTTTGGATCTTATGAGGAATTAGACCATATTATTGAAGATCACCACGATTATTTGAGTGGTCCAATCTTTGAGTCGACAGTAATTCATGAGATACTTGAACCATATATGGAACCGACTCCGGAAACATCCGATGTCACCAAAATTCACGATCATCCGGATGTGACATCAAAAACCCGAGCCATAAACTACAAAATTACCAGGAGCAATCTCCCTCGACCGAAGCAGCGCATGACCCTTCAAGAATTGGTCGACTTTAGACTCATCTGATAAGGAACTCACAAATGTCACATCGGTTACTCAAGACAGGGAGATGAAGACTGTCCAACTTCCTCCCAATACTTCCCAAGGAAACAAATCGACCAAGAAAGTCACCTTTGACCTTAGACACCAGGTGATTTCTGAAGAGTCCTCGTCCGATCCTGATGTGGTTCATCATATAAGTGCAATAGGTACAGCTCTGATCCATGGGCACTTACCTCTGATTGACAAAAGTTGGAGATCCTCTGCAGACGACTACTATTCTCCTGAGGAAGACTCCGACGATGGCTGGTCTTCTTCATCGGCTCCCTCTTCATCACACCCCACATCTCCATACTATCTCCCTCCACACTCCCGCAAGAAGGTCCGTCGCAAAACTCCTTGATCTTGTACATATGCAAATCTACCTGATTCCCCATCTGTAATTATCCGATTATACTTAGGCTGACCTGAGCCTAAGTATAGGGGGACCACTACCATTGTTTATACATCATTTCTCTTCTTTTGTTTTTATTCCTTCTATATTTAGTATGAGCTATGTCAACATTTCACTTTGTGCCATGAGGACATAACACAAGCAAAGTATAGGGGGTGCGTTTGTATATATTTTATCTACTTTATCCATAACTCGTACTTTAATCATTTTTATCTAACATCGAGGATGGGTACAAGTAGTATGTATAATACTTGTCTTAAAAAAACCAAAAAAACAAAAAAAGCTTTTTGCATTAAAAAAATCATCACTAATGGTATTGCATTCCATCTAGCATTTCATGCATTCCTTGGTTGATATAATCCTAACACATACACCATCACTCAAGGCTTGAGGATTTTTGAGGACACTTGATTTCTGAGATCTTTAGATTCTGAGTTAGCCTGCCTTAGTCATTAGGGTTTTTAGAACTTAATAATCCACCCTTCCCTAGTTTGAAAGATTTGAGCGCTATATTGCACTCTTCATCTCTACCTTTAAAAAAATTTTGATCAGCACAATCACTTTCACAACTGCATGATTGATGAGATGAGTTGAGATATCACTTGAGGAACTAGGACTAGAGATTTGAGTTTAGACCCGATCTAATGATATTCGAGAATGGGATAAAGTTAATAAAGGCTTCAGAAAACATGAGTGTCAGCAAAAACCTAGCCAGTATGTGAACAAGTTCATATGCTATCTTTTTTGATATTGACCTAAGTGCCAGGGTGTGTTGAAACTTAATGAAAATTGTTGATCAGTGTGCGCCAACTTTTGGTAAAAGCAGTGGAGCTAGACAACAACAAAAAAAAAGAAATAGAAATGTCAAGAAAAGCTCTATCATCCAAAGTCAAATTCCAAATGAGCTTCCACCAAGGGCGAGCGCTCCAAACATTTTAAAAGTGCCCACTTGGACCAAGCGCTAATTAGGACCAAGGAGTCGGACTGGCATCATAAAAAGGGCCCTGCATCGTAAGCGATACAAGTCTGGGTGTCGAAGGTATCTTAGATACTTAGAAAACACACACCCTGGTGTACTCCCAGAAAAACAAGTGCAGACGACTCCAAATTCTCTTGACGGACACATTGATCAACAAAATAAAATATACTTGTGTTGAGTAATAAGGCACTCGAGAGGCACCTTGTTCCAATGTGAGGGAAAAAAATTAGACACAATCCTATGCCCTCCATCATCTGGCCGTCCATCTATACTTTCAAGTCTGACAAACTAATGAGACAATTGACTGAAGCAAGAATAGACTTATTCCCTAGTGTTGAGGATTAGGTCTAGAGGAGGATCTTTAGGACTGGAACGTTGAGTGATGCCCCGACTCGACTCTCATGAAATGCAGTACACTTAAAATCATATCCTTATATTATATGTACAAACAGAGAGTCTGAAAATTAGAGAAGTTGGATTCCTTTTGATTAAAGCTTGGTTGAGCCCAGAATTTTAGGATCACTCAAATTAACGGTCTTCTATGAATTAAGCCTTGAAAATTCACATGCACAGTCAGGGATGTATTCAACTAAGTCATTCATTCATGCTCGGGGACGAGCATGGTCTAAGTATAGGGGTATGGTGAATCTCGTATTCATCATGCTAAAAATGGTCATTTATGCTCTGTTCCCCATCATTCACCTGTAATTAATCATTAATAGAGCATTATTAGCATTCATACATGTGTTAATAATATTTGCATTTCATCATGCATAAATTGCATTTAAAATCCCAAGTGTAAATTAGCCCCAAAAGCCGCTAACTTCTCCTATTTTTAGTTAATTCATCCTTACTCCAATTAACCCCAAACCACCTCCATTGTGTAGATATTACTAACCTTATTAATTAAAAAATACAAAAAAAATTACTAACTCCAATAAGTGTCAAATTATCCCAAAGTCTAATTTCACATCTGACAGACTAAAATGAGCATATCTCCCACATACAGTGTCCGATTTTGGTCTACTCACTTTTAAAGTACCCCATTTTCAATTACCTTCAAAACAAGACCAATTTCGTAAAATTCGGAGCTCATTTGTGAAAGTTGGGTTTTGGGCCTCTTTTGCGCATTTTGACTTTTTGCTATTTTTGACCTGAGTTTTTATGTACATAATTAACCCTTTTAATTTTAATTCTTTTTTATTTGTGTTCTTTGATGAAAGTTTTATTAAGCGACACAAAAATCCAAATCCAGATCAAAACTGAAATCAAAGAAACTGACTGAGTCCAAGCATCCGTTGTCGGTCTGTACAAAAGTTGTGCGTTTCTTACTTTTATTTTATTTTCCTATTTTCTTATTTATTAAAAATAAAAAAAATAGATTAGTGTGTAATTAATTTTCTTATATTTTATTGTATTTTTCTATAATTTTTATCCCCTTTAAAACCACCAAAAAATACAAAATCCCAAAAATCCGGTTTTCTATACACATGGAAAGCCACCAAAAATACCACTTCCCACAGATGACCTCTTTTGCTCCCATGCCCTTCATGAAAGTTGTAGATCTCGACGAGACGAACAACTTTCGTGAAGGAAATTTTTCGATTCAAGGTTTCCTTCTATTTATTCTCTAATTTTCTTCATCTTTAAATTTTTGAAATTTTTTTGGGGGTGACACGTGGCAGCCCCTGGGCGTGAGCCACGTGGCATCCCCACTTGTCTCTCTCCAGGCCTCCCCGGTTCACGTGCTGTGTACGTGACCCTCTTCTTCTACCTCCAGCCGTTACCGCCCCCACCCCCTCCCCACCCCGCGTGAACGGCCAACGCCGCCCACGCCTCCTTCCCTTCCTGAAACGCTTCCGCGCCGCTCGCTCCTCCCCTATGGCCGTTACACATCCTCCACATCCCTTTAAATACCCATCGTCCCCGCCAGACAAGCCATCCTCCCTAACTCCAAGCGTGGCCGATGACAGCAGCCTCCTCCCTCGCGGCGTGATCCAAGGCTCGATAGCCTTGCTGCAGTTCCATCCTAGGAGCTGCAAAGCCTCTCACCACCTCCGCCACGGCGATTGAGGCGATCACCTGGAAGCGAGCTTTGGCTCCTCCGACTTCTGGCTAAATACCCCCCTCCTTTTAATTTTCTTACAGGTTTTACTCCAACAAGACCTTGGAGCTCGAAGCTCCAACAAGCCACAATCGCCTCCGCCGCCTCGCCTTCACCAGCTCGCGGCCGACCACCACCTTCGCCCAGCTGCGTCTCCGCCCCGCGCCTCGGCACGCCTTCGCTCACCGCCTCCTGGGCCTCCACTGGTCGTGTGTCGACCGGCTGAGGCGTCGTCGCCCGCCACCGCCTCCGCCGCGCATTAACCTCCTCTCCCGCTCGCCTCCGCCCGAGTACCATGCGAGCCTACGATCCCGCCTCACCGTCGTCCACCGCGCCGCCCCTCCGCACGATCAGCCTCGGAGCATCGCCGCACCACCAACGCCTTCGCAGTGTCCCCAGCTATCTTCTCGTCCATCAGCAGACCTCGAGGGGCACGGCGGAGCTCCATCGAGTCCACCGGAGACCCGCCTTCTCCGGTGGACCACGGAGGAGGATGAAAGTACATGCGCTGTCCGATCACCAGGATCAGGCAGCTACGATGATGCCACGTGGCAACTCTAGATGCCACCCGAGCCTCCACTCTGAACCTATAGGCTCGGGTGAACCGAACCTCGCGTCAAACCTCCAGAAGTGGCCACGTGTCCGAAGCTGAGCCTCCTCCCGAGCCTGGCCCCTCACGTGCAGCGCACGTGAGGTGCTGGGTAAAATACATGAAGGAACCTGGAAGAATTGGTATTTGCAAAATGGTCCCCAGGCATGTGCCTCGCGTGCGTGCCTGGGTATTTTACAGGGAGGCCCTCAAACTTTTCTGAAATTACAAAAGGCCCGTGCACGCAATGAAAAAATTACAAAATGGCCCAGGCAGTTTTTGGTAATTGCATTTAGGTCCCTCCAGGGACCTAAATGCAATATTATCCCTTTATTTTTTTGCATTTTTTATTACAATTATTCCCTTGCACTGTTTCTTGCATAACTTGAGCGTCGTAGGTCCAAATTGCATGATTTTAATGTCATTTTGATCCTTGTTTTGTCCTCTACATTTTAGCATGCTTAATGTCTCATTTGCTCCTGTTTTAATTAAAGTAAATTTTTATGTGGTAATAGAGACCATATTCTACTCATGCTTGCTATGATTGGCTGACCGCTTTCAATGATGGATTAAATTGACTCTGACTTCAATTTATATTTTGTTGCTCGTATTTTTAGGGTATAAGTGTAGGCTTTATTTAGCATACATATTATGTTGCATACTCTCTCATGCATCTTTTTAAATTGCATAAAAATAAATAAAAAATGCATCCATCTTAGCATCGCTTTGTAAATTGCACAATTATTCATATGGACCTGAAATTGGAATTAATTCACATTGTGCCATCATGAATCGAAATTCGATAAACATATTAGGCAACTGTGTCCCTGTGTTCGACCTTGGTAGACTTGCCAAGTAAAAATATTCCACGACATTCAAAGATCGTGGTTTTTGCTGAACCGATTCGCCTCCTATACTACGACTATTTTCCACTCTTAAAGAGGTGAATTTGACGTTCATCAAGGTGTCAAGTGGTCGTCGAGCTCCTCCACCGGGAGGGGCGGAGCGGTGGTCGAAGGTGCTTTGATGAGTCATGAAGAGGAATGAAGGGGTGCGCGAAGATGGGAGCTCCAAGGCAGAGCTCAGGCGATGGTCAGCGGGAAGTAATGTCAAGCGAGGAAGGCGGAAAAAAATGCAAGAAATTAGGATGAAAAGAAGAAGAATAACGGAGGAGAAAATGGAGGGATCTACCTGGGAATGGAGGCTCGGAGAAGAGCTTCCGATCATCGCTCGAGGGTCGGTAGAGACCCGAGCTCTAGCAGCTCGATAGAGGAGCCGCTTGCACAGTGAATCTTGTCATGGATCTCTCCGAAGATAGATCGTGGTCGTCGCTTGATTTTACGCCTGATCTCTGTCACAGATAGGTGTAGAAGATCTCTAGGGTATCTCATGTAAGGGCGGATAGGCTTGAAGCTCGTCGGAGGTGCGGTATTATTAGAGAGAAGGTAGTGGTCAAGCGATGGAGGGAGTGGTTTGCATGGTGTTTGTGGAGCGAAGGAGAGGCTATCGTGGTACGCGTGGGTGCTGATGAAGATGAGGGAAGAACATGCATCATAGTGGGTTGAACATCGAGTGGAGATGGTGGCTGTAGTGGCGTCGAAAATAGAAAGGGGGGAAGAGACGACGCGAGGTGGGTGACGTGCGTGAGGGATCTTCGGGAGGAAGAAGACGGTCTCTCGACCGTTGCATCTAGTGATCCAACGGCTCTGAGAGGGGCGCAAGAGAGCGGGTAGGATTAAATACAAGCGATGCAATCGAAGGGAGAAGGATGAGCCACGTGGCGAGATGTGGGTGCGACGCTAGCAAATGGTGGAGATGAGAGGGGATTGTTGATTGAGATGTTGTGGATATCATAGGAGATCAACAGTTGGGATGAGAGCATCAAGGCCCCGATCGAGCGGCTGTGGGAGGTGACGCATGGCACGTTGTGGTTAAGGTGGAGACTAACGGTGGAGATGGAATCTGGGCATAGATCGGATGGTTGAGGATGGAGCGGGAATGGACGGCGCTGATGGAGAAGATCAAGCAGTGACGGAGTGTGCTACGTGGCGCAAGGAGGTGAGGGCGGAAGTGATCTGCCCAGATGCGATATGGGCCTTAATCAGACGGCTATGAGATGATGCGGGCATGGACGGCTTGGATCTCAAGTGCATGGTCCCGATCCATCGGCGAAGAGGGGAGGGTGCGTGGCAAGCGGGTAGATGGGCCACGTGGCGCAACAATAAGGTGTCACATGGCCCAATCAAATTATTACGAAGAAGAAGGTGAAATAAGAGGGGGGAAATGGCCGAATTTGGAAAAACTCAAAACATAAAAGGTGTAGATCTCGATGAGATATATAAGTTTCATTTTGACCAAAAATGGAAATGAGGTCAAATGAAGTGATAAAATACAAGGGCATAAATACAAATACATACATTATACAAAGGGGGCCCAAAACCCAAATTTTTCATACGAGCTCTAATTCTAATGAAATTGGTATTATTTTAAAGGTCTCTGAATGTATATTATTTTAAAAGTGAGTAGACTTAAATAAGAGGTTGTATGAGAGAGATATGTGCATTTTAAGGTCCAAGGTCTCAAACTTGGACTCGGGTTTTATTGGTCAATTTTACAAGTTAGCATTTTTTGGTATTTTTCTTGTATTAGTGTTAGTAATATATACACTATAGAGTTGAATGTATGGGCTTTAGAGTTAGTATAAAATATATACAAATGAGTGATTTTTACAAGTGGATTTGGCTTCTTATTTAATGCAGATGTGAATGCTAAAATGCAAATGTTATCGATGCATGCCTGAATGCTAATTATGCAATATAGGTGCAAATATGCCTCTAACTACTCGGGAGCAAAGCTCTATTTTCAACTTTTAGAGTGATGAATTACAGATTCATCACTCCTCTGATCGTATTTGCTGCTCCAAGGGGCCTAGATAGATCCACGTCGAGGTCCCCTACTGGCTAGTGGCTTCAGAATGGTTGGAGGCACACTGGAGCACCCCCAAAAGGTCGGGGAAGAAGAGGTACCCGGAGGTGCCTCCGGCGAGGTGTGATTTCGCCCCCAGGTGCTTCTTAGGTGCTTGGGATCTGCAGAAATGGACTCACGGGTCGAGGGCAAAGTGCCCCGACCTGGTTAGGTGCGAAATGGGGCGAAGGATGAAGTGTGCGATGCTCTCCGGCGGACGGCGGAGCTTGGAGAGTAGATGTCCAGATCCGCGAGGGTTCTGGGGGAGTGGAGGTGCGAAACATGATTGGGAGGTGATGACGATGAAGATGGAAGCGGATAAAGCGGCAGAGCAGCGATGATGACGCGTAGAGGAGCTCGCTGGAGCTCAACTCCGGCGAAGTACGGGATTACGATTAAGGCTAATTTACTTAGCTAAATCCTAAACAAACAAAAGAAAATTAAACCTACGACTAAGAGAAGTAAAATAAATGAGAAATGGATAGCTCTTATACATGGGGAGTGCCCATGGAGCAGGGTGCTCAGAGAACCACCATGGGTGCACCTCCGTGCTCATGGAGCTCAGCCTGGCCGTAAGTTGACTTCCCCTGTCACGGGAAGACTATTTGGATCCAAGACGAGGCTTCCTAAACTCAAGACGATGACCAAATTTGAAGAAGGGGGCATGTGATTTTATTTATAGACCTTATTGAGCACACTTATTGACCAGGAAAAATGAAGATTTGGGCGTATGTACACGTGATTAGAGATCATGGCGTGTATGTACAATGATCAATGATCATTTCGTATTAAAGGAGCGGAGGCGATTGAGCGACGAGATGCCTAGGAAAAAGGGCAGAAATCATGGGAAAACCAGTCTGCACATCCAATCCAGAGCAGAGGAGGCAGTTGACCATGGTTAACTTTTGACGCGACCCTATTGGTCCACGTCAGCCGCTAAACGATTAAATAACAGGTTTTATTTGAAAATAATTAATTTAAAATAGTAAATGATTTTATTAATTTTTGAGCATAAAATAAAAAATGTTTATTTTTTTATGTAGTATTTTATTATGATTTTTATTTATTTTTTTGCTTACTTTATTAGTAGTAAATTTTTATTAGTGTTTATAGGTACGATTGCTTATATTTTGTGCATTTTTATTTTTATTTTGTATATTTTATTTTATTATTTTATTATTTTATTTTATACATTTACAACTTATTTTTGTGAGTATAAATATATTTTTTTATGATGTTATTTATGTACTTAAATAAATAGATAAGTAGACTCTATAGGTTTATTTATATGTATTTTACCTATGTATTTTATACATCTTTTTATTTTAATGTATTTTATTGAGTTCTATTTTGGTTTTGTAATTTTAATAGAGTATATATATATAATATTTACATTATTATAAAAATATGAATGAATAAAGGATTAAAGAATATATTTCCCTTTTATTTATATACATATAACAACAAAGGTATTTTATCTTTGTATTCTTATAGACTTATTTTATTTTGCAATTTATTTTTGGTTTTATTTTAATTTTAATATGCACATATGTTATAGATAATATTTACAAAATTATAAAAATATAAATGTGTAAAAATAATGAATAGTGAATAAATTGAATATTTTAATCGTTGTAATGTACAGTGAGGGTCAAAAACCTAAATTTCACACAGTAACTCCAAAAAATATAAAATCACACCATTAAATAGCTTGTGAAAAGTTATATACAATAAGATTGATTTTGCTATGTTTTGAGAGTTTATTTGAAAGATATGGGTCTGTGAAGTTGGGTTTCTGGCTTTTTATTTTGTGTATAAAATGAACACTGTGTTTTATTTTTGTACAAACTTAATTTTGTATTTTATTTACATTATTATCTACAACTTTCATGTACAAAGTTTATTCATTTGATGAATAAATAATAAAAAATAAAATAGTCATCAAAAATGCATAATTAAAGAATGACTAAATGGGATTTTTATTGTATTTTTGGTCCTTATCTCCCCCTACTTTATTCCTTATTGACCAACTCAATTCTTGACTCGGTCTCGGGGTTTAGGGTCATAAAATATTTTTAATATTTTATTCCTTTTTCTTTTATTCTCTTTATTCTAAAATTTTGGCATTAAAAACCTTATTTTATATACAAATAATATAATAAATAATGAATGTTATTATACATAAATTAATGCTATTTTCCTGCATTAGCTAGGGTTTTCAAGGCCAAAATTGTAGAATGAAGGTGATGAAATGGAGATTCATCAGTTACTCGTGGCGTTCTAACCCGTGCCGGAACCACCCTCCGAGCAAGACCTTTTTCCCTGTAGGGTTGGAGCGCAACCAGGCCTCATCTGGAGGTCAAGTACCTCCCAGGAGAGCTCTAGGTCGACGAAGCACCCCCAGGACCTTCCACTCGGTCTTGGGCCCTTCTGAGCCATCCTGCCAATGTGGAGCTTTATCGTCGATCCATTCCACATCCCAGCAGCTTGAGAGGACATCAGAACCTCACAAAATCAACGATTGAAACTCGCCTCCGACGAGTTCTTGCCTATTCTTCCTGACGTATACTACACCATCCGATCGAGGCCATCTCCAGTTCTAATCCGAGTCGTTCACCTACGGGAGGCCTCCGACCATCAGATCCATCTGAGGATCTCATATGCGCCCTCCATCGCCGAAGCAGTATCCATCCATTTCAACCGTCCTATCATAAGTGGGATGTCCTTGGTCGTTGGATCGCGCCCAATAAGGGGTAATTTATTCTTAGTCCCCTCTATGTTTTGTCTTTATTGTTCAGTCCTGTAAATATTTGTCGTACTTAAAAATAGTGTGGTCATTTTGCATGTGGACCCTTGCCATTTCTGATATTTGCATTTCAGTCCTGTTTGAGTGAGCTCACATGTTGTCTTACGTGCTTGTTTGGTTTATTTGGATTATCTGTCCTGGACTTAATCTGTGTTATGTTTTGAATGAAACTTTTCCGAGATTTGCATATATACCCATGTGTGTGGTGTATTACGCATGTGCGCTTATTCTTTGGATATTTTGCATTATTCGCCCTGAGCTTTTTATATGTGTTATTAATTGGTCTGTGAACTTTCGCATAATTGCAATTAGGTCCCTACAAGCTGTGTATTTCATTTTTGATTAAATAAGTACCTATTAATTCCAAAAATTCGATAAAAGTTATTGTAAACTTCTACTAACATGTAATATTTATGATAATTTTTGTGAATTAATGTAGTATTGTTTGATATTTTCTAAAAATCAAAATCCCATAAAAAACTATTCTATCAATTTATAAAATACATAAAAGTTATAAAAATTGTGTAAAAATAAAAAAAATATGTTTGTTTCTTTTTGCTTGCTTTACTTCCAGTATCATTTTTGTTGCAAAAATCATCATAAAACACTTAAAAATCTCAAAACCCTTAAAAACTTATAAAAATCATTACAAATTCTAAAAAATCAGAAAAATACAATTTCAGTTTGTGTTGTTAGATATTTTTATTCACTTCCTCATAAAATTCATAACCAGGACATCAAGACATTTAATTATTTTTAATTTGTCATTTTGTCCTGGCTGTGCACTGTTTTCATGTTTAGCTATTGTTTTATTTTTTATAAAATACATAAAAATTAGAAAAAACCCACAAAATTACCAAAAATACTTGAATATATTTGAAAACCCCAAAAAAATATTTTTATCCTTAATTTTTGAGCATTTTAGGTCTGAATAAAAATTGAAAAAGGTTGATTGAGTGCATAGTTTTCTTGTTTGTTTGTTTTTGCTTATTAATTAAAATTTAAAAAATGCAAAATTAAAAATTAATAAAAAATGCATTTGAGCTTCTGAATTTTGACTACTTCGAAGGATTTCTCATGCTCCTTGAGTTCGACCCTGGTCGCTATACAAGGTTAAATAAATAGTGGAGACCGTTGATACTGTTTTTGTGCTTTGATTGCTTGTTTTGAGTGGTTTTCTATTTTTCTTATTGAGCCTTGGCCTGCTAGTTAGGGTCGCAACGACCCTTATTTATCTGATTTTCTAACCCTACTTGGGGGGTCGCTCACCAATCGACACCAACATCCTTCTGAACATCCCAGCAACTTTTGGGAGCGTCGGAGCACAGAGAAAGGTCCGATCGAATGAGCCCAGGGGGAGTCTTCTTCCTAGTTCTTCTAGGTCCATCCAGGACCGTTCGATCGGGCCCCGATCTTCCAAGTGTGCATCTAACGTCCGATTAGGGAAAGCAAGAATCGTTGGATATTCGTCCAAGATTTAATCTGAGACGTCCAATCCCGATTCGGTATCGACCATCCTGATGACAACTTGTGGATAAGTAAATGATCGCGACCGTTCACCAGCGCCTTTTAGGGGGCAAATTGCACATTTTCCCGCTCACATTTATTTTATTTATTTATTAGTTCTGTAAATTAAAATATGTAGGATAAATAAACTAGATATTTTGCAGATGAACCTATGTATTTATTGTAAATTGTAAATGGGTCCAGTCCACGTCACCTCACGTGCCGTCCCATGTGAGGTGGCAAAATTGCATGTATACCCTTATAAGATTTTGTATTTATTTTTAGTCAAATAAATTTAATATATGTTGTGTATTTTTGGGAAAATTGCACACATACCCCTGATGTTTATTTTATTTGAAATAAATGTCCTTCCCAATTCATGTTATTTTGGTGCTTGAATTTCATTTATCAAAAATAGCACCCGTGCTCTAAAAATTAAGCAAAAATAGGTTTAGATGCGTGTTAACATGTACCGTAATGTTATAATTTTCTTTTTGCATTTTTGGCACTTTAACCATTTATTAAAACACAAATGAGCACATTTTTGTCCCCGTAACTTTTAAAATATCAAAAAAATAGAATAAAAGTTTGAAAATTTTCCAAAAAAATATATCTTATTATTGTATTTTATCACTCCAAACCAAAAATCCTTAAAAATAGAAAAAAATCAAAAAATCAAAAAGCTCAAAAATCCTTTATAAAAACCTAAAAAATTCTCAAAAACTCTAAAAATAACATTTTTTTTAATTTTCTTAATATTATTATCCAACTATTAAAATTGATTTGAAGAATTTTAAAATTTATTTTCTTTTTTTAATTTTCAATTCAATTAGATCTATTTCATTAATCCACAATTTGGGGTATTTTTATTTTAAAAATACATAAAAAATAACAAAATTCCAGAATAATCACAAAAAAATATTACAAAAGTAAATAAAATCCAAAAACATTCCATTTTTTGTATTTTGTTCATTTCTATTAGTATTTATAATTACGTTATCCTATATATATTTATATATATACTTATATTATATTATTAAAAAGGAAAAGAATATAAAAATCAGAAAATATAAATATAAATAAAAAATAAAACCAATAAAAATTATAAAATTTAAAAATCTAAAAAAATGTAAAATTAAAACCCACAAAAACAATGAATAAACAAGAGAAAAGAACAAATCTTTGAGCCTAATTGCCTATCTACCATTTGCTCCCTAAGTCCGACCTCGACACATGCTTACACGCTATGAACCTTTGTTGTAGAGTTATAATAAAATTTAACTCTACATTTTTGCTATTCATTGATTAATTAATATTGTGAGTTAATTGTTATTTGAACGGAGGATTTTCTTGTGGGTTGCCTTAGTGACACCTTCGTCTTCGTTATTCATTTAGTGAGGATCATTCTTTTAGACCCGCAAGGAGATTTCCTCGCTCAACAAATGACACGTTGCTGGGGAGCAACACCACATAGACTGTGATTATTTATTTGTACTCTTGTCTATTTTTGCCATTTATTTATTTCTATTTTATTTGGTATTATTTGTGATTTAGAGATCAACCCCCTCAGTGTATGTCAATTAGTGTATGTCAATTTTATTTGGTTATTTAGAGATCAACCCCCTCAGTGTATGTCAATTTTATTCTCACGTAGGCACTAAGGATTAGTGCCCAAATCTCAGGCCTACCTACATGTTTGTACAACTTTTTGGAAGCTCACCTAGCTCTAAAATGAAAAGATAAAAGACCACCATCTCCGTCTTCACTGTGTTAAGTATGTGAACTTGGAGTTTGCTTTGTACATTGAGCATGATTTTGTGTCCATTCACGTTCATCATTCTTTGAGTTAGTAGATCCATGACTGTGTGAGTTCTTTTTTTAGGCCTTCTCTCCCTTTATTTGTCCATATTATTTGTCTTATTTATTGAGTTGTGATATCGGGTCTTGATCCTCACTTTCGTAGCAGGATTTTGTGGCTGTCTCCTTGCCCTTATCACCCTATTTTTGGTCTAGTTCAAGAAGACTCTCTTCTTGGAGCACAATTTTATCTTTGTTCCGCCATTCTTGCCCACCCTTCTCATTCCCTTTCGTGTTCACCTGGGATTTCTATGCTATTAGATGAGGCATGCATCGAGGTTTTGATTGTATGACTAATTTGAGTAAGCTGAGAAGAATTGAGGACGCTGAGATTGGTGTGCTATTTTTGGTGGATCTGACATGGATATGCACATAAATATTCCGGAGGATTTTGATTTTAGCATGATTACAGGTGTGATTCTTTGTTGAGGATTTTTGATCTCGCACACCGGATTGAGGATGAGCTTGATTCCCAATGATTTGATGATGATTCCTTGAGTCATGACTGTCCAATCACTTATTAGGTTCCATCGTCTTGATTCAAACACTTGATATACGATCTCTTTCTGTGCTTCAAAGCGACGATGCTCGGAACCCACATGATTTCACTCTTCTTCTTGACCGATTCATCCTCCATCTCCTAAGTCTTCCATCCCCATGTAGCATTTTGAGGAACTCTTACTGACATGTTGATCTATCTCAGCTGATTTGGTTGATTTGAGGGACGGTATTGTGATTGCCCTAATGATCTTTTACTCCACTGATGAATAGTTAAAATGCCTATAAAATTCGAACAGTGATTTTATGATAAGCTAAAACAAAAAATCTAACTATAAAAGAAGAAAATGCATTTTTTTTATTTTTTTTATGAATTTTCAATAATTTTTCTAAGGTTTTTAATGTTTTTCATTTTTTATGGTTTTTATATATGCAAATTCAACAAAAATTTGACTGAAATCAAAACAAGTCAAAACACACAAACAATAATTTTTTTGGAATCTTTAAAGATTTTTTAATATTTTTAATTGATTTTTAAAAACATACAGTAGTAATTTTTGAGGTTTTTTAATTTTTAAAAATACCTAATTGAAAGAAAAAGAGCCCAAAAATTCACATAAATTTCTACACCATAGCAGGAGCCATGTATCAAAATTTCACGAATTTTGGATAAAAATTGCTATTTATTAAATCAAACCAAAGAAGCACAACACACAGGGACCAAATCGCAACAAAAACATGTTCCATGGACCAGAAAATAAAATGCATAAAAACTATAAGGCCCAGACTGCAATTTTCCCATGAATTCTAGCACATACCACAAAACATTATGCAGAAGGGTATAATTGCAAATAACGAAACTATAATTTTAAAATGTAACAGAGAAGAAGTCCAAGGCACTAAATGCAATTATCCCACAACTACACGTGACGAAGCACGTGAGAATACACAAACAGGACTGAAACATAAATATAGGAAAATGCAGTTACTAACATGCAAAATGGTCCACAGTGTAACTTTTATTTTACAGATTAAACTATAAAAGGAAATACCTGTAGGGGTAGAGGAGCAAATTACCCAAGCCGCTCGTGCGTCGTGCGTGGGGGGACAGGTGGTGCGCTCTGACTGGATGGCACCGTGCGGCTCTGGCGCATACAGCTGGCGAATCCAACGGCTCTGATCGAGGTGCGAACATGGGCGTACAGGGGCCGTTAGATGTCAGATCTAACGGCCTAACAGGTGTAGGCTCTGGACGGTAGCGATGTGATCTAGACGATGGGGTGATCCAATGGTTGAGAAGGGTACTGGACGAACTCCGCCTAGGTGAAGTTCACCGTAGCACCGAGGGAGATCGACGGCTCTGATGAATGATCGAACGACGGTGGTCGACTCGCATGGCTCCTCCGTGTCGGTGAACGGGTCCGATGAGTTCGTCGACGGTCGGATCTCCTAGAAGGGGGCTGAGACCTAGGCACCTCTAGCGAAGTGGCTAGAAGGCAAAAGGGGGTGTCTCCACGCATGCCACGACCTGCGGGGTAAAGCTCTCGCTCGGAGCACGGCTCCGGCCAATGTTATTTGACTGAAATCAAAGTGAAGCGACGGTAGATGGAGTTGGGGGTTTCCGACAAATGAGGGAGGAAACCTAAAACCTAATCTCAGCTCGTACAGACAAGGTTCGAGTGATCAGGTTGTGCACGAAGGGTGACGGTGCATGGATGAGTCGATCGGAACGGATAAGGGTGGTCGATGAGGCTCCGACCGACGGGTCGGAGCTGGCGGAGCGGCAGATGAAAGATTCGAAAAATACAGAACCAAGATCGAAATGGAGGCTACCCGAGGGTCCTATCTAAATCCTGAGCTCAAGGAGATGATGTCGGAGGGGGTCGTTGCCTCGATCTCGCTGGGGAAGGTGGGGGAGACTCGTCGCGACGGAACTCCGACCACGAAGCTCGAGCGTCAGCTGCAACGGCCTTCTCCGACCACCAAAGGCCCAATCTGGTTGTTGTCACCAAGGGGAATGGTTCTAGGGTAGAAGGGAAGTGTGCGACATGAGCTACTAGTCTGGGTAATCGAATGAAGAACTTATAGGGTGTCCCAAGTGGCTGGAGAGAATCGAGGCATGCCCGCAATCCGAGGAGGATCCGCATCTCCCTAGGGATCCGCGAGGATCGCTGATCCACTGGGAGAAGCGGGCGGTGAATTCGGGGCAAGAGCTGGCCAGATCCGATCGATAAAAATGTGAGAAAATGAGGTGAAACTCAGACCCAGGCGCAGGAGGGTCTGCGAGGGGATGTTGACCGGGGTCAACATTCCTCGTGGACCAATCAGAAATTAGCTAGGTTAAAAATATTTGTAAAATAAATTAAAAATAGAAAATGATTTCAAAATAAAATGTGTTCAAAATGAAAAATATTCCTTATTTTCTAAACTATTTTTTATGATTTTTATTTATTTTATGAAAAATAATTTAATCTATATACAATATATTATATTATATACGTGTATAAAATACCTATGTATTTTATACAATTATTTTTATTTTCTTATTTTTTTATAAATACCCCCAATTTTATATTTTATTTATTTACAACATATTATTAGGAGTATAAAATAATTTTTATTTTATTTTTATGAGTTATTTACAAATGTGAAATAAATAGGTATATAGTACATATTTACATGTATTATGTACAAGGTGAGAGAGAATTTATTTTTATTTTTATTTTTATTTCTAATTTTTATTTTATTTTTAGAAATATATACAATGGAATATAAACACATTTTTATTTTTATTTTTGTGAAAATAAAATATATATAGAGAGGGGATATGTACAAGGTAGAGTGACCCTATCTCTCTCTACTTTTTAATTTTGCGATCAGATCCAGTTTGGACCCTCTCTTGGGTTTATGTCACTCAATAATTATTCTAAATATTTCCTTCTTTTTTTCTTTTATTCTTATTCTTTTATTTTTGCACAAATACATGCTAATTATTAATAATTAATAAATGCATGCCTATTGGTAATTTATTGTATTTACAACTATATACATGATGTTTTGCCAAGATATTTAGCTAAAATAAAAGAATAAAGAGTGATGAATGAGTATTCATCATCCACCCATAACCTTATGCCCTCCTACTGATTTATGAGTGATTGATTATTTTTGAGGACCTGAACTTGATGCCAACATTTACCTCGGATTTTGATTGACTTAGTTTGCATTACTCATCGAGAACTATCTGCGGGAGAATGCAACATTTTCTTTACGATCAGTTTCACTCACTGCTTGTGTGTCCATCTTGGTGGAGCACGAAACAGAGTCATTTGATGTGAGCTATCGGTCTTCTTGTCTAATTATGTATCCGATCTGTTCGAGCATGAGACCGTATGTCTAGACTCCTTTGAGTCTTCTCTCCTTGACGGTCCTTGCAAGGATGAGCCACATATTTCTGATTATTCACCGTCTAGTTCACAATGCCCTTCAAGGGTTATCTGCAAGAGACTATGATATCTTCGAGTTCTTTCGGTCTCCTTTGATGGGTAGCCGATCTGTCACCTATTGAGATTGCTTCTATTGATTCGTCTAATGGATCTGACTCCAGCGAGTATGCTCTCCTTGATGACCCTCACAAAGATGAGTTCTATTCTGATTATTCATTGCTTAGTATGTATTACTCCTCGGGGGTTATCTGTGGAGGATACATCATTTTTTGGTACTCGGCTTTGCTTCTAGTGTCTCCGATCTAGTGGAGCATGAAGATGAGTCTTCATATTTGTGTACTTGGTCTCATCTCTGATTGTGTTTCCTATGTGATGGATCACGAGACCGAGTCTTTTGATTATTTTGAGATCCCTGACTCCTACGAGTCTACTCACCTTGACAACCCTTGTAAGGTTAAGTCGTGTCTGGTGATATTCGGTGTGGTCTTGATCTTTCGACCCTATATCCATCGGATATTGAGCTGTGTAGAGAGTCTCATGTTCTTCACTTTTCTTATCTTCCTGAGACTATGAGTGACATGGAGGAATCTGTATTGATCTTTCCTCCTCCAGGTCTTATGATATCAGCTTTGATATTTCACTCTTTTCTTATGAGCCTATGTTATGCTTCCCGCTACCGATCCCTGGCTTAGTTTTCGATCTCTTTTTCCCAGTAGCAGACACCCACTTGATTGCATATTAGGGTGTTTTTTATCGTTCTGACTGCATCGTTGTTCTCACAAAGAGACGATGATGAGAGTACGGTATTCGACTGTCAGATACCATCCTAGAATTCACAATTATGTACTTTTGTGTATATATGTTGTGTCTTTCCATTCCCTTTTTCTCCCGTATGTCATGTGTACCCCAGATCATTCGCCATATCTGTGTGTTTATACTTAGTATGTACTTTGTCCTAAGTATCAGGGGGTGCACCTATTATGTTGTTATTTCTCTATTTTGTTTCATCACTCCTATTGTTGCCCATACGTAGGGCTCTTTTACTCGAAGTATAGGGGAGCGATGTGTATATTCACCCAATGTATATTCTCTTTTGTTATCAGTTTCTTTTTATTGATCCCCTCACTTGCCTCCTCTCTTGTTGTTTTTCGCTGTCATACTTAATGATATTTTACCCTAAGTACAGGGGGAGACAGACCAAGTTGTGATCTGTGTTTATTCCCACCCTCAACCCTCCTGGATGTAGATACAACCTGCTATACTTAGGATTATTTGATCTTAAGTAAAGGGGGGACGATCGACTTTGTATTCATTGATTTCGTCATTCTTTCCTTCTTTATTCATTCGTTGCAGTATAGGTTGTTCTATACTCAGTACGAGTTATGTCTTCTCCTTTTCTCTTTGATCGAAGAGAACATAGCTCAAGCTAAATATAGGGGGGGCTGTATTTTGTATATACATTAGCCATAACTCATACTTTCATATTTTTGAACAATATGGCTATATATAAATATACATATACAATTCATTAAACTAACTAATAAAAAGATGCATTTTATTCCTCAAATTCTTTGTATATACTGATTAATAAATAAGATAAAAATATTTTGCAAAATGTTTGAAAAAGAGATTAAAAATCTATTTGAAAAATCTTCTGAAAATGGTTGTGTAAAATATTTTCGACCTTTGTAAATTGTTTTGATTTATAAAAATTTATTTTCTTTGTGTGAAATAAAATGTTTTGAAAACTTATTTGTAAACGATTTGGAAAATGGTTTCAAAAATATTTGAAAATTATATATATATATATATATACCGTTTGAAAAATCTTTTCAAAATGGTTTGCAAATGCTTGTAAATATTCGTAAAAACTATTTGCAAAAATTATTTTGGACTATAGTTTTTTCTAATATTTGTAAAACCATTTTTTAAATAAATTTAACGAATATACACATTATGCAAATAAATTCTTTACAAATTGTATATACAGACCTATACAAAAATAATAATTAATATTCAATCTGTAAAGCCTTTAAATCTCACTTCTTGTAAATAAAAAGAGGCACATCCATGTAAATAGCCGCACATACTTCCTTTTTGTGCCAACTTTTTTTGTTTAGAAAATCCCAAAAACATTTGCAAAATCTCTTTCAAAAAATCCATAAAAAATTCAAAATAAAAATTGCATCACAAAAAGATTTTCATTGCATTGTATCTAGCATTCACATGGCATTTGCATTTTTCGGATTGAGTTTGATAATTGAACTAGTCTGAGTAAAGTCAAAGATTGGAGCTTGTTGGACCTTAATGCACCCAACTTCAATGGAACCTTATAGGAACATGATTTAAGGTACTTCAGGTCTATTTGGACTTAATTCTTCGAGACTCAGGGCTGGGTTCAAGACACCTGATGAATCTGTTATTCATCGTCTTTATTCTTTCATTTTGACTAAAATCCTAGGTAAAATACATGTAAATAATCACTAATTCTAATTAGTTATCATTCTAACCCCAATTATTTATATTATATATTTAACACTTATTTTACCCAAAATAAAAGAATAAAGATAAAAAGAAAAATAAAAAAGAAAAAAAGGATGTAGATAAATATGTAGAGACTGATCCTAACCCCGAGACCATGTCAATATTGACTTGGTCGACAAAATAAATAAGTAGGGGAAGATAATGATCCTAATTTATAAAAAAATAACAAAACAAAAATCAAATTAAAATTACAAAACATTTATAAAATAATAAAAAATCACAAAATACTTAAAAATCATAAAAACAATATAAAATTCATTATAAATAAAACAAAAATACAGAAAAATACCTAAAAATAAAATAACAATTAGGAAACCTTTTACCTTAGATTTTCTATAGTTTAACCTAGTTTCCAATAGTTTGCTTCCCTGAGTTTGACACTCCCGGCTTTCACTATATATCAAGGTTAGGAGTATAAATAATAAAAATAAAAAGTTCAACGAAAAATTAATCTTTTCTGCAAAAATTTCACTCGATCGATTCAATGACATTGTTCTTCTTTTAGAACAGTAGATCATGTTAGTTTTTCAACACCTCAACTGCTTAACTAGAACTTTTCGAGACACACACATGACTTTTGTCGCTCGTGTCCTAACTTCGACATTTGCATCTTTCACTTTGCTCAACTCAGTTGGAGTGGTGACAGGATTGGATTTGCCGGTTTGAGACACATACGAGTGGAAACATTCATCCTCGTCTAGGGAGGGAAGTGCAGCCCAACCTGCTCAGTGGCCATGAGGTCTAAAGACAAGAGAGTGTGGGTTGCAATAATGCTTCAAAAGAGGGATAGTCTTCTGGCTCAAGAGGAAAACTCCTTATGTAAATGTTGATGTATATAGTATTAAAAAATGAAAAAAGTGTTGAAATAAAGACTCCAAAAAAGTGGACGGGCTTGATTGAAAATAAAATGTAGGCCAGAGAATGTATATATTTGAAATAAGCAAGCTTGAGCTTCAAAGTTATATGTATTTGAACCTGCAATTAGATGACTTGACTATACTGGTCATGCATCCCCGGATAGGTATCTACACTGTCTACCATCCATTCTTCTCTTCATCCCCTCCTCTTGAGTCGGATGCACTTGAACATAGAAGGGAATACCCGCTCCTTGAGGTAAGAGTTGCTGGATTGGGGAATCATTGGGTTGTCATGCTAGAGAAGTCAATTCTTTTGTCATTTCAGTTTGGGGGATCCCTATCACTTACACTGTACAAGTCAGATTCATAGTCATAAGGGTTTGCTTATGATGTAGGATGGTTCTGACATGGATATTGAGGTGGTTTGGATCGAGTTCTGTGACTCGAAGGCTGTTGTGCTTTAAATCCGATTCCCAACTAGGTTCCACACACATTCTCGCACTAAGGTCTGACCTGAGCTCCAAACTTTGATTTTTGAAGATAAGTTTGAGAATTAAAATTAATCTAACTTCTTTCTTTTTCTTTTGTTTATTTTGATCTTTTCTGCACTCATTGCATAAGTGTTTACTAGGGATTAGCAAAGGCAAGTATGGGGGGGGTGATGATCTCCATTTCATTACCTTTATTCTATCATTTTGGCCTAAAAAACTCTAGCTAATGCATGCAAATAACATTATTTTGTACAGATTAACATTCATTATTTGTTCCATTTATTGTATAAAATATTATTTTTAATTCCAAAATATAGAATAAAGGAAAAAATGAATAAAATGCCAAAGGAATTTTATGATCCTAAACCCTGAGACCAGGTCAATAATTGATTTGGTCGACAAGGAATAATGTAGGGGGATAAGGGCCAAATATAAATAAAATTCTATTCTTTTATTCATCAATAAAGCATTTTGGGGATCCATTTTTATTTATTATTTATACCTCAAAGAAAGAAACTTTGGACATGAAATTTATAGTTAATAATGTATAGCAAAATACACAATTAAGTTTGCACAAAAATAATACTCACTGTACATTTTATACCCTAAATAAGAATCTAAAATCTCAACTTTCTAGACTCATATCTCTTAAATAAAAACTCAAAATATAACAGCATCACCTTTCATTGCATATAACTTTTATTAAGCTATTTAATAAAGGCAGTTGCATATTTTTTGGAGAAAAGGTGTGAAAGTTAGGTGTTGGACCCCTATTGTACCTTATACATGAATATCCATTTTATTTATTCTTTATTATTTTTACAATTGTATTTTTTTATAATTTTGCAAATATTATTTTTAATATATTTTTTATAATTATAATATAATAAAACCACAAAGAAAATAATGAAATAAAATAAGTATACTAAATATGTTGATGAATTACCTATTCTTATACTTGTATATAAATAAAAGTGAAATTCATTATTCTATTCTTTTGTTCCTTTATATTTTTATACTCTTGATTATTATTTATATTTTACTAAATATATAAAAGATAAAATAAAATCAAAAAATATTCTAAAATAAAATCCTATACTCATACCTATTCAATGCATACCCCTATTAATTTAAATATACATAATAGATCAGAAAAATAAAATAAAAATATATTTGTATACATTAAAATAAGTTATAAATATATAAAATAATAAAGTCAAAGATATAAATAAACATAAAATATACAAAAAAATTGATGAATATACCTATAAATATACCATTGAAATTTAACTTATAATAAACAAAATAAATAAAAATCATATTGAAATACTACATAAAATAATAAATATCTTTTCTTTTATAACTAAAAATTTAAAAAATCATATACTATTTTTAATTAATTAGTTTCTAATAAAATTGGTTGTTTTGCCTTTTATTGTCCTGCGTGGACCAATCACAGCCCGAGGTTTGTTGACCTCCGATCAACTGCCTCACCAGGCGTTCTGACTCATCAGACATGTCCTTTCCCTAATGTTCTACCATTTTTCCCGCTTGATCCATGTATCATTTTCGTTGAATCTTCACTCCACGATCAACGACCATCATCCATGATTCTTGCCCAAAACCTGGATCCTCTGTACATACTTCGGATTTCTCCCAAATCACCGGTAAATAAAGGGTGCGCCACCATGTTCATTAATAAGAACCTCCATCCTCCTCTCCCATTTTGGTCATTTTCCGAGCCCCTAAGCCAGCTGCCCTTGGTTTAGCGTAAATCTTGTTGACAGGGGAAGATCCCCTCAGGTGCTGGCACGACTGATGAAGGCGGAGGTGCACCCACGGTGGTTCTACGACTACCATGCTCCCTTCCCTCACGAGAACGTATAAGAGCTGCGCTTTTACATTTTACATGTAGGTTTTAGTTTCTAGTTTCGTTTCTCGCATTTAGTTTGATTTTTATCTATCGATTTAGCGTAATCCAGTAGATTCGTAGTTCGCCGGAGGCTAGCTCCGGCGAACATCCCCATCGTGTTTTCAACTGTTCCGACCACCCATTTCACCCCATTCTATTTCCCAGCACCTTCTCCATCTCCCAGACCCATTATCCCTCTTCGATTCTTTCTGGATTGAAGAAGCCATGCTCCCTCCCAAAGTGTTCCCGGACCGCATGCATACATCCGTAAGTAACTTAGTGTGCACGGGCGTCGGCATAGAGGCGGATGAGGGTCATCGCAACATCGCCACAACACTCTGAAAGCTACATCCTCCATCCATTCCATGTCTAATAAGGTCGAGGAACTTTGCCTCGAGTTGTGAGTTTGTTGGTGCAAGTCCCACGCTAGAAGGACCCCATTTGAGTGGTTTTACGGTTCCTGAATGGCTCCGGGTACAATCAAACTCTAGGTCTTGATCAGCGAGCTCCTGGCCTCTTTGACGCTTCCAAAAGCTGCGGATCGACACCAACGTCCTTCTGAACATCCCAACAACTTTTGGGAGCGCCGGAGCAGAGAGAAAGGTCCGATCAAACGAGCTCATGGGTAGTCCTCTTCCTAGTTCCCCTAGGTCCATCCAGGACTGCCCGACCGGGCCCTGTTCTTCCAAGCGTGCAACTGACATTCGATCAGAGCAAACCAAAACCGTCAGATCTTTGTCCAAGATCTAATCCGAGACATCCAACCCCGAACCGGTATCGGGCGTCCTGATGACGATGTGTGGATAAGTGAAATGATCGCGACCATTCACCAGCGCCTTTTGGGGAGGGAGGTAAATTGCACATCTTTCCCTCACATTTGTTTTTGTTTGTAATAGTCCTGTAAATTAAAATATGTAGTGTAAATAAATTGGACATTTTGCAGATGAACCCCATATTTATTGTAAATTACAAATGGATCCAATCCACGTCACCTCACGTTCGTCCCACATGAGGTAGTGAACATGCATACCCTGGCAGGATTTTGTGTTATATTTAGTCCAATAAATTTAATATATGTTGTGTGGGGAAATTGCATGCATACCCCTAATGTTTATTTTAGTTGCAAAAATGCCCTTCCTAGTTCAAGCATTTTTGATGCTTGAATTTCTATTATCAAAAATATCACCCATGCTCCAAAAATTATGCAAAAATAGGTTTAGATGCCTATTGATGTGTACTTTAACTCTACTTTTTTTTTGCATTTTTCGCATTTTAACCATTTATTAAAATTCAAATGAGCATGTTTTTGTCCCTGTTTAAGTTATAAAATACCAAAAAATAGAAAAAATATTTTGAAAAATTCCCCAAAAAATATATGTTATTTATTATTGTATATTATCACTCTAGACCAAAAATCCCTAAAAATAGAAAAAGAAAATACAAAAAATCTAAAAGCTCCAAAATCTTTTATAAAAAATTAAAAAATTATCAAAAACTCTGAAAATATTATTTCCTATTTTATAATTTTTATATTATTATCTATCTATTAAAATTGATTTGAAGAATTTTAGACTTTATTTTCTACTTTTAATGTTCAATTCAATTTGTTCTATTTAATTAAGCCTTGATTTGGGGTATTTTTTAATTTTAAAAATACATAAAAATTAGCAAAAAATTCTAAAAAAATCATAAAAACATTATAAAATTATAGAAAATTAAAAAATTTCATTTTCTGTATTTTGTTCATTTCTATTAGTATTTATAATTACTTTATCCTATATTATATATATCCTTATATATTCTTATATTAGAATATTAAAATGAAAAAGAATATAAAAATCGAAAAAGATAAAAAAAATAAAAATTATAAAATAAAAAAATTTCAAATTTAAAATATAAGAAAATATACAAAATTAAAAACCCATAAAAACAATAAATGTACAATAGAAAAGATTATTTTTGAGCTTAATTGCCAAATCTACTGTTTTCTCCCTGAGTTCGACCTCTATACATGCTTACATGCTATACACCTTTGTTGTAGAGTTATAATAACGTTTAACTCCACATTTTTGTCATTAATTAATTTATTAATATTGTTTGTTAATTGTTGTTTAAACGAGGGATTTTCTTGTTTGTCTCCTCAACGACATCTTCGTTCTCACTATTCATTTAGTGAGAATCATTCTTTTAGACCCGCAAAGAGATTTCCTCGCTCAACAGTATCCTAAAAGAGGTAGTCTCTGATCGAGATTCACGATTCACCTCACACTACTGGGAGAACTTCATGAAAGCCTTAGGCACACAGCTATGCTTGAGCACAACATATCATCCACAAATAGATGGTCAATCAAAATGAACGATTCATACACTAAGGGATATGCTACGAGCATGTTCCTTAGAATGGAATGGATCATGGAATAAACATTTGCCTAGAATTCACCTACAATAATATTAGCATGGCACCATTTGAAGCACTATATGGACGTAGGTGTACTAATCCTTTATGTTGGCATGAGGTCAGAATAAAGAACCTTTATGATTCAGAGAAACTCCAGGAGACACGTGAAGCTATAGAGCTTGCTAAAAAAAACTATTAACTACTCAGAGTCGACAAAAAAGCTATAGTGATACCAAACGAAAATATCTTGAGTTTAAGGTAGGTGACTTTGTATTTCTTATAGGATAGCCTATGAAGGGAGTTCAGAGGTTTGTCTTACGTGGGTCCTTTCGAAATTAGTCAGTGAATTTGGAAAGTTGCATATAGACTTGCACTTCCCCACATCTTTTAGCAATGCATGATATTTTTCATGTATCAAATCTGAGAAAGTATATTAAGGATCATGAGCATAAGATAAGCTATGATGAACTACATGTTGAGCCAAACTTGACATGCCTAGAAATACTTGTGCAAATACTATACATGGATATCAAGAAGTTGAGTAATAAAGAGGCACCTCTAGTTAAAGTATTGTGGTGGAACCAAGAGTTCGAAGAAGCCACATAGGAACCTGAGGTAGATATGAGAGAGAAATACCCCTACTTATTTGAATGATAACCTATGTATTGTGTATATCTTCATTATAAATGAAATGTTGTTCATTATCTTTAAGGTTTTTATGATTTCAATTTCCTTTAAAGTTGTTATGGTTTCAATCTTCTTTAAGGTTGTTATGCCTGTACTTCAAGTCTCAAGGAAGAGACTTCCTTTAATGTTGCTATAATTGTAAAATCTTAGACCTGATCGTCTCTCGGTCATATATCATAAGATCTGGCTCGTCAAGAGGAAACCAACAGAATTTGTTTCATGTGAATCCGACTTCGTTTTGAATTGTTATGATTTTTGGAAGAAAGAAAAGTAAGGAAGATTAAGATGTCATTAACCTTTAATGACCGCCATTAAGACTAATTAAATGTGATTAAAGAAACGAATGATAGATTGAGGACCACTAATGATAATTATCAAAAACTAATCAAAGGTTAGTAAAAGTTGAGCGAAAATTAAATCATGATGAGTGAAAGTTAATCATGATTAGCGTTAGTTAAGTGTCATTAGAGAATCTAGAATCTTCTGTAAAGTTATAACTTAAGCCTTAACTTTCAGATAAGCTTTGGTCAAAACCATGGACCGCTAACTGTGATTATAGGTTAAACCATGGTTTACTAAACATGGTTAGCGGTTTTCTGAAAATTATAAATAACCCCCACCAATTCATTCTCTACGATTTCCACTACCACCAATACCTCGAGGGCTAGGGTGAGAGGTCGAGAGGAGGATAGGGGAGGGGGAAGGAGCGCTAGCGAAGCATTGTCAGGAGAACGAGGAGGAGGACGATGGTAAGATCCTTTCCTAGTTGGTTTAGTGTAGGAGGTAAGTAGCTCTAACTTGAGCTAGGTTCTCGATTCATCTTCCATCTGAATCCATTTTTTTGTGGTGGTCCGAGGAGAAATCTGTGTAACACCCTACTTAAGTGTGGGAGGCTACGTACGTCAGTGAACCTTGTGATTTGTCACACCTTCATTCACCTAAGATGTGTGGTGTATATTGATTCTCCATCGGTTACAGTTCTATGATATTGTTTCGATTTCGCTTTTATACTTGTTTTGATGGAGTAATCCATGTAACACCCTACTTAGGTACGAGTGGCTATGCATGTTAGTGAACCATGTGATTTGTCACATCTTCACTCACCTAAGATGCGTGGTGTCTACTGATTCTCAATCGTTTGCAGTTCGATTATATTCTTTTGGTTTTGTTATTGTTTTCCTCTCAGCAATTTTATAGAGCAAACTCTTTCCATTTTTCTTTTGAAATATGTCCCAATATAAGGGGACAGTATGCCAAAATTTTCATATAAATATATCCCAATATAAGGAGAAACTCACCGAAATTTTCATAGAAATATGTCTTGATAAAAGGGAAAACTCTGCTGAAATTTTCCTATAAATATCACCCCGTATAAGCGGAAGCTCTGCTGAAATTTTGAGAGAAAATATGTTCTTCACATTCTTCGTGTTCTTCATGTGTTCTTCGTGTTCTACATGATCATTCATTCTTCACGTTCTTCATACGTTCTTAGTGTTCTTAATATGAAAAATGAAATTCAACCATTTCAGGAGACATAAATAATCCTTTTTGTGAAAACGAATGACGATAAAGTACTGCATACGCAAGAGAGAGCTTGATTAGGTAGTGAAATCTTTCCTTTTACTATTGAGTTTTCATACGATATCGTTGAAGTTCTTAATTTTATGTTCTTCACTACGAAGAACCTTAATTTGTCTATTTTTGAGAAAATATGAAAAGTCGCTTTATGATTCCCACTAAAATAATGTCTACGCATCGAATTGATACAGTGTTTTGGAAAGTTAGGGCTTGGGAGTTAAAATAAGCATAAATATGAGTATATATACATATGAATTAATATATATGTGAGGTTATACTCAACGCTGATGATTATGCAAATCGAAGGGTTAACGAAATAATTACATCATGGGAATTGATGTGTATTGATTTAAATCCTAAAAAAGATCGTGTGTTACATTAAGAATGATTGGGAGTATAATTACTGGTCGGGCAAGCAACCTATAGGTTTTTCAGAAGAACATTCGTATTGGCAGGCCAAACCTAGGTGGTACATGATTGATGGGACATGTTGAACGTACGAAATAAATTATTTGCAACGTATGATACTCGACTGCCATCATGCAGATTGGCCGACTGAAGATGTAGCCATGCAATGTGGAGGTATGGGTGGTTGGATAGAGACGGGGTCACGATATGACATAATTAAATCATCTAGTATGTGAATAAAGCTTAGCATGTGGTTTTAATCTACCGAGTCCTCGAGGACACTATGCTTCTTTGTTCGTCAGGTTGAGGGTTTGAAACCTTGGATAATAAAAGAAAGGGAATTTGTCAGGTAGTATTGAAGGATTTGTTGAGGCAACGTGCATCGACATAAGCTCACCAGATCAATGCAATCTCCAATCCTGAAGTGTCCACAGCTTCAGAGTCCATGAGTGGTGAGGTTTCCTCATGACTAATCTCTGACGTGGAATAGAAGGAATATGACTTAAACGAATAAGAAGAAATGAAGCTTCATGGTCTAATAAATTTTGCTAAACTATACTGCTTGTTTGCTTTTCTCTTCTTCATTACTTAGCACTCGCATCTTCATCCTATGATTTATGGAAACCCAACAGGTGTTAGTGAGCCATCGTAAGGACTTTATTAATCCAGCTAGTTAACAATAATAGCCATCCATCCATCCACACTAGCTTTACTCTATAAGGTAGTTGGTAATCTTTTTGTGCATTTCCTTTCCAGCTAATGTATATGTAAATGAGTATCATGGGACAATGTATCATGAAAACTTTATTTTATGAATGAAAAAGTATTAAATACTTCATGAATGAAAAAGTATTAAATACTTCATTCTGAGTATTTTTAATTGTTGTCTATTTCTGAATGTTATTTGTGATTGCATAATCAATTATTTATGAGTAACCAGATCCAGATATGGGAGGAACCGACGACCTAGAATTGGGGTTGTGACACCTAGCCTACTTACTTAGGACTAACATTGGCTTCCTCCTACGACTGCATCACGTCTGCAAGATTGTTGGAGGATAGGGTGAGGGTCTTGCTTTGTGGCTAGAAATAAAAGGCCCACTACAAAAAAATGAGCTATAGTGATGGTTTTGAAAAAATCCGTCACTAAATTAGCCATTGTTAAATATATAATGATGATATTATTCGTTGCGAAATGAGTTTTCGTACTCAAAATTAGCAACGAATATCATATCTGTCGTTATATCATTAGCAACGTCCACATAGCGACGCTTATCCGTTGTTATTTTTCAAAATTTTAACTAATCGTCGCTAAATTTTGAACTAAAAAAATAGCGACGATTAGTTTATATTTTGAAAAATAGCAACGGATAAGCGTCGCTATGTGGACCATTGCTAATGATATAACGACAGATATGATATTCGTTGCTAATTTTGAGTACGAAAACTCATTTCGCAACGAATAATATCGTCATTATATATTTAACAACGGCTAATTTAGCGACGGATTTATTCAAAACCGTCACTATAGCTCGATTTTGTTGTAGTGGCCCTTACCTTTGCTAGCCTCTTACACTTGTTGAGATCGGATATTTCCTGTGTCATCCAGTACTAGACAGCTTGCACCATCATTCTTGTGCATATTGTATGAAAGGTTGATATGCTTTGTACGGATTTTCTGTTGATCTTTGGGTATCAAGCGATTGCTTGGGAATCTATCTACCTTCCTAAGTTGTAGGTTCGATTGGGTCTCTGTTCTGTTGCTTCCATTCGTAAAGATATGGTGATATCCTAGGCCTAGAAGACTCTCACCTCTGATTCCTCCATTTGGGCATGCTTTATGCAAACCAAGTGCTCGCACTCTGACTCCTTTTGGATGGTGTCACCTCCTTCATCAACCTCTCCCTACAGAAGTTGATCATTTTGAGCCGAGCCATTGGCCATTCTTTGTGGAGCTATGGGCAGCTCCTTCCATCCCTACATTTGGCTTCCGATTGGACGAGGGTTTTCCTTCTCAATGGCCTTTAATTTGGTCAGCTCTGGCTGCTCCTATCTCTTGGTCCCTATGGGTTTAGGCTAATGGTTAACCCTGAAGGACTCATGCATACTCTACAGAGCTATCCTCAATAGCTTGCCCACCATTGATAGGCTCTCCAAGTGAGGGATTACATAGGGGTGCACATGGATCAGATAAATATTGTAATCCGATCCAACCTGATGTTATTGAATTAGATTGGTTTGATTTTATATTCTAATGGATCAGATCATATTGAAGTTTTTAAAATCCATTAAAGTATAGACTAGATCGAACCATATGACTAAAATCCGATCCGACCCTATCCAATGTGTTAACATGTGTATGTGTATATTTACACCCATTCGCTATTTCTCCATAACATCATAATCAATTCCATTCATCTCACTTTTTCATATCAATGATATTAGAAGTTTGCTTTCCACCACTCTCTCATCTATTTTGAAAGGAAAATATTAAATCCCTAAATAATAAAATATGACTAATTTGTAAAGCTATAAACTCCATTGGACCATTCCCTCTCAGTTCCATCTCCCTTTAATTTCAGTTTTGATCCATAATATTCTACTTTTAGTTTCATCTCTCTCTTAGTCCATTTTGAGACACCCTCCTGCATAATTTTGCCCTCTAGCACAATGTTGCCACCCTCCCTTGCAATGCTATCACCCCTCCATCATAATGATATTTGCTCATTTCACACAATGTTGTCCCCCTCCCACGTGTTACTATCTTCCCTAAGCATTCTACACTTGTCTAATGTCTGTTGAAAGCAATCTTATTTGAGATAATTGTCTAGTATGTCCATTGGGTATTCTTGATCAATCTTCTTCTTACCTTTTATAGTTGGAAACCTTATCCCAAGGATAAAACTGAATCAACTATTTCATATAAAAATTAATGTCCAAATGTACTACACCCATAAGATTAATAGGAATTATTTGAGTTCCTTCACTTTTTAAATTGATATACATGTTTGATTAACAGTTTTCGATATAATTTCATGTTGTGACTATAGGTATAATCTTGCAAAAAAATTCTATTTCAAGTTTATTTTAAATGAGAGGCATGCTGGTCCATTTGGTGGTCTGTTGATCAATCTCCATTTCATCACCTTTATTCTATCATTTTGGCCTTAAAAACCTTAGCTAATGCATGCATATAGCATTATTTTGTACAAATTAACACTCATTATTTGTTCCATTTATTGTGTATAGAATATTATTTTATGACAAAATTATAGAATAAAGAAAAGAGAAGAAAAGAAAAAGAATAAAATATCAAAGATATTTTATTACCCTAAACCCCGAGACATAGGCATCTTGATGATTGGGTCAACAAGGAATAAAGTAAGGGAGATAAGGGCCAATAATACAATAAAAATCTCATTTATTTATTCATCATTAATTTTATTTGGGACCTATTTTATTTTCTATTATTTATACCTCAAATAAAGAAACTTTGTACATAAAAGTTGTATATAATAATGTAAATAAAAATACAAAATTAAGTTTATACAAAAATAATATACACTGTACAAGTTATACTCTAAATAAGATACCAAAATCCCAACTTCCAAACCCATATCTCCTAAATAAAAACTCAAAATTATCAGATTCACCTTTAATTGTATATAACTTTTAATAAGCTATTTAATGAAGGTGGTTTCATATTTTTTGGAGTTAAAGTCTGAAAGTTAGGTTTTGGACCACTATTGTACAATTTACCTATATAAAATATTCATTTTATTTATCCTTTATTATTTTTTATAATTTAATATTTTTATAATTTTGTAAATATTATTTGTAGTATATTTACATCTTTAAAATAAAATAAAACCATAAATAAAACAAAAAAATAAAATGTGTATACAAAATACATAGATAAAATACATACAGTTATACATATATAATTAATACCCTTATTTACTTAAGTATACAAAATATATCAGAAAAATATAATAAAAATAAATTTATGTATATAAAAATAAGTTATAATTTTATATAATAATAAGGTTTAATAAAATCAAAATACAAAATAAATATAAAATACTAAAAACATTGGTAAATATACCTATAAATGGAAAATAAACTTGTAATAAATAAGTTCAAATAAATAAATAATAAAATACTTTAGAAAATAATATGTATTTTTTATTTATAACTTAAAATTAATAAATTCATTTAATATTTATTATTGATTTTATAATCATTTTGGGCCAGGTTTTTCCTGGTTGGTCCACGTGGACCAACCAGGTGGCTTCGGGTGTTGACTATAGTCAACTCTCTAACTCGCCCCCTAGCCCTGTCAGAACCTGATGTCTCCCTCTCCTTCTTGATTGTCCTCGCACTGATACACTTCTCAAGGGTTATTGGACCCTTCATGAGATATCTTCGCTGTACATCCTTGATCCACGCCGAGTACCCTCCCGACGCCATATCTTCTTCCTACACTCGTGATCCGCCCTCGAATGTCGCTCCATCCTCACCTGTACAAAGACCCTCCTTCCACTTCATTTGAGTTTTGGTTCGGTTTTCTCCCACTTTTGACCCCCTCGGAGTGCCCCATTAGTTGGAGGCAGGTGATAGCTGCCTCGCCTTGCTCTTCGCAACGAGGAAGAAGCGTAGAGGATCCCTTCCCACCCATCTCCGACCATATGGCAGTCGAGGTACTGATCTCTTGTCTTCCGGCCAGTGGAAGTGAGTTTGTTTAGATCTTAGACAGCCGTTAATCTTAGGTTTAATTTATGCTTTGTATTTTTGTATATTAATCACTCGATCAGCCTAACGAAAGACATAAACCCTCACCGGGGCTCTAGAGCCCCGACCACATTTGTCCCATTGTTCTCTCCTGTTCCGACTGCTCTTTTCACCTCACCACCTACCCCTCTCATTTCTCCACCAAATCAACTCATTAGCACCCCTCATATCTGCCGAGATCTGATCTTTGCGGTCCATCCTCTGCCATTTCGCAGGACCTCCCTGCCCCATGCCATCCACACGCCACTTCCCAATAATAAAAGCCTCGAGTGGCTTGCCCATCCACTACTGTGCTCTCTAGACTATCTGCAAGTCGAGAAGGAGGCATCTAAGCCTCATATGCATCAGGAAAGAGCTCCCAGGCCTGCGAGGAAGACTTCGAGCTCTAGGGACCCACCGATGAAACTGGGACATTTTGAAGGTGCTGAGAGCTGCGGGGCAATTGAGAGGAACGAGAAGCGACCTTTGTTTGAGATCCAGGTGCTCGGAGAAGCGTGTGTCATCGATTCAAAGCTCATTAAAAGAGAGTTCTTCAGGTGTTCTTGCAAACCAGCTCCACGCCGTCGGATCAAGATCCTTTGCCTAGATCGAGCAACTGACGACCGATATCCTCGAGCTCCCACCGTCCGATCACTTTCAGGGATCTAATCAGGGGCGTCCAAGCGAAGGGGCATCACGCGTCCTCGTGCTGACACATGGCAAGAGAAAGAAGGAGCATCGTTGGATCGTGTGCTTATTTTGATATATTTGCATACTTTGCCCCATTTTTTGTCGTATTCATCTTTCAGTCCTATAATTTATTTTAATAGTCAAAACTTTTGGTACATTTGCAAGTAGGACCCTAGGTTTTGTTGTAGTAGCATATTGGTCGTTTTCCAGCTCACCTCACGAGGCCACCCACGTGAGGTGGGCATTTTGTACTGATATCCTCATGAATTTTTGTATTTCTATTTGATCTGCTAATTTTATTTTAATTACATATATGCCCTTGCTAGTTCATTAACTTTTTGTGCATTTCTTTTATTTATTAAATATAGTATCCGTTCTCCAAAATCTATCAAAAAATAGGATTAAGCTCCTAATTACACGCACTTTTATGTCATATTTTTAGAATTGCATTTTAGGGCTTTTTCATACTGAGTAAAAACAAAAAAAACACAAATATTCCCTATTTGACCTAAAACCCCATAAAATATAAAATCATTTTGAAAAATTCCCAAAAAAATATTTTTTGTTTATTTAAATATTTTAACTTTAAGATCAAAATCACTAAAAATAGAAAAAAGAAAATACATAAAAATTAAAAAACCCCAAAAACCTTTATAAAAATCTAAAAATTTATTAAAAACTCCAAAAACATCATTTTCTATTTTATATATTTCTTTATATTATTATCTATATATAAAATTGATTTGAAGAATTTTAGACTTGATTTGATATTTTTAATATTCATTTCAATTTAGTTGATTTAATTAATCCCTGATTTGGGATATTTTTAAATTTATAAAAATTAGCAAAATTATCTAAAAACAGTAAAAAAATTATTAAAACTCCAAAAAATATACAATTCTTTAATTTTTATTTATTTATAGTTATATTTATATCTAAATTATCCTATATTGTATATATAGTCTTATATATATATTCTATATTATATATTATAAAAAAGAAAAGAAATTAAAAATAAAAAATATACACAGAAAATAAAAATATACAAAATTAAAAACAATTAAAAAATATAAAAACAAAAATTTTAAAAATATATAAAAAATTAAAAACCCGCAAAAATACATAGACATCAAGAAGCACACATTTTTCATTCACTTGCACCATTCTCCAGTTTCCTTCATGTGTTCGACCTGTACATACTTGCACACTATATACATCTATTGTAGAGTTATAATAAGTTTTAATTGCACAAAGTTTGCTTTTCATTGCTTAATTCTTAGTCGGTTAATTGTTGATTAATTGAGATTTCGTGAGCAGTCGCCACAGCGACTTTGTCTTCGCCTTGTGAGGACACATATTTTGACCCTCGTAAAAGCCCGGTTATCAGTTGTATTTAAGTTAGCTTCCTTGAATACTCAATCGAGTATGAATGTTTTATGATCCTCATTTGTTAATAATATATTATAGGGCCACAAGGTAATTACCGAGGGTGATATGGCGTGTATTGATTTACAACCTAAATTAATAATGAACTTCATCAATATCCAACCATAGATATCAATTTTATGTCTATTTAACTTGTCTTTGGATCCTTATTCGGTAATTTATGTTGTTCTTATTTGAAAATTTTGTTGGAAATGATTTACAAATGAAACATACTAATATCGTATTTATAAAATGAAAGTCAAATACCAAATTCAATATAATTCTTTTGATTGTTTGGTCTTTAACATCTTATCATGAATTAATGGACTTCTCCAACTTTACTTTATTATGTGGTCTTCAAATATTTTTTCTCCACATTTATCCATATTATCATTTTTCGAACCATAATTCAAACGTTTAGGACTAGTTTTTATAAACTACAAACATGAGAGATTAAACAATTGAGAGGGAATACACACGTATAAAAAATTTGAACCAGTTTGATACAATTCATAATCCGATGGATTGAATTGCATTTAGATATTTGATGGATTGGGTTGAAAAAGATTAAAATCCGTTAAGGTTGGATTGGACACAGATTAAGTTAAAATCCAATCCATGTGCACCCCCACTCATTCCCTTTGCTACCTCTGTCACTGTGGGATGGGATCCAATGATCATCTTTTCTTTGGTTGTCCGATCGCCCTGGGGATTTGGAGGGATGCATGCTCGTCGCTAGCCCTGCCTTTGCCACCGTCCTTTTCTCTTGAAGACATATTGGGCTGGATGACAGCTCCACTACTGCTTTTGTTAGTCAGCAACTCTCTTGTGTCCTTGCCACCAGAATTTGAGAAATATGGGACGAGAGGAACCCCGTTGGGCTTCGTCTTATTCTTCTTTAGTCGCAACTATTGCATGATCTATTATCTAACCAGTGCGCATTCTTGTATATTAACCTTGAACCCATGTTTATGTGCTTCTCGGATCCCTACTAAACTTCACGATTTAATTTAGGTTTTCCCGTTCTTTGCTTTGCAACTCTGGCCTTCGAGCCTTTTTGTAGTACTTTGTTAGAAATTCTTACTGACAAAAAAGAGACAGTCTCCTCATAGTTTCTTAGAAAATGTTCATTAACATGATTTGAAAGAGAATATTTTCCTTTGGCATGCTATATATTTATATATGGTATGGGATTGAACGTACTACTATTTATTTTTGGTAGGTTTTCGAACACGTTATGTATTTACATCATAGGTTTGAACTTGTTATATGCATGGTAGGAGTTTGAACATGATGTATATTCATAACACGTGTTTTAGCATGCTCTGTATGTTTGCAATATGTTTTAGTTTGTCCATGCTGAGGGCTGATCCTGTGAGAGCCAAAAACTATGAGAGCATGGGAGCAGTGAGTCTGGACCATTAAATTCTGCTCATCTCTCTCCTCCTCCAATCAATCGGCATAATCTAATGATTCAGACTCACTGCTCTCACGCTCTCACAATTTTTAGTTCTCACGGAAGCAACCCTCTGTCCATGCTATTTCATCATTTCACGTTGAATATTTATAACCAATGTTATATTTCCAGTGCGACCTCGGATGGTTTCCTCAAAACTGGAAGAATGTTTCAGTGCGATGTTTTTTTGGTCCTTTATGACATCTTGTAGCATGTGATGCAATTATAATGGAAACATGCTTGTCCTTACATGAATACCCACATCAGCAACCACACATGATTTTGATAAGATTTGCATATGTTCTTGGGTGTATAAGCTATATCTCTGCAATGGTATCCATGTATATGATAACCTCCTTTAACGATGGTGGAACTCTGATCTTCTAAATAGGAGCCTCAAAGTATTGTGATTGTTCGACCTTGCAAATAGAATAGATATGTGATGAAAGAGATACGGCTTTGAAGACATGGTTACTAATATACTTGATATGTCCATAGTTTCTGACCTAAAAGGATGTTATCACATATGCACAATCTAATCAAGTGATTGCTCCTATATAAGAGGAGATAAAATCTCTACACAAGAATCGAACTTATTAGAAATGTGTCAAGTTGCTTCAGAAAGGAAATGGATTTAAAAAAGAAATTTTGTGAGGGACTTAAGGCATAATATATAAGGCACGTCTTGTTCTGATGCAAAATGAGAAAGATGTAGACTCATTGATATTTGTTCACTCCTTGTCGCTACTTGCATATTTGATTGACAAACAAGTAGATGTGAAATGAAACCTCCTACTACTATAAACAAAAGTGACCTACGATCATATGAATAATTTGAATAATCGTTGTCATATCTTATGATATTATATATCTAACAACAAATATTATTCATTGTAAAATTGCATTCTCTGCTTGTATTTCACAATGAATGACATATTTGTTGATAAAGTTTCATATAATGACGATTGTTCATTGACAAAATCATAAAAAGTTATACTAATTGTAGCTAATTTAACAACGATTAGATCAAAAAATCAATGGATATAATCGTTCTTATATGTTTCTTTAATATTCATTTTTTTACATTTCACAGTAAAAGATATGTCAACAAATATTAAATTATTTTTTAGCGTGCGTGCGTGCGTGTGTATGGGAAAAAAGAGTATGCTCCCTGGGTGTAGCTAACTTACATGCTCACACCCCTTTTCCCCCTGTATTTTTATATTTTTCTGAAATGAAACCTATTGGAATTTAGATCACGATATGTCACCATAGTGTCACTAAAAATTCGACTTAATTCGAGACTTCTATCCCTTCCATCAAGACTATCAAATTTTAACGGTCTCAGAATTACTAAAATTGACCTGTTTCGAATGGATCTTTGTTTCTGACGAAATTGGAATGACATGTTACGGGATATAGTGATAAATATACATATTTTTATTTTTCAAAAAAATAAAAAATAGGGTGAAAATGGAGGTGGGAGTAGCCAATTGGCTACACCCAAGGTGTAGCCTCATTTAACCCTACACACACCCCAATTTGTTACAACGTACATGCATAGCATGAATAAGAAAATTTGACAAGTCAAAGGAATTTTACTCTCAATGGAAGAAGAAAATATTTAGAGACCAAGAATTCATTGTATGGAATAAAACCATCTCAACTATAATGCACAGGAGATTTGGATATTTAATGATTAGTAATGGCTACAACATGGGAGCATATATCTGTTGTATGTATCCCATGTCTTCTCGTTTACGCTGGTGATTAGGGGTGCAATGAAAGCTCGGAATTGATAAGTACTCGAACCCAATTCGATAAGAGCTCGTCAGCCAAGCTCGAGAAGCTTTTGAGCATGATTTCACATCAAATTTCACTCGTTAAGGTTATCGAGTTGAATATGACTTAACTCGCTAATTCGACTCAATAACTCAATTTGATTTTATTTATATATATATCCCATGTCATATGAACATACATGATGTATGAATGAAGAGAAAATGGTGCATGAGCTTGATATTATGAGTTGTGTGATGTTGATATGTACTTGTATTGTATGTCTTTTTTGTTGTTCTTATTAAATACACATGAATAAATACATTCATATATATTGTTAGAAAAACTCAAATATCGTTATTAATAATGAGATTCCTAATGAGTTCAATTACTCATTCAAAGAAAGTTCACAAATAATAAATATAAAATCAATTTACAAAAATCTTGTTAAGAGCTTAGTGAGCCAACTCAAACTCAACGAGTTGGAGTTCGAGCCAACATTCTTAGACTCGAACTTATCAAGTTTGATCTCGAGTCGGAGTTTAAATATGAAGTTTGAGTTTCAGTTGGGGTTGACTCGACTTCTTCAAGTCGACAGACATCCATACTGGTGATACAATCATATTGGCCGAAAGATTTGTCACTTAGAAATTAAAGAATTTACTTAATGAAAAACTTGAAATGAAATTTCTTATTGCAACACAAAATATCTTAAGTATCTTGGATTATTTATCTAAAAATTTGAATACGGTCTTACTTTATTGCTTGGTTCTATTTAAAATTTAATAATGGATTATACTCATGAGAACACACAATCTCCCCTCCGTTGCTTCTCTCTCCCATCTGCATACATTATTACATGTATTATATTTATATTATTAAATCAATTTGTATAATAAAGAGTTGTTGCGACTAGCGGAAGCAAATGGATAAAAACCAAACAGAACCACATGTACACATGGATTTACAAGGTTCATCCTTATATGAGCTACCTTCTCAGACGGTGGCGATCGTTTTCACTATATGTGGAGAAGGTAGAATACACATAGAGAACCTTGATTCTAGGAAGTTTATATAGTATTCCCAGTACAAACAAATCCTAGTAACAAATGCACCTCTATTGTGGGGAGGGTGGCCTACTCTCCTATAGACACCCTCACTTCTGCTTGCTGACCTGCTCTCTTGTGGAGGGTGTACAAGAACGGTTCTTCAATTGAATTCAACATAACAGATGACTAGGATTCAATGCACATCAACAAAAGTCATTAGGGAGGTTGAATGCTAATTCTATTTGATCTTTGGTTTAGGATTTTGACTCATGTCTTTTATTATTAGGTTGAAAAGTTAGAGGAGTGGAAGAATATGCATGTGGATGAGAATCATATACATAATGTTTATGTTAGATTTGGTTCAAGGATCAAGGTTCAATTTAGATGTAATATATGAAGAGGATAATAAGTGAAGGCTAGATTTAGGTTTGGGTCAACCACATGGATATTGTAGATGGATGGGTAGTTTAAGGTTAAGGAGGATTGGGATATAGTGTGGCTTCACGGTTATTTTGTTTTGTTTTATGTTCATTTTCTTTGATGTAAAAGGAAGAAGAAGGTTTTTACTATGGATTTAGGAGAGGAAGTTAGGGTTTTGGGGAATGGCTAAGTCGGGTTTGTAGCTAAGAAGAGGATATAAGAGTCACGTTTGAGGATTCGGCTCAAAATCAATTTTGGAAGGGATATGCTACGTCAGGATTTTGGGTGTTGTCATTCGCGGAAGCGGAATGTGCATAAGCGATCAATCATGCAAGTAGAAAGACACATAAATTTACAAGGTTCACATGTAACTGGGCTATGTCCTTGGAGTCTTGGACGACGTCGATCAGTTTTCACTAAGTAGAGAAAGAAGAAAGTACAAAGAATTATTCAGAACACTAACCCTCTGGATGTTTATATAGTACTTCCTCCCACACAAATAAATTAAAAAATAAAATGGACTTCAAATCCTAAAGAAAACATGTCTTTGAATCCCAAACCGAATAGGACTTCAAACGCCAAAGTGAACATGACTTTGAATCCCAAATCAAATAGAACTTTTTTGCATGCTTAATTATGATTCAAGGCATATCAATAATTATCAGTTTGAATTAAATCCTTTGAGAAGATTTGTCAAGCTTCATTGTGTCGTCGTCAGCCCCTCCTTGAGTCTATAACCAACTGTTGACATCAAGCAAGTCCAAACAATGTTTGAACTTACTCCCAGGAACTGTAGACCCCTACATGACATACATGATCTTCTACTTGTTACCCATGATGATTGATGACAACCACCCCAGATTTGGAAACCTACATAACTCTACCTTCAACATTGTACATATATCCTTTAGAATCCAAAATGCTAAGGGATATTAGGTGCTTTCTCAAATCAAGAACACAACGAACTTCTATTACCCTCTTCGCGACTCCATCATGCATCTTGATCTTCATAGAGCCATTTCCTAAAATCTTGTATATTGCATTATTTTCCATGATAGTGTTTCAACCATTTATGTTCTCCTAGGTGCAGAACCAATCTTCATTCGGAGTGATATGGTAAGAATAACCTAAATCAAGAATCAATGTGTCAGTAGTCACCTTCTGTTATGTGACAATGAGGATAATATCATCTTCAGAATCTCAGCCTCCTTGAGCCACTACATCAACCGTGGCCTTCTTCGGACAGTCTTTCTTTCAATGCCCATGTTCCTTGTAGTAACTGTAGATGTCTCTAGAATTATGATTCTTCAACTTGGATTTCCACTTCGCATAGCCATGATCGGCATGACTCTTTTCATGATAATAACCAAACCTGCAATGTTTGACTCTTACTTCCCGATAACCATATGTCCAAGTTCACATGTGTGCAGACTCATGCGAACTTCTTCTAGAGTTATTTCTTCTCTTTCCACAATAAATGATTGAACAAAATTCTCATATGATAGCGGAAGAGAAATCAACAAAATCAAAGCAGCACTCTCATCTTTAATTTCAACATCTATGTTTCTTAAATCCACCAACAATGTATTTAAGCACTTTACATGTTCTTTAAGAGATGTACTTTCCTACATGCTGGGAGAGAACAGAGGTTGCTTTAACAACAACTTATTTGTCAGAGACTTCGTTATACACATACTTACGAGTCTCAACCATAGACTGGTCGTGGAATCCTCATCGACAACCTTTGCAATAATCTTATCTATCAAACACAACATGATCGCCAAGTGTGCTCTCTTCCTGCACTATCAACTTTGGGGGTTCGAGTGCCTTCACTCTCCCTTAGTCCAACGACACCCTGATGCCATGTTGCTTCAGAAGGGCACACATCTTGATCTATTATAGATTGAATATGTTCTTCCCCGTGACCTTCTCGATAAGACCATACAACATCATCTTGCTTGATGATACTGATGGAATTCGATTCTCTGATACCAATTTGTTATGAATCATGAAAGCAGAACATGCACAAATGATCAATCAAGCAAGCATGAAGACATACAGGTTTACAAGGTCCACCCATAACTGGGCTACGTCCTTGAGGGGCAGTGATTGGCTTTCACTATGTGGAGAAAGAAGAAAGTGTGGAGCATGAATCAAAACACTAACCTTATGGTGCTTTATATATATAGTACCTCCTCCCACACAAATAAATCTTAAAATAAATAGGACTTCAAATCCTAAAGCAAATAGAACTTTGTATCCCAAATCAAATAGGACTTTATCTACAAGATTAAATATGATTCAAGATATATCAACACTGGGAATGGCGGAGGGTATGGATGAAGATGGGAATTGGGAGAAGGATTGTATTGTAGGGTTTGGCTTAGATGGACAGGGTAGTTAGGTTAGATAATGGCGAAGTGTAGATGTTGGGGCTTTAGGTATGGGAATAAGTATATGGATAGGTTCATGAAATCGGTTTTCAATTCAGTATGGGATCAAGAATGGCTTGAGGAATTGGTTTTGAGCTCAGAGGGCTTGGGGTGAGGTGGTGAGGGTTTGGATCAGGGGAGAACATAAAGTATTGGAACGTGAATGTGAAGGGATTTTGTACGTGTTTTAAGGCTTTAAAGAAGATAAGTGAATGTTTGGCCGGTGAAAGAAGATAAGCCCAATGGAATAACTGCAAAAACTCCCAAAAGATTGACCGTGACACACCCAGACATATACCTAACTGCATATTATAAGGGAGCTGGGAGCCTACACCCAGGGGTGTAGGTAACTACCTACATCCGGCCTTTTTTTCATGATTTTTGAGTTTTTGTGAAGGAAACCTTGGGGGGATTTTCTTAATATATAGAGGGGAATATGTGTTTCAAGTTTCATGCAAAACAAACATTCCTAACATGCTCATCTAGATGGGATCAATTTCAGTAATTTTGAGACCGTTAAAATTTGATAGTCTTGATGAAGATGATAGGAGTCTCGAATTAAGTTGAATTTCGAATGACATCATGGTGATATATAGTGATCTAATTCCCCAAGGTTTCATTTCAAAAAAAATAAAAATTTATAAAAAAATGAGTAGTTACCTACACCCTTGGGTGTAGGCTCCTTTTTCCCATATTATAATGCCCAAAAACCAACGCAAGACTAAAAAAAGATCAAATAGAGTTGACTTTACAAACTCACAAAAAATAATCGCAAACCACTCAAGATCATAAATACTCAAACGTTTATTTTTTAGAGAAAAAGATCACGACCATTCATCTTTATACAAAAGCAACAAAGTTAAGTTTAGATACAGAACAGGGTAGCTCAACCTACAAAGAGGCTTGTAGAGACGCGAGAGTAATGAGTAGTACATCCATATGTTAAAATCCTTTGCCACAGAAAATTAACATAAGAACCCATCAAAAGCTACCGTGCAAGCTTGACATGGCCTCAAAATTCATGTTTGCGATCCCCCAACCTGGACATCTTGCTTCCAACTCCAGCTATCCCTTTTTCTTTATCTAGATGTCTTTTTTTATCGTCATCCACAGGAGACTTCCCTGGAAGATTGATAGTGAAAGCAACATGATTCCAAAAAACACGGTTAATTTCATTGTCACACCTCGGTCAGATGTTCTTTTTCAATTTATCGTAAGTAATGGCAGGCTTGTGCCCGAATGCACCCAGCAGATTGAGATGCTTCTTTTAAAATTTTGTCCTCTAAGATTGGAAAGGTTTGAAGAGCTCTTTGACATTGAGCCTTCCAAATCGACCACTAGATGGATCCCTTCAAAGATATTAATTTCCACGGGGTTAGAGTAAGTTTCCGTAATCGATATCGAGTGTAAAATCTCTTTAAATTTAATGGAGGAGGCATTTAAGCCCGAGGTCAAAAATATTTCTTGGGTTACAGGACATTCTTCAAACAAGTGAAGATAGTCCTCTTTGTCATTTTCACATAGGTGACATTTGTTGACGGAAACCAAATTAATTTTATGAAGCAAGTCTCGAGTTAAATTTTTCCGATTTGCTAGTAATCAAAGAAGGAAGTCACTCTAGATAAAAAAATTTGACCAAAGCCTGTTGTGGAACGTGATTTTTCGACCATCCTCAATCATCAGACCGTATAGACAATGTTTTAATCCTATTTTCCCTCCAATTTCAGTAGTTGGGAAAAAAAACATGTGTCCATTTCTTCGGCTCTCATGCTGGCGCAAAATTGATCAATACTTTCGTCAATTCTATTAAACTTTGAATTTGACCAATGGGGATGTGATTTGTCAATTGTTTAAATCAATTATTTTTTATTTTCCGACGTCAACAAGGCTTATTTGATAGAATCATATTTGTTTTTAGAGAATTTCCTAATTTGTGGGTAGGTATCTTTGAAAGTCCGATTTCCTATCAACAGGTCAGACCAAAATGAGGAGCTCTCTCATTTTTTATATATTTTTAGCTATTACTGGCAGCAAGGATCTGGAGCCCTTTAGATGGGCTTTTCATATTGGAGATTTGTTAGATGTTTGACTTAGATCATAATGAAATAGGTCTGCCTTTATAAGAACATGTACTAACCAATTAATTTGGAGATCCGCGGTTTTTTGTGTTCAACAAGCTCAATGAAGGGTTTAGTTGGATGAGCGTTGTTGAATGCAAGAGCTTAGCTCAACGTACCAGAGCTTCTCCACATACATTCTTCTTCTCCGAAGAAGAGCAATTCGAACCACTCGAGACTCCTTTCTCTTGTACGAACCACCGAGGACAATAGCGTTTTATGCGTGCTATCTATTTTCTCCTTTAACTTTGCATTTCAATGTGCTAATTTGATTTTTTTTAAAAAAAAGCCCAAAATCCCTTCCTCCAATCACCTTCGATAATCATCCTTCTACATCGGATCATACTTGTGTTGGAGACACGACCTGTCGGTATCACCTCCTCTCAAATACCTGTTGTTGGATGGAACCCCTCAGATACATAGGCGGATGCACAATCGATCACCGCTACAGAAATACATGAAGAAAAGAATCGGATATAACAGTCGTCGGTCACCTCCCATGACCATCGGAGAAGAAAGGTCAATAGAAGAACGAGTACAATTCTCTATGTTCTCTCGCTTTCCCTCTCTTTTCTCCCCTTCTTCCTTTCTCTCTAGGGGTTACATTGTTCTTGTGGTGGTGTTGGTGTTGATGCAATGCCTCCACACCCCTTTATATATAGCCCAATTACAACCTAATAGTCCTATTCTCAGATACCAAATCCCTGGATACCAGTTGCTAGTTGCTGGTATCCTTTCGAGATTGATTTTTATATATCCATCAAGCTTCCTTGTTACCTTGATGTTTCAATTATTTATATTTTTATCGGATTCGATCTATGAATGCTTATCCTTCGACGATTAAACCTTGATTATTGTATGAGATCTCATCTCATCCACTCCAAATCACTCCAGATTTCATCATTAGAGCAAAACTAAGATTTCCAAATATTTTAAAGTTTTAAATTAACTCTATCGGTGAGATCATTGACATCTTACACTCAAGGGACTGTTTACCCAGCTGATTATATGATCGTTGCAATTAAGTTAATCTCCAACCTTCGAATCCCTTGAGATCAAAATCAAAGATCGATGTGGTTCTATTGAGCCTTTCAGCGCACCAGGTCAATGCAAGCTGTTGAGCGCAGTGTTTTTAAACCGAGCTGAAAATGTTATCGAAAAGGGCGGATTGATTTGAATCATAAAATCAAATCAGTTCAACCGGATGATGATACTATCATTCTTTAAAGACAGATTAAATTGCATCGGAAAAAAGTGATTGAACTGGCTAATCGAATCAAAATAAATCAAAACATGTATAAAGTACACACTCAAGTATACTTAAAAAATATATATAATACATAGTCTACGCATATCTTATAGTAAACGTAAAATATTTTTTCCACATGCAACATGAAATGTTATAATATGCATATATATAATATTTAGATAAAATACTAATTAACAGTAGTTTAATTACATTAAAATCATTTTATTATAATAACTTGTATTATAGTAGTAGATTAGAAGGTTGAAATGGATGTTCAAAAGGTCATGAGTTTAACTCATATTACCATTATTATTTTTGAATAAAATCCAAATTAGGATTGCGGCTCAATTTTGATCCAACTGAGTTAAATCGGTTTTTAGAAAATAAATAAACTGCTAATTTAACTTAGAATCAAACTTTTAGATTGAACTTGTAAGAAGCAGTTAACCAGACCGATCCATGCTTAATTCAATAGTCGAACTGGTCCAACCGGCTAATCCGATTCGAAAATATTGGTTGAGCGTTGAAGTTGAAGCTTTAAGACATGGGGGTGGAGCTTAACCATCTCGTTCGTGAAGATATACATATTACAAATAAACCTTCACGTTTTGTTAAAAAATGTCTAGCTATTCCTTCCATGGAAAAATTATAAAAAATTATACATTTTCACATTTGCTGTATTTGAACTTTGGAGCTATGCATTGGAATTTTATTAATTGTTTTAATTTCATGCATATTGCATTACAATAACTATGTAAGATTTTTGTTATTTTTACTAAGTCAGCATATATTCCTTTAATTATTCAAATAATCAACAGAGTTATTTTAGACATATACTTATTTCTTTTACAATTTACGAACATTTAAAAATAGTATTCGTATTTTCTTTGATGAGTCAAACACCTAAAACACTTAATCCATATTATCAGCTACATAAAGTAATATTTCAAGGATAAAAAATACAAGAAATAACTACCTAAGATTCATTACTAAAAATACTCTTATATTAAAAAACTGCAATTTTTTACACATACGACATAATAATTCACAATAAATTTATTTTATCAATAAAATCTACATTTTTTATTATACAAGATAAAAACGACAAAAAATATAAACTAGTTTGTTCGTTTAAATATTTTTCACAAGTTAAATGCTTATAAATCCATATAAAATAAGATAAAAAAAATTGTAAAAAAAGACCATAAATACTATTAATAATTATATATTACAATACTGATTTAAAATATAGTTACAAGTATTCTGGTAATGTTTTCAAGTGATACAATAATCGATGTGCCATTCGCCACTAAATTTAAGTAAAGAAATATTTTCATGAATGAATAATCTTTCTTGTCAGACAATATAATGACAGACTCCAAGATCCATTTTGTTGTAGTATACGTTGGTTTCTAAACAATGGATCCATCTATTTTTTTCAGTAGAAATGTACTTCCCATCTACAAATACTTACTCATATTGTTGTGCCAATGATACCCATAATCTTTCCGCAGCATATTTATAATACTATGGAGAATTTTATGCATAGAGAGGTACCAAACATACATATTAACCACAGATGTAACAATGGAGCACAAGAGGATTCCTTCTATGTGTGGTGAGTCCAAATTCTTCTTCCATGTCAACCATGCCCAATTCTCCATCCTCATACGCCCAATCAAACGACCTTAATAGATTCGCGAGCGCCACCTCCACCGCCGCCATGCCCAACGCCATCCCTGGGCACATCCTCCTGCCTCCTCCGAACGGCAAGAACTCGAAGTCCTGCCCCTTATAATCCACATTATTCTCCTCGAACCTTTCGGGGTAGAATCGCTCCGGTTCGATCCATTTATTCAGGTCCCTCCCGATTCCCCACACGTTGACAAGCACCCTTGTCTTCACGGGGATGTCGTACCCGTATAGCTTGCAATGCTCCCTCGACTCTCGAGGGACTAGGAATGGTATGGGTGGATGAAGTCGAAGCGTTTCCTTGATGACCATCTTCAAGTAGGGAAGATGCTCGATGTCATGCTCTTGTACCATCTTCTTCCCTCCCACGAGCTCGCGTATCTCCGCTTGCACCTTCTTCATCGAGGCGGGATTGTTAACTAGCTCCGACATCGCCCACTCCACCGTAGCTGCCGACGTATCTATTCCTCCAAGCAAGATGTCCTAAGGGGATAGACGAATGAAATATGTATGATGTAATGATAGAGATTAAAGGGGTTATTATGTAATTGAACAAGATTTTTGGGGGTTATGGAAATAAATATCCCTAAGTAATTTCAGAATACTAATTTACCATAAGAAGGGCCTTAATGTGTTCTTTGGTTAGGGTGAAGCCAAGGGAGGCATCCCTTTGGAGGTGGAGGAGTGTCCTCATGAAGCTCGGTTCCTCCTCCACCTCATCTCGACTCTCTATGTCCCCGTAAAACCTGAATTCTTCCTCGAAGAGTTCATCCATGAGATGGAAGCATCTTCGCAACCGCGATTCTTTGCCGGTTACGACGCTCATCCATCCCATGTTGGGGTAGAAATCATCTAGACTGAAGCCAGACATCAACCTCATTGCCTCTACCACCAACTCGTAGAACTTTGCTTTGAGTGACTCGTTCGCATCCGCGCTCCTTCTCCGTCCGAACGCCTCCCTACCATCATGATTAAATGCAAATAAAAAAAGTTAAAACTTCTTTCACTTAATTCGATTTCCATCATCAATTTTGATTCAACTAGTAGTAAAACCTGCAAGTGATATTGTTGAAGAAGCGAAGTCCCAGCTCGCTCACATTCACCACCTCCTCGTTGTTGTAAGTGAACTCCACGAGATTGCGGACCTCGTCCTCACGTATCCTTTCGAAGGACCTCACTTTGCCAAGGTTGAATACCTCGTGTGTGGCGATCCTCCTCATGTTCTTCCAATGCTCCCCAAAGGGGGAGAAGGCGATGTCGAGGAGCCCGTAGGAGAACATCTTGTTCGCATTGAGCGGCGAACGGTTGCAGAAGGTGAGATCATGGACCTTGAGCACATCCATGGCCGCCTCGGTGGATGAGACGACAATCGTCGGTGAATTCCCAAGCCGTAGGTACATCAATGGGCCATGAGTTATGGAGAGAAGATGGAGCGTGCGGTGGGGCAGCTTGCCAAGGTGATGCAAATGCCCGATGACGGGTAAGGCTCGCGGTTGCGGCGGGAGGTTCAAACTCGATTGTTTCGAAGATCTTACACTAGATTTGTAGAGGTATGCGAGGAGTGCCATGAGCAAGAGCAGGAAGGAGATGGTGAGGTTCGAATTCGGATACTCGGCCATTGATGCAGTAGTCATGTGGAGTGGCATTGATCTCTTGGGACTATATAATGCTCGAAGTTAAGATTATGCGACGTGACGCATAAATATGGTGACCGAAATGGAACGTGATTTATAGTGGAAAATTGAGAGAGAGAAATGGATGCCACTGACAATAATATGGAAGTGAGATGATGATTCCGTTCTCCTTTCTTCTCCTTCACCCTGTTTATGGAGTGGTTGCCAGATGGTTGCATATGGATGCCAACATCCCTTAATGTCGTCAGCCATATTTAATATATGAGTAAAAGCAGAACACCCACTTGTTGTTACTCTATAGCTGTAGGGTGTATATATGGCATTGGTTAAAAAACGAAGAAGCTTTCTCCCACTTTATGTAGGATCGGTTGTTGTTACCAGAATAAACGAGGTAAACAATAAACAATAATTATTCATATGAAAATGAATCATTAATAATACATTGCAAATTAATAGGATTATACTCATGCATTTCCAATTCATATCACAATTACACAATGCAAGCATGAACGGATTAAAACATTGATACGTCATTCTAGGGTAAAATCCGTCAAAGGTAAAAGAGCAAATCAATTGCAGCAAACAAAACAGTAAATAGATTAGATCAGAAATCACCGAAGCGTCCATGTAATGGACTGTTTTTAGAGAAGATATCATCCCCCAATACCGGTACATAGGGTACTGGCAATTCGCTCCCAGGATATGAAGGTAAACAATCGTCATCCGTGTATACCGACGAGATTGTCCTCAAAAGTACCTCAGAGAACTGTAGCCGAGAGAAGAGAAGAATGTCGCCTCGCGGTGGAAGAATAAAGGTTGCGAGAGATGGAGAAATGTTTTCTTTCATGCGAAGAAAAGGGTGTCTGGGGATGGGTTTAAGAAGACCTAATGCACGGATTTTCGGTTTCCGAGAATGCCCCTCAACGTACGCATGACCTTTCAAATTTCGGGAATTCGACCCATAAAATGAAACCGCAACAAAAGTACCAAGATCCGAGATCTGAATAACGCTCCTGAGCCCAAGTCGGAGACGTGGCGAAGCATGTGCATGCATGTGTCATCATCCATTCCTCCTCTCTAGTATTACTACAAGAGCTTAAGGTGAGAACTCATATAAAAGTCTATCAAAATTTTAGAACCACTAGATGTGGTACTAAAACTCCATCCAAACTCTATTTGTTTCAAATTTAGAAATTCTCAACTTCCCTCCAACACTATTTGATTTTCCAATTAAAACCAAATAGTTAATCCAATGTAATTCATAGGTTTACCAAGTTAAAATTTAATTACATAGTTTTAAATACAACAATTTCACGTGAATTCATCAATTTGTAAAAAGATTCAAAAGTGAGTCAAAAAACATCTTTTGGCTGCCACACTTTGCTTTTAATAAAGGTACATCCTGATTTTAACATCTACCCGAGTTACTATATTCACCTTAATAGGAACGAAGTAAACTACGTCTCCGACTTCATACCTTACTGTAAAAGTATAAGATAGAAACAAAAAAGTGTTGTTTTTGGTACAATCTTCATGGTTGGTGCTCTTAAAGATCATGCACCCTTATCCTGTTTTATGAGTGTATTCAATAAAGGTCATCGTTCTTTAACTGCAACCCACAATAACACTCACATAGGCGACATTCTCCAAGAATGCACTGTTAAGATCTTGCCCAAAGGTTTGAATCCATTCAGAGCCTACGCTCTTCCTAAACTTGTAGCTCAAATAGCACTCAAGCTTATAGAGATACGCCACACATGCATAAGCATTAAAATAAGAGTGCCAAGCAGTTCTTCAAACTGCTTGTTATTGTCACATTGAACATACTTTGTGAGATCTCCACTTAGAAAGGTTGGGTTGCTACTGTAGAGGAACTTCCAATGGGTCTTAGTCTCATCCCAAGCATATACTTTATGATTAAAGATCTATCAAGTCCCTTAGTCAACGTATATGTCTTGTTGTCTTTGAATCCAATAAATCCACAACTAACACTCCTTGACACATCAAATATCTTAATGTCTTAAGTCTGATTTGTATGTGTCTCCTTGTTTTCTGATTGAACTTTGAACTCTTGATCATGGTAATTGTTGTCAAATGGTTGACCCACCATGAGAATTTTAGAAATAAGTTCCCTTTGTCATTCAATTTCGATTTCAGTAGTGTCCAAAGCACATAACTCATCATCAAAGGTAGACCAAAATAGAATGGTTTGCTTTACAGACCTCCAAGAGACTGCACCGTCTCCAAGGATAAAGACATACCTAGTAACACCATCACTCTCAAACTCCTCTATTATTCCTATCCAGCTTGCATCACTATATCCTTCTAGTACAGATGGATGTGTACCATAATACAAACTAAGAGAAATAGTTTCCTTCAAGTACTTCAATACTTGATCCAGAGCTTCCTAGTGAGTACGGTCAGGACAACTACTGTATCTATTCAGTTATGCAACCGAGAATGAAATATCAAGTTTTGTGTAATTTGCAAGATACATTAAGTTTCTAATCGCTTGTGCATACCTTAGCTGAGTTACATGTACTCCACTCTTATTCTTAAAAAATATTTTGGATGAATTAAAAGGAGTGCTTACAACTTTGCAATCTTGATATCCAAATTTCTTAAGCACCTTCTTGCTATACTGAGATTGAGAAACAACAATACCATCAACTGACCTTGTCAATTTGAATCCCAAGATCACATCACAACACCCATATCTTTCATCTCAAACTTGCTATTTAAGAATGCTTTAGTCTCATTAATAATCCTCACATATGATCCAAACAACAGTATGTTATCAACATACAAGAACAAGACAATAAAATCATCACATTTCACCTTGGAATAGACACACTTGTCAGATTCATGAACCTTAAAACCACATGACAAAATAGTTTTGTCAAAATTTTCATTCTACTGCTTCGCTGCTTATTTCAATCCGTAAAGAGATTTAACAACTTACAAATCTTTTTCTCATTTCCAGGAATCACAAGCACATCAAATTGATCCATATAGATCTCCTCCTCAAGATCGTCATGCAAGAAGGCAGTCTTCGCATACATCTAGTGGATAAAGAGATCATATACAGATGCCAATACTATAAACATCTAGATTGTGGTCATCGAAGTCACAGGAGAATAGGTCAAAATAAACGATACCTTAATTTTGCCTAAAACCCATGGCAACTAATCTTGTTTTATACTTTTAAATAGATCCGTAAAGTCTAAACTTTCTCTTAACACCAACTTGCACCCAACAGTAGAGCACCCTTTGGGTAAATCAATCAGTTCTCAAGTTCCATTAGCCATAATGGAATTCATCTCAGATCTGATGGCTTCCTTCCAATGTTTTGTTTCAGATAAAGTCATGGCTTCCTTGTAGCTTGATGGATCACCCTCGCTCTGGTAGACAACAAAGTTACTACCTAGATCCTTGGCTATCCGTGGTCGTTTACTCCTCCTTGGCTCAATTTTTTTCCAAAAAGGTCATTGGGTTCAGGTTGAGTCTCAACCCTTATATTCGTTATCCTTTTACTTGATCTAGAATAGGTCATGATGTCGAGGTAAAACATTAGCCGGATTTTGAGGAATTTCAATCTTCGTAGGGAAGATATCCTCAAAGAAGGTAGCATCATGGAGTTCAACAATGTTGTTGACATCTATGTCTGGCATCTCAGATCGAATCACCAAAAACCTATATGCATAGCCTTTTTCTAAATAACCCAAGAAGACCACATCAAGAATTTTAAGACCTAACTTCTTTCTCTTGTGTTTTGGGACTAATAATTTAGAAAGACAACCCCAGACCTTCGATATACCTTAAGCTTAGTTTCATATTTCTCCAAAATACAAAAGGACACTTTTCCATATGTCTTGGAGGGATCATATTCAGAATATGATAAGAGATATTCAAGGCCTCTCCCCACATATAAGTTGGAAGTCCAGAACTCTGTAGGAAAGCATTGATCATGTTGGTTAAGACCTATTTTCCCATTCTGATATCTCATTTGATTGTGTTGAATATGGTGCAGTAACTTCATAAACTATGCCAAAACATTTGCACTGTTCATCAAACAAGTTAGAAGTATATTCACCTCCTTTGTATGACCTAAGGTGTTTAAGTACTTTTCATGTTTGTGTCTCAGCCTCATTCTTAAAAATAAGATTTTTTTTCTAGGCTTTGTTCTTAGTTTTTATTAGATACAGATTTCAGTATCTACCGCCATCATCTATAAAGGAGATAAAGTATTCTTATTGTCTCTTATTAACACACCATTAAACTCACATATATCCGTGTGCACTAGATCCTAGATCTCATTATCTCTAGAGACAGATTGAAAAGACTTCCTATGTGTCTTAGCTTGCACATAAATTTCACATTTTGAGTTTTATCAATAGTGTATGTCGCGATTCCGAATCTCAGGCCGTCGGATCCTCCCATGTCCGGATCCGGTTACTCAGCAATAATTTATTCAGCAATCACAAATAACACTAAAAAACAGACTGTAAATAAAAATACTGAGAAGGAAGTATTTCAACACTTTGCCATTCACAAAATAAAGTTTATATGATCCATTGCCCTACTACAACCCTTTACATGTACATCAGCTTGAAGGAAATACACAGAAATATTACTAACTACCTTACAAAGAAAAGCTACTGTGGCTGGCTGGATGTCTAGTATGTAAGTTGGATAGAATTTTAAAGTTTTTGTGATGGATCACCGACACCTGTTAGGTTTTCTATAAATCATAGGATAAAAAATAGCGAATGCTAAGAAACGAAGAAGAGAAAAGCAAACAAATTGTGTAATTTTTGAAAACTTGTTATCACAAAAACTTTCATTCCTTCTCATTAATTTAAGTTCTATTCCTTTTCTATTCCACGTCAGGGATTAGTCTAGGGGAACCCACCATTCTTGTACTCCGAAGCTGTGGACCCTTCGGGATTGGAGACTGTGTTGATATTGGTAAGCTTATGCTGCTGCACGTCGCCTCAACCAATCCTCCAATACTACCCTGACAATTTCCTTTTCTTTTATTAATCAGGGTCTCAAACCTCATCCTGGAAAACAAAAAAGCACACCATCCTCGAGGACTCGGTTGCTTAAAACCTCAGGCAAACATTTAATTATATAACCTAGCGACTTTAAATACATATTTTCGTGATCCAGTCGCTATTGAACCACCCGTGCCTCCACATGGAACGACCACATCTTCTGTCGTTCAACCCAAATATATTGGTTCCCGATACCACGCGTTGCAAATCATTCATTTCGTGCGTACTTATCATAACAGGGCAACCGTGTACCACCTAGGTAGGGAAACACCAATACAGGTTCCTTCCGACAAACCTACAGGTTGCATGCCCGACCTATAGTTCTACTCCCAGTCATCCTTAATGTAACTCACGACCTTTTTTAGGATCCAACGTAAAACACATCAATTCCCATGATGTAATTCCTTAATTCAGCCTTATATTTGCATAACCATAAAATACTGAGTATAGACTTACACATAATTATTCTCATTTTAACTTCCAAACCCTAACTTTCCAAACCACTGCATCAATTCAATGCTTAGACCTTATTTTAGTTGAAGTCACAAAGCAACTTTTTATATTTTCTCAAAAATAACTAAATTAGGGTTCTTCGTAGAAAAGATCATAAAATCAGAAATTTCAACGATCTAATATGAAAACACAACGGCAAAAAAAAGGATTTCGTTACCTAATCGAGCTCTCTCTCACGTATGCAATGCTTTATCGTGTTTCGTTTTCAGAAAAGATGATTTAAGGCTCCTGAAAAGATCGAATTTCATTTTTATATCAAAAACGCTAAGAACGTGTCAAGAACGCGAAGAACGAACAAAGAACACGAAGAACACGAAGAAAATGAAGAACACCAAGAACATATTTTCTCTTGAAATTTCAGCAGAGCTTCCCCTTATATGGGGTGATATTTCTAGGAAAATTTTGGCAAAGTTTCCCCATATATCGGGACATATTTCTCGGAAAATTTTGTTAGAGTTTCCCTTTATATGGGGACATATTTCTCGGAAAATTTCAGCAGAGTTTTCCTTTATATCATGACATATTTCAAAATAAAAACGAAAAGAGTTTCCTCTATAAAATCAATGGAGAGGAAAATAACAGCAAAATTGAAAGAATATAATTAAACTACAAGCGATGGAGAATTGGTAGACACCACACGTCTTAGGTGAGTGAATGTGTGACGAATCACAGGGTTCACCATCAAAATAACTATAAAAGCGGAAAAGAAAGAACAATAAGCAATGGAGAATCGGTAGACACCACGCGTCTTAGGTAAGTGAATGTGTGACGAATCACAGGGTTCACTGACGTGCACAGCTGCCCGCACCTAAGTAGGGTGTTACTCGGATTTCTCCTCGAACCACAACATGAAACGAATCGGAAAGAAAGATGAATCAGGAACAAAACTTGGAAGAAAAGAGGATGAATAGAAAGCCTAGCTTACGAAGCAAACTAAGAGAGGATGATACCTTCCTCCTCCTCGTTCTCTCGGCAGCGCTTCGCTAGCGCTCTTTCCCCGCCTTCAACTCCTCCTTCCGACCTCTCAACCCATGCCCTTGGGTGGGGTGGTAGTGGAAATCGTAGAGAATGAATGGGTCGGGGGTATTTATAGGCTCCAAAAAACCACTAACCATGGTTAGAAAATCATGGTTTAGACCTTAACCATGGTTTAGAGGCTCATGATTTTGGCCCATGGTTTTTGATCAAAACTTATACCAAACTTGGAGCTTAAGTTAGAACATTCCAGATGATTCTAGATTCGCTAATGACGCTTAATTAACACTAATCATGATTAACTTTCACTAATCGTGATTTAACTTTCGCGGTTTACGCTTATCTTTTGATAACTATTGATTAGTGTTGCTAATGATCATTAGCAATTTTTAATTCGTTATTAGTTTCTTTAATCATACTTAATTAGTTTTAATGATAGTCATTATGTTTTAATGACTTCTTAACCCTCCTTACTTCTTTTTCTTCCGAAAATCATAACAAATCGAAACGAAGTCCGATTCACACGAAACAAATTCCGTTGGTTTTCTCTTGACGAGTCGGATCTTATGATATAGGATCCGAGAGATGTCAAGTTCATGGCTTTACAATTATAACAACCTTAAAGGAAGTCTCGTCCTCGAGACTAGAAATGCATGCATAACAACCTTAAAGAGGATTGAAACATAACAATCTTAAAGAGGATGAACGTCCTTTCATTTATAATGAACATATACAGAACACATAGTTTTATCATTCAAACAAGTACGGGTATTTCTCTCTCATTTCTGCCTCAGGTTCCCATGTGGCTTCTTCAAACTCTTGGTTCCACCACAGTACTTTAATTAGAAGCACATCTTTGTTTCTCAACTTTTTGATATCCCTTTCAAGTATTTACACAGGTATCTCTTGGTATGTCAAATCTGGCTCAACATGTAAATCATCATAACTTATCTTATGCCTTGGATCCCTAACGTAGTTTCTCAGATTTGATACATGAAATACATCATGTATTGCCGAAATATGTGGAGGAAGTGCCAGTATATAGGCAACTTTTCTAATCCGTTGAATAATTTCAAAGGGACCCACGAACCTGGGTTCTAACTTCCCATGCAAGCCAAACCTCTGAACACCCTTCATAGGTGATACTTTGAGAAATACAAAGTCACCTACCTCAAATTCAAGGTTTCTTCGCCTGGTATCACTATAGCTTTTCTGGCGACTTTGGGCAGTTATTAGTCTTTTTCGAGTAAGCTCTACAGCTTCCCATGTCTCCTGGTGTATATCTGAATCATAAAGATTCTTTATTCCGATCTTTTGCCAACACAAAGGAATAGTACACCTACGTCCATAAAGTGCTTCAAATGGTGTCATACCAATACTTGTATGGTAACTGTTATTGTAGGTGAATTTTGCAAGAGGCAAATGTTTAATCCACGATCCCTTCCATTCTAAGGCACATGCTCGTAGCATATCCTCTAGTGTCTGAATCGTACGTTCTGACTAACCGTTTGTTTGTGGATGATATGTTGTGCGCAAGCATAACTGTATACCTAAGGCTTTCATGAAGTTATCCCAATAGTGTGAGGTGAATCGTAAATCTCGATCGGAAACTACTTCCTTTGGGATACCATGGAGGCGGATCACGTGTGTAATATATAACTCAACAAGCTGGTCTGGAGCAAAAGATAAGCTTATTGGAATGAAGTGTGCTACCTTGGTTAGACGATCTATTATTACCCATATATTATCTTTACCACCAGTCGTCTTAGGTAAACCAATAACGAAGTCCATGGAAATACTTTCCCATTTCCGCTCAGGTATAGAGAGGGGTTGTAATAATCCTGGCGGTTTTTGGTGTGAAGATTTTACTTATTGGTAAGTAAAACATGAATTTACGAACTCAACAACATCTTTCTTCATTCCTGGCCACCAAAAGTATGAATGAAGAGCCTTATACATCTTCATAATTCCTGAATGAATAGATAATCTAGAACAATGAGATTCACGTAAAATGTCTTTCCTCAGTTCAGGTATGTCTGGTACACAAGCTCTGTGATGGTTATATAGTAACCCATCTTGTATCTGGAATCCCTCTATCTCATTCTTCTCAAGTTGTTGTCTCAAGTCTTTAAGGACTGGATCATCATCCTGTCATTTCTTTATTTTATCCCAGATCTCTGATTAGTATCGGTGAGAAATAGTTATAGTACCAGCACTACTGTCAAATGGTTTCCATTCACTTAACGTTGATAGTAAACCCCAGAAGTGGATAGCACTCACTAACCCAGGTGAATAAGTTCTTCTGCTAAGGGCATCTGCTACGACATTCCCCTTACCAGGGTGGTAGGAGATAGTGCAATCATAATCTTTCAACAACTCTAGCCACTGTCTCTGTCTCATATTGAGCTCCTCTTGATCAAACAGATATTTCAAGCTTTTATGATCGGTGAAGATTTCAAAAGTAATACCATACAGATAGTGTCTCCATATATTTAAAGCAAAAACTACGGCCACTTATTCAAGGTCATGTGTTGGGTAGTTCTTCTCATGTGTCATGAGCTGTTGTGATGCATACGCAACTACCTTACCATGTTGCATAAGAACCGCCCCAAGTCCTTCTTTAGATGCGTCAGTGTACACTGTAAACCCTTCACTCCCGGAGGGTAGAGTAAGGATGGGTGCAGATGTTAGGCATTCTTTCAGTGTTTGGAAACTTATTTTGCATGCATCTGACCATATGAATGGAACTTCCTTCTGGGTCAACCTAGTCATTGGAAATGCTATTCTTGAAAAGTCCTTCACAAATCTTCTATAATATCCAGCTAATCCCAGAAAAGATCATATTTATGTGACAGTCTTCAGGCGTTCCCAACTCATCACCGCACTGATCTTTGTAGGATCAACTGATATACCTTCCCCAGAAATGACATGTCTTAAGAAAGATACTTCAGATAGCCAAAAGTCACATTTGTTATATTTAGCATACAGTTTGGTCTTCCTTGGAGTTTCAAGTGCCTACCTGAGATGGTGTTCATGCAGATACTTATCCTTGGAGTAAATAAGCACATCATCAATAAATATTACTACAAAGTGATCTAAGAACTCCTTGAATACTCTATTCGTGAGATCCATGAAGGTTGCTGGGGTATTTGTCATTCCAAAAGGCATAACTAAGAATTCATAATGTCTGTATCTAGTTCAAAAAGTTGTCTTGGGAATATCTGTATCTTTAATTTTCAACTGATGGTATCCAGATCTTAAATCAATTTTGGAATACATAGTTGAACCCTGTAACTGATCAAAGAGATCATCTATTCTTGGCAGAGGATACTTGTTCTTTACGGTTTTCTTGTTTAGTTGTCTATAGTCAATGCACAACCGCATTGACTCATTCTTTTTCCTAACCAATACGACAGGTGCACCCCATGGTGAAGTAATAGGACGAATGAATCCTTTATCTAACAGTTCTTGCAACTTTACCTTTAACTCTCGTAACTCAGCTGGTGCCATCCTATACGGAGGGATAGAGATAGGCTGAGTATCAAGTATGAGAGAGATTTCAAATTCAATCTCTCGCTCAGGTGGTAATCCAGGTAGTTCCTCTAGAAATACATCAGAAAATTCGCACACTATAGGTATATCTTCCATCATTCTGTCTGACCCTGATGTAGTTGTTACATAAGCTAAATAACCTTGGCACCCTTTCTCTAACAACTGTTGTGCCTTCAGTGTAGAGATATATTCGATGTTATCATTGGATGTCTTTCCAATGAACTGGAAATCTATCGAGTTAGGAAGGTGAAACGTTACTATCTTCTGAAAACATTCAAGACATGCATGATGCCTTTCTAGCCAATCCATCCCTAGGATAAGATCAAAGTCCTCCATTTCTATTAGCAGTAGTGAAATAGGTAACTGATGTCCCGCTATCACTACTATACAATTATCTAGGATTTCTCGGATTATAAATACTTATCTTCCTGGTCCCTTGATCAGATAGGATTGTTGTACTTCTACCAGTATCTTACCCAAAGTGGGTACTAACCATCGAGCAATAAATGAATGTGAAGCACCAGAATCAAATAAGACATGTATTGAAAAGCCATGAATAGTAACGATACCCCGTACAACTGTGCCTAAATTGTAGGCTTATTCTTCAGTGATTGCATTGAGCTGGCCATTAGGATTAGGCAAGCTAAAACCCGCATCACTTTGTGGTGGTTGCTGTGTAGGAGACGCTCCTTGTGAGCCACGACCTCTACCATATCTTCCTTCGCGTGTTGCTCCATTGCTTGAGGTGGATGTTATATTGTTAATTCGGGTTGGTTTAAACACTGACCCTCTCAACTTCGGACAATCTTTCTTGATGTGGCCTTCCTGATGACAGTAAAAACACACACGTGCTCATGTTTGAGCTGAAGACCTAGCACTAGAGGTGCTAGCTCCTGCTACTGAGTCGTGAGGATATAGTGGAGGTCTAGAGAAATCCTTTCTTCCAGATAATTCTTGTCCCAAAGTCTGTGGCGAGTTTATATTAGACCCGACTGGATGATAACGATTGTCTCTTCGATTATAATCCGCCTTACGTTTGGATGGTCCACCAGTAAAGTGAAAGCTTCTTCTTTGGCGGTTTTCATCCCTCTCCATCTCAATACGAGAGGCGATGTTCATGGATTCATCTACAGTGGTGGCTCTAAAACCTGCAAGCTTCTCTCTCAAATCTCCCTGAAAACTGCTAACAAATTTGGTAAGACACTCTTATGGTGAAGCTTCTAAAGCTAGGGAGTAATGTAGCAGCTCCGTAAAATGAATATGATAATCTCGTACATTCTTCGATCCTTGGGTCAAAGAAGCTAACTTCCTCCTCTTCAATTCTTCCCAATGGGAGGGACAGAAGTGGGCTTGGAACCTTTCTTCAAAAACATCCTATTGAACATGATCTACTAATTTCTTGGAAATGGCTCTCCACCATCGTCTTGCAAAGTCTGCTAAGGAGTAATCAGTAAAGTGTGCCCAAGTATCTACTGGTGCGTGTATTATTTTCAACATCCTGTTGACATCATCAAGCCATAGTTCTGCCTCAGCAGGTGTCTCTATGCCTTTAAATCGAAGAATCTTTCCCTTTCGGTAATTATCTAGTAATGTTTGATGTCTAAGAAGGGCCTTCTCCATTGCTCCTTCGACCGGGGTAGGAGCAAACTCAGTTTAAAGATGGTAATTATATTCTTCCTCAGAAAGATGGACAGAACCTTCAATCCTAGCATCTGCAGGCTTAGATGCCTCGGGTCTCTCAGCTTCTGCGTTGAGCCTATCCTCCAATGCTTGCTGCCTTTGCCCTATGTCTTGGAGCATTGTCATCATAGCCGCTAATTGTCTAGACACATCTTGGTCTGCCATGATCCTAGGAAAAGTCAAGGTCAAAGGTTAGGCCCTATATGTCTTAGCATGATGTACGTAAGGAACAATGATTTATGAATGGTATTGCAGTCAATTATTAAAATCAAAGGATCTTAATATAAGCATAGTTTGTGAATATCGTTCATAGTTGTTAATTACTAAATATATTAATGAAGTAATCGGGCTTTGATACCAATCTGTCGTGATCCCGAATCTCGGGCCGTCGGATCCTCCCATATCCGGATCTGGTTACTCAGCAATAATTTATTCATCAATCACAACTAACATTAAGAAACAGACTACAAATAAAAATACTCAGAAGGAAGTATTTCAACACTTTGACATTATCAAAATAAAGTTTACATGATCCATTGTCCCACTACAACCCTTTACATGTACATCAGCTTGAAGGAAATACACAGAAATATTACTAACTACCTTACAAAGAAAAGCTACTGTGGTTGGCTGGATATCTAGTATGTAAGTTGGATGGATTTTTAAAGTTCTTACGGTGGATCACGGACACCTATTGAGTTTTCCATAAATCATAAGATAAAAATTAGCGAATGCTAAGTAACGAAGAAGAGAAAAGCAAACAAATTGTGTAATTTTTTAAAACTTTTATCACAGAAAGGTTCATTCCTTCTCATTAATTTAAGTCCTATTCCTTTTCTATTCCACGTCAGGGATTAGTTCAGGGGAACCCCACCATTCTTGGTCTCCGAAGTTGTGGACCCTTCGGGATTAGAGATTGTGTTAATCTTGGTAAGCTTATGCCGCCGTACGTCGTCTCAACCAATCCTCCAATACTACCCTGACAAATTCCTTTTCTTTTATTAATCAGGGTCTCAAACCCTCAGCCTGGACAACAAAGGAGCACACCGTCTTTGAGGACTTGATTTCTTAAAACCTCAAGCAAAAATTTAATTATATAACCTAGCAACTTTAAATACATGTTGTCGTGACCCAACCGCTATTGAACCACCCGTGCCTCCACATGGCACGACCACATCTTCCATCGTTCAACCCGAATATATTGGCTCCCGGTACAATGCGTTGTAAATCATTCATTTCGTGCGCACTTATCATAACAAGGCAATCATGTATCACCTACGTAGGGAATCATCAATACGGGTTCCTTTCGACAAACTTACAGGTTACATACCCGACCTGTAGTTCTACTCTCAATCATCCTTAACGTGACTCGCGACCCTTTTCAGGATCCAACTTAAAACACATTAATTCCCATGATGTAATTCCTCAATTCAGCCTTATATTTGCATAACCATAAAATACTGAGTATAGACTTACACATATATTAATTCATATATTTATATATTCATAATGATGCTCATTTTAACTTTCAAACTCTAACTTTCCAAATCACTACATCAATTCGATGCTTGGACCTTATTTTAATTGAAGTCACAAAGCAACTTTTCATATTTTTCTCAAAAATAACCAAATTAGGGTTCTTCGTAGCAAAGACCATAAAATCAGAAATTCCAACGATCTCATATGAAAACCCAACAACAAAAGAAAGGATTTCGTTACCTAATCGAGCTCTCTCTCGCGTATGTAGTGCTTTATCGTGTTTCGTTTTCAGAAAGGATGATTTAAGGCTCCTGAAACGATCGAATTTCATTTTCATATCAAAAACGCTAAGAACATGTCAAGAACGCAAAGAACGAACGAAGAACACGAAGAACGCAAAGAACACGAAGCACACCAAGAACATATTTTCTCTTGAAATTTCGGCAGAGCTTCCCCTTATATGGGGTAATATTTCTAAGAAAATTTTGGCAGAGTTTCTCCTTATATCAGGATATATATCTTAGAAAATTTCGGCATAGTTTCCCTTATATCAGGACATATTTCTCAGAAAATTTCAGCAGAGTTTCCCCTAATATCGGGACATATTTAAAAATAAAAATGAAAAGAGTTTCCTCTATAAAATCAATCGAGAGGAAAACAACAGCGAAACTGAAAGAATATAATTAAACTGCAAGCGATGGAGAATTGGTAGACACCACACGTCTTAGGTGAGTGAATGTGTGACGAATCACAAGGTTCACTGACGTGTACAGCCACCCGCACCTAAGTAGGATATTACACGGATTTCTCCATCAAAATAACTATAAAAGTGGAAAAGAAAGAACAATAAGCAATGGAGAATCGGTAGACACCACGCGTCTTAGGTGAGTGAATGTGTGACGAATCGCAGGGTTCATTGACGTGCACAGCCGCCCGCACCTCAGTAGGGTGTTACATATATTTCTCCTCGAACCACAACAGGAAACGAATCAGAAAGAAAGATGAATCAGGAACAAAACTTGGAAGAAAATAGGATGAATAGAAAGCCTAGCTTACGAAGCAAACTAAGAGAGGATCATACCTTCCTCCTCCTCGTTCTCCCGGCAGCGCTTCGCTAGCGCTCTTTCCCCGCCTCCCACTCCTCCTCCTGACCTCTCAACCCTAGCCCTTGGGTGGTGGTGGTAGTGGAAATCATAGAGAATGAATGGGTAGTGGTGTATTTATAGGCTCCAGAAAACCACTAACCATGGTTAGAAAGCATGGTTTAGACCTTAACCATGGTTTAGCGGCCCCATGATTTTGGCCCATGGTTTTTGGCCAAAACTTATCCCAAACTTGGGGTTTAAGTTAGAACATTCTAGATGATTCTAGATTTGCTAATGACACTTAATTAATACTAATCGTGATTAAATTTCACTAATCACGATTTAACTTTCGCAGTTTACGCTTATCTTTTGTTAACTATTGATTAGTATTGCTAATGATCATTGGCAGTTTTCAATCCATCATTAGTTTCTTTAATCACACTTAATTAGTCTTAATGACAGTCATTATGGGTTAATGACTTCTTAACCCTCCTTACTTCTCTTTCTTCCTAAAATCATAACAAATCGAAACGGAGTCCGATTCACACGGAACAAATTCCGTTGGTTTTCTCTTGACGAGTCGGATCTTCTGATATAGGATCCGAGAGATGTCAAGTTCATGGCTTTACAGTGTATTTAGGGATCAACTCTAAATCGTCATCCTTTTAATTGAATTCAATTTACATGTCCCAATCTATCATGTAAGAGATCACAAGATTCTAGATTATTAACAACATGAGATACAGAATTAGAACATTCGAAATTTAAGACATTCATTGAATCAATGTATACAGGCTCACATATAATTCTAAAAAAATCAAAATCTGTCAAACATCACTTTCCATAAAAAAATGGCATGTCTCAAGATGACAACTTTATTACATTAAAGTTAATCTCAAAACTATTTCTAACTAATATGGAGCCAGATAAGACATTCTTCTTCACTTCGAGGACATGCAACACCATGTGCAAAGTCTAAACACATACGGAGGAGAACCTCAAGTTGACTTATCTCAAACCTAGTACCATGGCCACAAAATGCTTCCCCATATTGATAGTTCCACCACTGCAGGTTTAATAAGAAGAAAATAAGGTTCTATCCAGACAGATGTGTATGTTGGCTCTTGTATCCACGAGCCACTCATTATAATCATGGATATGATATAGTTAACTTTTTTACAGAGACATACCTCTCGCTACACCCAAGTCCCGCAGTAATCATGTTTACTTGTGGACTCCTATCTGCAGTCTCTGATTGAGCCTTTAAGGATGGACAGTCCTTCTTCTAATGGCCAACTTGATTATAGTGTCGACAAGGTTTATTCTTTGCCTTTTTCTGGATTCTGCCCTTTGATTTCATTTTGGTATTGTTACTACCCTTTCCATTTTTTCTCTTTGCCCTTCAAGGCCATGAAGTTAACCTTAGCCTGAGCATCAATAGGAATCACATGCTTTTGCTTCATGTGTTCCTTCTCTATGACAATTTCCATCATGAAGTTATCCATAGAAATTCTTCTCTTTCTGTCATTCAGGGTCATACGGAAATCTTCTCAATGCTTGAGGATTTTTTTATGATGCACATGACTTGAAACACTTCTAAAAGTTTCATTTCAACATCTTCTAATCTATGATGTAGAAATAAAAACTCATGTGCCAATTTAGAAACCAACTTCCATTTGGTCATGGAAAACTTCAAGAATCTAATGATAGAGTATTTCTCTATACTGATATCCTTAGTGTTATACATCCAGTCTAGTTCTTCCCATAACCTCTTCGCAGTCTGCGTGGACGAACAATACACATCAAACAATGTGTTGTACATAGCCAACAAGTTGCAACCATGACATGCACGATCGAATTCCTTCCAAGAAGATTGCGCCTTCTTGCTATCGAGTGTGGGTTTTCCTTTTACGTTGTAGGGCATTCGATTTCCAGCGTCGAGGTCTACCCTAGTTTACTGGATTTTCATGTGTTGTTGCCAACGTTTGAAATTCTGATCACCGAATTTTTCAGCCATCTTGGTCATATCCACCCTCGATTTAAACATTGTATCAGACATAATTTTAATTCCGATTCCATATATATTCTATAAGATTGTTGTTACCAAAATCAAAAAGATATGTAATAAACAATAATTATTCAGATGAAAATGAGTAATTAATAATGCATCCCAGATTAATAGGATTATAATCATACATTTCCGATTCATATCACAATTAGAAAATGCACGCGGGAGCGAATTAAAGTACTGATAAATTATTTTAGGTTAAAATCCGTCAAGGTAGAAGATCAAACCAATTGTAAAAAACAAGATAATGAATAGATTAGATCAGAGATGACCAAATCATCCATGTAATGGATTATCTTTAGAGAAGATATCGCCCCCACAATACATGTGCATAGGGTATTGGCAATCCACTCCCAAGATACGACTATACATGACCGTCATCCGTTCACAATGATGATATCATCCTCGAAAGTACCTCAGAGAATTACAACCGAGAGAAGAGAACATTGTCTTGCGGTGGAAGAACAGAGTTCGTAGGAGAGGGGAAAAGATTTTCTTTCATGTGAAGAAAATAGCATTTATGGACGGGTTTAAGAAGACCTAGCGCGCAATCTTTCGGTTTTCAAGAATACTCCTCAACGAGCACACGACCTTTCGATTTCCGAGAATGCCCCTCAACGGGTGCCTCTTTGGATTCTGAAACGACGACTAAGTCCGAGTTATTGTATCAAGTCAAATTCCTGTAGCAGTCTGACCGGAATTAATCTGTAGGATTAATTTATTCTACCCATAAAATTAAACAAATATCAAAAGTATCGAGATCCGAATTGACTTTCCCAAGCCGGAACCGGAGACGGAGTGGAGCGCGCACGCATAGTCCATGATGAATCCGTGATTCATCACACTAAAAGTTGAAAATAGACTTCATTCCCGAGTAATTAACTGTATTTAATCATTTATTTTATATTTTTACCATTCAAGCACTTAGAATTAATATCTGCATTTTAGGATGCATATTTGCATTCATAATAATCTTCACATTTTCACCTAACTTCCTCAATTTTTAAATAATTCAAGCTAACTTTGATTGGTCTCAAACCACCTCCATTGTGTATATATTACTAACAAGATTAAAGAAAAATACAAAAACAAATGCTAACTCAAATAATTGGCCCATGAGACAAAACCCTAATTTCAGAATAGACACACTAAAACATGCATATCTTCCTCATTTGTACCTGATTTCAGTCTACTCACTTAAATATGCATTAAAGACCTTTGAAATAAGACTAATTTCATAAAAATTAGAGCTCATACGTGAAAATTGGATTTCGGGCATCTTTTGCGCATTGTGTATTTTAGCCATTTTTGACCTGATATCTTATGTACGCACTTAACCCTTTTGTTTTGTTTCTTATTCATTTATATTCTTTGATGAAAGTTTTATTAAAATTCACAAAAATCCAAATCCTAAATAAGACTGAAATCAAAGAAACTGAGCGAGTCTGAGTGTCCCTTTCGAGTTTGTACAAATATCTTACATTTTTCATTTTATTTTATTTTCTTATTTACGACAAAAATCCAAAAAAAATAAATATGTAAATATGTGCATTTTATTTTATCGTATTTTTTCGATTTTTATCTAATCTAAAAATGATAAAAATTACAAAATCCAAAAAATTAAGATAGTCTATGTACATAGGGTATCACCAAAAATATGTAAATATGTGTATTTTATTTTATCATATTTTTTTCGATTTTTATCTTATTTAAAAATGATAAAAAAATTACAAAACCCAAAAAATTAAGGTATTCTATGTACATAGGGTATCACTAAAAATATCATTTTGCACTAATGACCTCTTTTGCTCTTGGTGTCATAAAAGTTGTAGATCTCATCGAGACGGGCAACTTTCATGAAGAAAACTTTTCGATCTAAGGTCCTTCTATTTATTTTTATTTTTGATTATATTTAATTTTGATTTTTTTGGAGCGACAAGTGGTGCCTCCTGGGGCAGCCACGTGCCACCCCACCCTTCTCTCTCTTAGCCCTTTCCCCCTTCCAGGTCACGTGCTTTGCACGTGATCACAACTCGGTCAACCCTCCAGCGCCTAACTCCCCCTGCAACTTTGCTCGCACTTGCGTGAGGTGGTAAGGTCGATCGAAATTCTGACTTCAGGGTTCGTATACGAGGGTGATTGTAATACATTGTGGAAAAGAAGAAGATGGCGATCCAAACAGGGAGCGAAACAAACACAAGACAAAACAACAAAACAAAACAGTTGATTCACCCACTCGACACTTGTTAAGGCACGTCAGGGTTCAGCCGCAAAGGAATCTTTGAAAATTAAGCAGAGTTGTTAGGTGCCAAAATATTTCACAAAGACTGTCCCGAGTTCATATAACTAGTTGCATCTACTTTCAACCAGTATGGGTGTAAGTACGGGCTGTTAGACAGCTACCCGTGTTACTTGAGGACGAAGCCTTTCACAGTGTCCTCTAAACCACCAACTCTGCTAAGGGAAGTCGGACCGTAAAACGACTACCTGAAGCCCTCACTGAGAAGTAGCTAGTTGTTTTTAAAAATAGTAGTCTAAATGAAAATTTTCGATTTTTGTCTCTATTCTAAGTGTGTGATCTTGTCTTTACAAATAATGAGTGAGTTAATCTCCACCATACACAAGGTTAATTTTATGTAGATTTTATATACAGTCGTCTTGATTAGCAGTCCTGATTTTAGATTAAGGTGATCACTGAAGTTTAGGTGAGCACAAAAATTTAGCCTAACGAGCAGTCCCAATTCTTTCAGTTCCTAAGTTGTAAAACTGAGGAGGGAGAATAGAAAAAGCCAATGCAAGCGTAAATCAATGATGCGTGCTTAAGAAGAAGACCTACGGTGATTCCTCGCGTTCTACATACGGGATGCAATACAAAGAATTAAAATTACACTAAATGATGTGCACGATGAAATCTTCATAAGCAGATAGTTCTATTAGCGGGAAAGAATTGATTAAATTTTTTGGCTAAGTCAAACGGGTGAAGAAGTGTTACCTAAAAATTATGAGCATAATCCAGGATAAATAAGCAAGTGTATATATGCCTAATTCCTATGTTGTTTAAGTCGAGTCCCAACCACACAGAAGGGGTTGAAACAAACCCGATACACCACAAAGAAGTCCAGTCCTGAATTATTACAAATTAGAGGGCTCAGAGAGAGAGAGAGAGAGACCATGTGAATGATGCATCAAATAAAGCTATTCTAAGCTCTTTCTCACAAAAATTAAAATACAATCTTCATCCTTACTAATCTTTGATTTATATCCAAAAATTCGCTCGCTATCTGCAAAGAGAGAGGGTACGGTTAGTAGTAGAAGATAGAGAGATATGAAAAATATATTTCAGAAAAATAAAATGCAAAAGAAAGAGAAAAAAATGGCACAAAAACTAATTTCACAAAAAATTAATTACAAAAAATAATTTAAACCCTAAAAATTCACTGATTCCTGACAACGACGCTATTTGATGAACGCGAAGATCTCCTCTTTAATTATCGAGAAGAAGATCTCCTCTTTAATTGTCGAGAATTGTAGTATAGGAGACGATCTTCGGTTAATCAAAAACCACAATTTTTGAATATTGTGGAATATTTATACTTGACAAGTCTACCAAGGTCGAATACAGAGAACGATGATTTTTAGTTGTGTGGTCTTAAATTAAATTAAAAGTAATTGCGAAGTTAATTTCTTTGTTAGAGAATAAAGAGAAACTAAGTTGATGAATATGCAAATAAACATAGAGAATAATTCACCACCGGATCTGTGATTACGATTTTAATCCAACAATAATAATCAATTTCCTCGAAATTTAATCACATATCAAAAGATATTATATCAAGAAATATATTATATGAGTGTGAATCCAAGCTACATGCTAGATAATCAATCCTCGTCAATTTATCAGGCTCGGATATCAATAATGTATTCTCAAAGAAATCCAGCCTGCTTCCCTTGTAATTTATTCCTTGTAAAAATAATCAGAGAACTGAATTTCTTCTTTCTCCTCAATTGAGCCCATGCGGAAATTAATTACTCAAAGATAACAATATTAATTCAAAAGATATCAGCATTCCATATCCTTCACTACATCCCTGCAAAATAGATTGTCAATTTTCTCTATGAAATGTGGCGTAAAATGTCAATAATCAGCCTGTATTTGTCAACAGAGATCCTCAAATAATAAATCCTAATAAATAGCCTCAAATTAAAATATATGATATGATAGAATATTCAACAACAGAGTTCAGATGAAGAATATATGCTCAAATAAAGGTGCAGGGACTAAAATGTAATAAAAGATAAAGTTTCTTCTCAATTTGATCCATGAAAGGACTTATCTACATATTCCAAAAGACAGAGGGGCCCCTTTGTAAAATACCCAAGTAGGGGAACTTCCGGAGGGCCTGCGCGTAAAATTTCCAATGACGCGTGCAAGGCACGTGACAATGACGTCAGCTAAGGGTCTTCTTGCGATTTGTTAGAACCCAAAGGGATTAGCTACAGGAAGTCATGCATGCATGTGCCTATTCTATATTTTCCTTTCATATAAGCCCGCCTCTAATAACTATTTGATATATTATTTGAGAATCGCCCTCAGGCTGATATATAGTAGCGAGAGGTAGCAGTCTTTTTTTCAAGAAAGGCAGCCGCTAGGTCTTGTCCCTCTCAACCATGATGACTTTCGAGGAGCAAATACAGGGAAAGAATGAGTCCATGCCTCTGTCCCATGTCTTCTGCATTCACTTTCCGCGTATGCCTCCGCTTTGACCCGACCTTCCACGACAGAGCCGAGCCAACGTCATTAGTAGGAAATATGTCCAGAAGGGCCCAATATCTCAATCGCTGCCATTAAACCCCTTACTGAAATGAAGTTGACATTTTTTAGGGGCATTCTCTTATCTTTATAGAGTCAGCACATTTGTGCTTTCACTCCACTTATAGAGTCAGAATATGTGCAGCCTATTCGGATGAACTTGGCCTTTGCATTGTTACGGGATTCTTATCAAAAGCAGTGCAAGTCGTCAGCTTCCTTCTTGACGCTTGTTGCTTTCCCCATTGTTCCGTTTTATAGAGAGAGAGGCATGCCTGAAAATGAAATCCTTAGATGGTTTATCACCATCTGCCCTGGCATTACTATTTCTTCCGCAGGTGCGAAACTACGGCTTACCTTTGAAAGTTTGCGAGGGCCAATTTCTTTCTAGTCGAAGGGGCCTTTTGCCGCATTTTGAGAACATCGCTTTCCTGAGGGTGGGAAGGTGAAGATACTCACGGAGCAGTAGATTAGAACTCATGTCGTACATTCCGCATTTCGCTGTCGTACTCTTGATTAGGATTAGGCTAGGCGCCTGAGCCCGAGGTCGGCAGTTCGGAATAAGATAAATGCTTTACGCGCTCCCTTCACTCGCATCAATCGAAGAGCGCTGATAGGAAGAGAAAGCCCATATAACTCCTAAGACTTTCCTTTCCCCGTACTACTTGACACTTTTTTGGGAAGATCTTTTCGAATCCGAGATCTGTGTTTTCTGCGAGCGCGTCTGCCTATGAGTGTATTAACTGGGGCGCTTGACCACTTTTTGGTTGGAGATACCGAATGGTCACGAAGTTCGAGACAAAGGAAGAATCAATTCTTTCTCTATGGCCTCTGCGTTTTGAGACATTATGTTGGCAAAGAAGGAATCCATAAAAACTTGGGATCCGACACCATGAGAAAAATACTACCCTCATGATTAGACCATGTCCCTGAGATTTGATAAAAGAAAGGTGCCTCCGCGGTGGATCTCCCTGTTGAACCGTCTGATTGGGCATCAACTAGCATTCCGGGTCAGCTTTTTCCTAAGACGAGCCGGACATAGAGACAGGTATTCGACTTGAACCAGAAAAAAGAAAGGTGAACGAAAAACCAAGCGGCTTACTGACAGAACAAGCAGGTTACTAACAGCAGAACAAGCGGGTTACTAACAAGAACAACAACTCACGAATGAAGCTAGACTTTTTCTTCCCGCCTGCTTAGCTTCCGTGCCCAGATTGACTTGGACTATAAAAGAGAGATATTATAATAGCCAGCCTCCAGGGATCCAAAAAGAGAATGAAATCCGGTGGCTGTTTGCTCTTTGATCAGTTAGTAGTATCAGGGCCCTTAGCTATTGTTCTTGAGAAATGTCCCGGTTTGGCCCATTCCTCGAAAGACATTTTTACGGGATCCCTATCCACCACAATTTTCACTTCTTGTTCCGGCGAACGAATAATCATTAGGTCCTCCTCTTTCCGGACAACACATACAAAGAGACCCGCCAATAGTCAAGTTTTTAGTGAACCTTTAAGAGTGACGCGCCCTATAGCTAAGACCTATGACGAAAGAACAGAGGTTTCGGGTAGAATCTCCAGAGAACTAGATATATAGAGGAAGTCTTTTTTCTTTCTTTTCCCTCAGCTGCGGGGCTCCACCGGGGAGTCCGGCCTATACTTTGGGGAAGGGGCTTTGGGGGGGAAGGGGGAAAGGGGCTTCGGGGGGGTCCTCCTCCCCTTGCACGTGGTGAAGGAGGCTTGGGCGCTGAGGTTGAGGCTGAGGGCAGCGAGTCTTAGGCTTGGTAATCGAACCTCTAGGTGGCATGGTGGTGCTACAGAGAGTGCTTCGATGACCTAAAGCGGAGGCTCGGCATTCTGAGGCTGGGTCTGATGTTCGATCGACCCGCGCCTCAAGGTTGGGGTCGAGGCTCGGTTGGGGGATGTCGTGGAGTATCACAGGTCATTGGATCCCCCGATCCAACAGCTGGATGTCGACGAAGCGTGCGGATGTCGCCGAAGCGGAGATGAAGGTGGTGGCGACATGCAGTAAGTGAATGTGGGGCTGCTCGGTGATGTCTAGCGGCCGAGATTGGACGACGGAGGTGATATGACGAGATCGTGGGCGAGTGCGGCTACAGGGGCCGTGCGCAGGTGGCTCACGGGTGGAGTAGCGAAGGCAGCTTCGCAAGTCGACAGGAGCAGTTATCTATACGGGAGCGACGGAGTCGAGGGTGGTCGGCGGAGCGCTAGTGCGGCGGCGGGCGCAAAGGTTGAAGGCGTTGGAGGTGATGACGGAGAGGTGCAGCGGAGGGGAGTCGCCTGGAGGAAGGAAGGAGCGGGGGCTCGCTTCTGGACGTTGCCTCCACCGCGGGCGGTCGCACGGGAGGCTCAAGCAGCCGATAGCTCTGCTACATGCAAAGAGGAGTGACTCCTTGGATCACGCCGATGTGGAGATGTGCTCAATGCTGATGAATGGAGCCGTCACCTCTATCAATAGCGAAGCTTGACCCTTTTTGTGGAGAAGCCATAGTAATGGCAGATGGGTCGACGAGGTAGCGAGCGACTGAACTTATAGGAAGAGGAGGGTGACAGGGCGTTACATAAATGGGACGATTACGCTGGGGGATAAGGGAGAACGGTTGAGGAGGAGGGGCTGGAAAAGGCGAAGGCTGGAGGTTATGAGAGCATCGGAGGGGGAGGCGTTGTAGAGGACAAATGGTTGGAAGGGGAGAAGGTCACATGCTTGGCACGTGACCCGAGGAGGATGCAGCGAGCACATGCAGGGGTGAGAGAGTGGGTGCCACGTGGCACCCCAAAAAAACTTCCAGATTAAAAAGAGAAAGAAAAATGGAAAAGAAATAGAAGGAGACCTCGGATCGAAAAATTTCCTTCACAAAAGCTGTTCGATTCGACGACCAGGGGCAAAGAGGTCATCTGTACAAAGTGGTATTTTTGGTGGTTCTCCATGTGTATAAAATTCAGCTTTTTGGGATTTTGTGATTTTTTGGTGGTTTTAAAAGAGGATGAAAAATCTAGAAAAAAATACGATAAATACATGAAACTTAATTACACATTAATCTATTTTTTGGATTTTTAATAAATGAGAAAATAGGGAAATAAAATAGAAGTACGAAATATGAGATTTTTATACAGACTCACAAAGGACATGCAAAACAGTTAGTTTCTTTGATTTCAGTTTTGATATAGATTTGGATTTTTATGTCGTTTGATAAAGCTTTTATTAAAGAACACAAATGAAAAAGAAATAAAATAAAAGAGTTAATTATGTACATAAAAACTCAAGTCAACAATCGCAAAAAGATAAAAATGCGCAAAAGAGGCCCAAAACCCAACATTCACATATGAGCTCTGAATTTTATGAAATTGGTTTTGTTTTGAAGGTATTTGAAAGTGGAGTACTTTAAAAGTGAGTAGACTAAAATTAGGCACTATATGAGGGAGATATGTGCATTTTAGTCTGTCAGATGTAAAATTAGGACTTGGGTTTATTTGACACTTATTTGATTTAGTAATTTTTTTGTATTTTTTATTTATTCTTGTTAGTAGTATCTACACAATGGAGGTAGTTTTAGGTCAATCAGAGTTAGGACAAATTAATTAAAAACTAGGGAAGTTAGCTTCTTTTTAGGACAATGTACACTTTCTTATTTTATGCAATTATGCATGATGAAATGTGATTGTTATTTACACATGTATGAATACTAATGATGCTCTATTAATTATTAAATGCATATGGATTTAGGGAAACATAGCCTAATTGATCACTTTTAGCATGATGAATACGAGATTCATCATGTTGCACCACTTTCCTTCGAGTTTGCTGCCGAGCTTCTCACGCTTTACGCTGGCGTTGATCGAAGCGACGATCGAAGCCACTTCGTTACTCCACTCCCCAGGTGCCTACATCCATCAGATCCCTTCTCAGGTTAATCTTCCTCGTCTTCTTCTTCCTCCCTTCTCTTCATGTTCTTCCATCAATTGTTGTTCCCTTGTTTCCCTCAAAATCCTTTGTTGCCACGCCTTCTCCTCTGTCAAACCCCCTCCCTTTCGATCCTCTTTGAGCTTTGTAAAATCTCTAAGTTACGTTGTTCCTCCATCTTCTCAATCTCACTCAAGGACCTCCATATTGCTTCACCCTTAATTGGCTTCCACCACCGCTGCTTGCCTCCGCCCCGATTTCAACTTCACCTTCACCATCAACATCCAACAGCTCCAGTGGCCTGCAGACCCGCCAACCGCTCTGCTACCTTCGCTGGCCAAGCTCCATCGATGCATGCCGCCTCCACCATCTCGCAGCTTTCCCACGACGCCCTAGTAGACACCACGCATCGCTACCACGCGTCGGTCGCCTCACCCAGGATCCACCTCTGCTACGTGTCTCTCTTCATCGACAAAGCAGATCAGGCCAAAACCCCGCAATCATCACCGCTACTCCGCCCTCAAACGACAGTCCCCTGCCAAGCCCAAATCCCAAGGACTCCCTCACGTGCCTAACACATGCGTGGGGGGGGCTAATTGCATTAAAGACCCCAATGAAGACCCTTATTACTAAATCACCCTCGCCTTCAAGCAGGCACGTGCGCATGCTCATGCCCTGGTGGAGAAATTGAAACCAACCCCCTCTACGTCTACACAATCACAATAAGACCCCCATCAGGGGTTAATTACGCAAGAGCCCAGTCAACTTCTCAGAATTTCATAATAGTCCTCTATAGGGATATATTCGAAATAATTTTATTTATTTTATTTACATATAAGTCTCTGAACTTCAATTAGCTATATCTTGAATATTATTTATCAAATTTCGATGTTTTTGGTGTCATTTTGATCCCTGATTTATTGTCCTCCATATCAAATATTGAACTTCAATGTTTGAGACATTATGTGTTATTAAATAATTCAAGGATTCATTTTGTTCATTTTGAGCACTTCCATTATTTGATATCAACCCTTTATCGCTCAATAACTTGTGATTTGTGGAAACCTCTTTAGGGAGATTAATTAGATTTTAATGAAATAATTATTTGTGAATCACTGGATACCTGGCTTGGGTCTTGGCTTGCTTCTCTTGCTCCACATTTATCATCACTTTGTATAACACATTACATCATATTGCATCATTTAAAAATCGATAAAAATAATGCATTTTTTCACCACATAGCATGCCATTATTTTCTTGCATTAAAATTATTTTGTAAAATTCATGCATCATATTTCTTTACGTAATTAATCACATCTTTTTAATTTAAAACCTATAAAAAGTTAGAAAAAAGAGAAAAGTATTAAAAATGCTTTCTAGAAAACCTGACTTCTGGATCATCTAGAAATTGACCTAAGGAGACAGTTGCCTCCCTGAGTTCGACCTTGGACTTGCCAAGTAAAAAAATTAAATTGGTTGTTCGCTTTAATTAGAAAATAATTAAATTTGTTGTTTTTGATTAATATGAAATTGTCTGCCTACAATGAAAATTTAACGTTAATTCCACTTTATTAGTGAGGGATTTTTGGGGTTCGTCAATCCCTCATTCCTCATCTCTACTATTGATACAAGAGATTAGAGTTTGAATGCATATAAGTCCACTAAATTTTTAGAACTACTAGATGTGATACTAAAACTCCACCCAAATCTCCTTGTTTCAAATCTAAGAATTCCCAACTTCCATCCAATGTCATTGGTTTTCCAAATGAAACCAAATAGTTAATCCAATGTGACTGCTTAGATTTACCAAGTTAAAACATAATTACATAGTTTTAAATACAACATCGTCTACATGTATTTTGCATCAAATACATGTGGAAATATTTGACTGTTTTTTATGCTGGTTGTCGACTACCTAACGTAACACCACAAGGAGGGATTTGAACCATGGTCTTTTGGGTGGTAGGCACACTGCACTACTATTGGACTATTAAAGTGGGTTTTTTAGATTGCTCCATAAAAATGCATAGAACATATGGCATATTACTCGATCCATTTAAATGGTTTCGAACGAAGAAACACTCAAGTTTAAAAGCTACTAATACTCTCCAACTTATTGATTTGAAATGATAAGAAAAAACTATAAAGTTCTTCCATGATAATGCTTTTAACACGAAAAGAAAGAATGCAAACGCACTAGTTATTCATATATCTATACATACACCAAAAGACGTAAGCTCTTGGTTTGTAATTAAAATTTTGAGTTTTTATAATTTGTATCCTTAACTTTTGCAATATCAATTATACTCCTCTTTTTTTTGGAATATCAGTTGTGTCCTTATATCCTTACAAAATTCTCTATTCCTTCATTTTCTAATATCATTTATGCTCATACTTTACTTTAATGGAAGGACAGAATTGTGATTTTTAAAAAAAATTAAGGTGGACAATTGATAATCTTAAAAAGGGAGGGACATAACTGATAGTGCAGAAGTTAAGAAAGGCACACTTGATAAAAAAACCCTAAAATTTTGTTAAAATCCTAATTTTATTTTTGCACAAATACCATTATTCATATGCTATCAGTTGGTATTAGTTGCTTAAAGTTGTTTATACAATGTCAGATGTTGTGGCAATGGTTTTATATACTTATTAGTATATGGGTTTGGGGAGTATGCACCAACGGATATTAAATCTACATGCACTGGTGCCACAAACATCTATTTTTTTGTTTTTTTAATGAATCATTGGTGGATTTACTTTGAATATTAAGTGATAATGTATTTCAAATATCGTGTAAACAGGCATTCCTAATATGTCCATCCAAAGGATTCAATTTCAGCAATTCTGATATCATTAAAATTTGATTGTCTTGATGTATAAATTAGATGTCTTAAAATAAGTTGATATTTGAATGAAGATACTGTGATATATTGTGACCTAAATCCTCCAAGGATTTATTTCAAAAAATATAAAAATAGAACGTTTATAGCACTGACACATGCAGACTTACATGCAATTTGGTGTATCCTACCTAACCCCTTAGTATATACAGATTATTTTCATCGAAAAGGGAAGACATTATTCGGCTTTCCCTTCTCGTTGAAATGATTCCAGTGATATCTGCGTTGTTTCAGTGTATGAGTGGAATTGGACCCATTGTTAGTTTTCCTTTATTAGCCTTGAACTTCATAAAATACTAGTGCACTCAAAAGTATTCTCAAATTCACAATCCATTACATAGTACCATTCATTGTCCAATCTAAATAAAAAGTATTATTTCTTAATAAAATTGTACATAATAAGTCCTTGGCAACAAATAAATTTAGAAACATTGAAAATCATAATAAATGACTTTTGTAACTATATAATCGTAATAATTATTCTAGTAATTCTATCAAAAATCCTGTCCGATGGCTTGCAATGGGATAGTTTCTTTAGAGACCTACTAACAACCATTATGCTAATTTCGAGCACTAGAAGTAGGCGGATGTTAAACAATCACTATACATGTTAGGTTCTGAATGGCATGGTTGAAGTTACAATCATGTTACTAAAAAGAAAAAAAGATAAATTAAAATCGAAATGCTGCAAATTATTCGCATGCAAGAAGATCGACCTAATTAATTATGAAGGCATGATATTCCTATAGAACTCAAGGTCGAATTAGGATTAATTATTATAGGTCTCAAAGAAGCCCAAGGAGTCCAAATTGTTAACCGAATCACTGATCATCGTCGAAAGTGTTATTCGATTCGAATAACATTGAGTTCATCCAAATTTGGATTCACTATGAGTTTCAAATTCATCTGGAGACAAACTTTTAAAGAATTTGCTATTCTAAATTCGAAGTTTGAATATTCAATTACATTAATTTTATTCATAATTCAATATAAAAGTAACACTATATGACCTTTTTCATTATCTCTGACGTTTTATGTTTAATATAGATTTATTTAACGTAGAATTATATATAAGGTAAATTATAATTTGGGTCCCCATCTATGGGTCAGATCTCAGAATGGGTCCTGATCTTTAAATTGTAACGATTCGGGTCCCAAGACCATTTAGGAAATGGAAATTTTGGGGTTCATGACGAATATGCCCTTGTTGGGAAGAGAATGGGGGTTGAGTTCCAACTTTTAAACAAGGGCATACTCGTCATTAGCCCCAAAAAGTTCCTTACATTAATGGCCCTGGGACCCGAATTGTTACAATTTAAAGATCGGGACCCATTCTGAGATCTGACCCATAGATGGGGACCCAAATTGTAATTTACCCTTATATATATGATGAATAATGTTGAATCAATGTAGAGTTTTTAAATATCAACAATATATTTATTTAGGTATTGGTGCGGAACAACCTTGAACTTGTAGAACAGTGGTGTTGAATCAATCTGAAGCAACAAAACCTTATCTTATGTAGTTCACTTTGAATGGAGTTGAAATTATTATGCAATGTATCCTATAGTGATATCGATGTCTAATGATCCCGGTCTCATATTGCATTACTCACAACATGTATAATTTTTTGTAATTTCTCAAAATTGAGGTTAAAACCATTTGAGAAGATGCTTTTTACCAAGTTTAGAAATAGAGAATTGTTGTTGTATTCAGTAGAAATCACTAATCCAAATCGCACTTATATTATGTGGCCAAATTTATATTTTACTAGGGCAAGCCGCAATCTCAAGGGCGGACAATGAGGTAATAATGTGGACCTAGAAATCAATTCAGACAACAGAGCAATTCATGTTTTCAAAGATGATTTTTTATATATTTTCATGCCAAATAAAATGTGAATGAAATGTAAAAGATATAGCAAATATGAGATGGATGTGATTTGTGTTTTATAACCTGGATATAATACATATCAGAATATTTTTACAAATAATTTTTGAACTCAAAACACAATATGAAGAATATGAGAAAATATTTTTTTGATTCTAAAAAGTAGATAAAAATTCTAGGGGAATTTTTGAATATTTTAAAATTGATTTTGGTATGCAATGAAACTAAAGGTGAAAACTATGTCAAATACATAGTCTCTAATTTCTAGAATATGTATAAAATACCTGAAGTATATATTTTAGCGACTTTATATTTTCATGGAGGTTTGCAAAGTGCGACGAAGGGTTTACCGAAAGATAAAGATAGGTAAGGAAGAGACATGTGGAGGGGATAGGGGTTCTCTAGGTTTGGACATAAACTGCGTTAGTAGAGTTCAACAAAGGCAGCGATGGAATCTCATGATCAAAAACTAAACCCCCTGCTTAATAGATGCTGAGGATATACCAATGCATATATAGAATTGCAAATATACATGTATAGATCTGTTTCATTTTTTTGAGATAATGGTCAAATAAGGATAGAGATGTATATTTATTTGAATGTTTTGATGGATATACATATGACTTAGTATACAGGTGGATAGGGATATTTATCTGGGTTAGTTCATTAAATGTTGGGTATGTGTTGGACATGTGAGTTCATGACAAGTTATTATGCAATAAATGTTATTGAAAATTATATTATTCTATTATCTAATGAATAAAATATAATTACATTTTGCATTAGTAATTAAGAACCTTTTGTACAAAATTGGGTTATGTACAATGGCAATCTTATAATAATACAATTGTTAGTTCAAAGAATTAGATTATACATGATGATGTAGAGTTGTAGATCGAAATAGTTACATCGAGGACATAATCGAAATCCTCAAGTGATATTCATGAAGAATCTCCAGTCTAAGAAGAGATGACAATCTTATCTAAAAATTGATATATGACTGAAACTCTTAATATACATCCTCTACATAAGGATAGAGATCCAGACGTGTCAGATGAGTCAAGTGAAAGAGTTAACTTGATGAGATTGAGATACTAAAGACATGTATTGTATGTTGTCATGTCTCGATCCCCTATTACCGATACGGTCGTGTTTAATCAGCACATGATGATTATAACCTAATGCCTATTAACCAAGGAAAGAAATACAAGAAGATAGCAAATCTAATTTCCAAACTTCCCAACAAAAACAACATGAATATACAAAAAGACATTTGAGAGGTATGCACAGGTGAATATTTATCCATGCACTTCCCTGAACACCTAACTTTCCCATCGTTTTCTTAGCTCTACAAAGAGAAGTACTTCCAAAGTTAAGTTAAATTAACTACTAGCTATACAAGACCCACATCAAATTCAATATCATAATGGGTTACAAAAAGTTACATCCACACTTGTCCATCACAAAATCAAACAAAAAGTTCGTCCCAAAGTTAGCACCTTTCTATCATTCTTCGTCATGTGATGGTTGGTATTGACGACGGTAATGGGTCATAGCTTCCAATCTCGAAGTGCGATTGATCAACACTGTTATGATTTCCAAAAGCATGATGAGTATCATATCTTATTCCCCCTAGATGTGGTACGAGGAGGTGATGCTTGACCCACAATCATCTCGAGGGGTCACGAACATGACAGTGACACTTAGGTGCACTGGTGCCGAACATAGATGGAGTTGTCGTCGAGGTAGTCAGGTAGACTTCCACACGGTTACGGGTCTTGGACATCACTTAAGTTGGGTTGTCAACTAAGGATGTGAGCAAAGGCTCAACGAGGATATATAAATGACATAAATTGGGTGAAAATTAGTAGTTTTGTATCCTACGGTTGGTGGATATTTTCTCTCTTGTGTTTTCTTCTTTTAATTCTAATCATTCACCATTCACTTTCCTTTCATTATCAACATCATAACGTTGGTTGTGATTTATTATTATTGTTGTGGAACTCTTCTCACAAATTCTCTAGTGGTTAAGGATACTTGTAGCTAGCAAGTATCTTAACCAACTAGCAATCATGTGATTCATCAACTCTCAAGTATATAGCACATCTCCATTACTAGGATGGAGTGAGAAATCATCACTTCTTGACTGGCTATCCCTATTGTCACTCCTTCTTGTTTGTTTTTCAAGACTGTAATTTAATTGTGACTTATCATGAATTAATATATGATCGGTCACATAATCGTGTGTTAGGCCGTGAATTTCGATCTGAATGATCTACACTGGCCAGTAGGGAGCAAAGTCCAAAATATTCACTTCTTTCCCTCTTCTTTTCTTTCACCACGTATTTTTTGTATTTTAGTTTCCCAAGACTCTATCTTAAAAATCAAATACATCTACCGATGTAAATGATTTCCATAATTTTTTCTCGTATCCTAATATTAATTCAACACATAATTATTCACATGGTCTTTAAAGTATAAATACTTAATCAACAATCAACTCCGCAAGAGGTATGGTAAACAAAATATTTACTTCAAGGAAATCCTCACCTCTGATATAAGCAGTCTCGCCATCCAAACTCCTAAATATTGTGTTTGAGTTTGACTTCGCTGCAAGTATAAATAGGATCATGTTATGATAGACCAAACAGTTGGAGAATGAGTGATTAAGGAGCAATTACTCCACATGGGACCTTAGTCCCTTCCCCTCGTCCATTCATATCTCTTCTTTTTCTTTCTGACCTTAAGTAATCTTGTCATCATCATCCTCAAAATATTAGTTTCCAAATGTAACCACATATGTGTACTTATCTCTTCCTTTCCATTCACATTCTCTTCTGAAAGACATCACCAACTCCATAATCTTCTTCTCTTTTATTTTCCATTTCTCACTCAAAAAAAAACAATCATCCATTGTTTTCTTTACTTTAAATACTACCCTAAACACTTTCCAACAACAATGTCATAATCAAGGGCAAGGGAATAATTGTGCTAACAACATCTACCAAGTTACAAGAAAGAAATCAATATGTAGAAATTTACTAACATGTAATCGACAAGGTTTGAGTATACAATTTATTATATCCATTACATATAAAATAAAATCCAGACTCTAATACCATTCATCATATTGTTCCAATAATCAAAATTCCCCCACAACAAAATCAAATCTCAATTATCAATTCACATTTAGTTCCAATAACTCAAAACTTCCCACGAATTTGTTGCATGCAAAACTAAAATCCAATATATTAGCATCCACCATTTTGTTTCAACCATCAAATTTTCAACACAGATTTTGACCACTAATTTTATTATCCCTCTATTAAAAGCAAGCAAGAAGGTCCATGATCGTCACAGAAAAATCCCATTTTATTACAACCCTAAAACAACATCAGAATGTAATATCCAGCAACAAGTAAGTTAAACAAGGAAAGTAGGATGAAATAAAGTTTCTAATAAGATTCTTACGTTACTTCTTCTTCTCCTCTATTTCTCTCCCTTTAGTTGTCTCATTTTCGGCGAAAGAGATGAGGAAGAGAATGGGGTCGAATGGGCACCCATCTCACTTCCCCTAGATGATGAAGAGAATGGGGTCGAATGGGCACTCATCTCACTTCCTCCTCTAGGGATGAAAATGGATCGGATACATATCGAATATGCTTATTTCCATATCCATATTCGCTTCATCTCTATCGAATATACGGATACGGATATGATTCAGATATGCATTATGGAAACCATATCCTTAAAAATACGGATATGAATCTGAATCAGATATTTATCGAATTTGAATACGGGTCGAATAAAGATCTAATCCAAATATGAATTGAATAAAGAGTGAATCCAAATATCGGTCCAATAAACATGAAATCCGAATACTGATAGAATAAAAACCACGTACGAATATGAATTGAATTTTTATCAAAGTTCATAATGATTTTAAAAATAGTAATGAAATATAAATAAGATGCATCATAACAAAAGGCGGTGTCGAGGTGACCTGCATTCTTGACTGAGAGAAAAAGTGAGATAGGATTTTATAAGTTTTGTTCGTGCACATCCTCAAACAAACATAAATTTATTAATATCATTAATACATTGTATTATATAATATATAAAACTAGTATAATAATACATGGTTGTAGCTTATATTATATTATCTAATATATAAAATAATATTAAATATTATATTCAGATATCTGGATCCGGATATTCAAGCCATTACCATATATGTATTCGTATCCGAAAATTTTTTACAACAAATATTCATATTCAGTCTGTATTCGATTAGTATTCTGATACGAATATCCTTATACAATAATTTTTAGAATATGATAAGTGGATATTCGGATATATCAGTATCCTTTTTCTTCCCTATCCCCCTTCCACTTTAAGTTGGGAAAATTGTAGGTATGCATCCCCTTCTTTCTTATATTAATGTTACTCTAAATTATTTATTTTAACAATTAGTTGTAACATATACTGTCACGAGTATGCACACATCCTTTGACATGTATACATCAATATACTTGAGTATGTAAATTTGGCAAACCATTATGTTGATAACCTAACGATATCTATATACTAGCAAGATGATGTCCATGTAAGGAAATATATAATGCTTGACTCTTAAAGAAATCATACATGTGCATTCTTTCTAAACTGGAAGACAAGAGCTCTCATGAGGGTCAGAATGATCGATGGTCATCTTGTTTGTGAAATAATATACGAATTTGAGAATATTAATATATACTTTTAGAAGGTATATGATTGATATTGTCGTCCAATGATGGATTGAGAAATCTAACGATATATCCTCAAAGGATACAACCAGATATGGAATTGAACTTTGAGTTTATTCAAAGCATTCCATTATGTAGGATGCTTGAGTATGTATTTGTAATGCTCTAAGTTAATACAATCATAATAAATTATATAACATGACACTTCCATTCCGTTGGAATGGCAAAAGTGAATGGATTTTAGTGACTTCACTTTGATTCTAAATGAATGAGAATTAATTGGATTAAATCTCAATTCATATAAATAATATCTTGATCCAATGAGTTAGAAATAGATTCAAAAGAATTCGGATTCAATTGGAGAAAATATTTCAAAAATAACTAAGTGAAACAACCCAAAGTGATCTAAACCATGATATTAGATTTAAATCTAACCATCGAGTCACTATACATGATCTACACAATCTCTTTAGTATTTTCTCCAAGTACTTGTGAATGTTGCACACGAGTTATAATTGTATTTTTTTAATACTAGAAAGGGGATTGGGGGAGGGGAGATTCGAACCCTGGTCTTTTAACGTCAGAGCCACTGCTTCCACCACTAGATCATTAGGGAGGTTCGAATCATAATTGGTTTAGGAGTCATACATCGAGAAATTAGATACCAAGATTATAATTATTTCGTGAATGGATATGGAAATATGTGGATATGATTCACATAATTTGCATTTAATTAATATGGATATAAATCCATAATAATTATGACTAATATGAATATGGTTCATATTTATTTTTAGGATCTATCTGATCACGGTTCACATAATTAATTATTGTTGATTGGATTCACATTCTTCATTAATTAAATGTAAATCAGATTTATATTTTAGTATGTACTAGTGAACTTGATCCATTATTTGGTTATATGATTTTATAATTATCTTATGATGGATGTGGAGATTATTATATAAATAAAATAATTAGTTCCACAATTATCATGAATCATTTCCTTTTATGACTTAAAACTATTGGAGAGAATTGTCTCTTTAAAAGCCTCTTGTGGGCGTCCACTATGAAGCCTCCAAAAAGAAGCAACTTTTTTCTCTTTCAACCATTAGTTTAAATTAAACAGAAAGTCCTATTGAAAATTGAATTAATTCAAATTTCATAAATTAGAAGTTGTAACTAATTGGAGAGAGAGTAGTCTTGACTCTCTACTCCACTTATGGACGTCCACCAAGAGAGATTAGAGCTCTACTCTCTCTTGGCAATCGTCTCCCCTATATAGAGAGGGGTATAGCTTGTCTTCAATTCATTCAACACAACTGCAATCAAGTGCTTTCTAGTCCTAAGATTTGTGAGGAGAAATTAGAAGAGAATGGTTCTCTCTATTATCATTGGTCATCCCCATATACACATCCATAAACCCTAGGTCATCCACTATATAGCATCTTCTCCACTATCCATTGGTTCGACCATTGCTAGAGGATCATTCTTCTTCTTCATGATATGTGCTTGTGGAGAAGATTTGATTTTGTAAGATGAAATTAGGAGGCAGATATCATTATAGCTTTCTTTTGGTGTGGACAATCAAGTGGAGAACAACTCTCCAGTTCATGAGAACTACCATGAGTCATAATTGTACTCACGATTGCAGATGTCCATCAGATCAGACTTCAAGTAGGAGGTCTCTTATTTTACAGACTCATACATCAAAGATATATTCATATACTCTTGTGATATTGAATAATTATTACTCCTATATAAATATGCATAACTTATAATATGCAGTAAATCTGTTTCAAAACTACATATTTTGCTATCACACCATATACTATATAGTATACCCCCACTCTACTCTTATCCAAAATCATCATAAAATTTTGAAAAACATAAAACCCACAAAAAACTGCAAAACAATCGTAAAACCAAAATACTAGAAAATAAAATCAACTTAAACACCGACAAAAATCAAACTTCATACTTAGGATCTCCTAATCCAATCTAGTGCCTCCATGATGTTGTATTAAAATTGTATCTAGGTTTTAATTGGAAAACCTATTAATTACAATTGGTATTAATTTGGTTTCAATTGGGAAACCAAATGGTTTGGAGGGGAAGTTGGGAATTCCCAAATTTGAAACATGGTTGAGTTTGGGTGGAAGTTTAGTACCATACCTTAGAGATCTAAACTTTTGGTGGACTTATATATGAGTCCACACCCCAAGCTCTTGTAGCAATAGTAGAGAGGAGGAATGGAGGACCACACGCGCGTGCGCGCGCTCCGCTCCGGCTCCGACTCGGGAGAGTCAATTCGGATCTCGGATCTCGATCACATTGGGAATCGAACTTGATCCAAACGGCTCGACTTAGCCGCAGTTTTGGAATCTGAAAGGACACGACCTTTGAGGGGCATTTTCTGAAACCGAAGGGACTGTGCGCTAGGGCACGTGAGCCCTTCTTTTTATATCCCCCACACGACGTCGTTTTTCTTCACTCGCAAGAAAACTCCACCCGCCGTCACTCTTGTTCTCTCTCTTGCGTCTGCGACCTGTTTCTTCTCGGCTGCAAGTTCTCGGAGGTGCTTTCGAGGACGGTCTTGTCGGTGTGCGCGGACGACGACCGTGAACCGTCGTATCCTGGGAGCGGATCGCCAGTACCCAACGTACCGGTATTGTGGGGGCGAAATCCTCTCTAAGGGCAGTCCATTACATGGACGCTTCGGTGAAATCTAACCTTATCTTTCTTCTATTTTGTTTGCCGCAATTTCTTTATTGATTGCCCTTTTCTGGATCACACCCTTTTATATGTTTCCGTCTGATTAATCGGTTATGGTTTGCTTATTGTAATCGGATAATGGATTGGATTTGCACATTATTAATCTTAATAATTTGTAATATTGATATGTCAATCCATTGGAATCCATTTGATTATTGTTTAATATATGCTTGGTTTATCCTGCTAACAACAATCTTAGAGAGGATTTTCGGAACCGATTATAAAATTATGTCGGAAACAATGTTTAAATTGAGGGTAGATATGACGGGTATGCCTGAAAAATTCGGTGGACAGAACTTTAAGCGTTGGCAACAACGCATGAAGATCTGGTTAACCACCATAGGGTTAATCTCAATGCTTGAAACCGACTGTCCTACGGTGGAGATGGAAAACCCCTCACCCGATAGCCATAAGGCGCAATCTGCGTGGAAGGAATGCGACCGTATATGTCATGGTTGCATCTTGTTGGCTCTGTCCAACACTTTGTTTGACGTATATTGTTCATCCACGCAGACTCCGAAGGGGCTATGGGAAGACTTGGATCGGAAGTATAATATCGAAGACCTCGGTATTAAGAAATACTCCGTGGCCAAATTTTTGAAGTTTTCCATGGTCGAAGGGAAGTCTGTTTCTGAACAGGCACACGAGTTTTTACTCCTGCTCCATGGTTTAGAGGATGCCGAAATGAAACTTCCAGAGAAGTTTCAGGTCATGTGCATCATAGAAAAATTCCCAAAGTCGTGGGAAGACTTCGGTATGACCCTGAAACACAGGAAGGGGAAAATTTCTATGTATGACTTGATGGTGGCAATTGCCATAGAGGAGGAACACAGGAAACAAAAACCTGTGCTTCCTGTTGATATTCAGGCTAAGGTCAATTTCATGACCTCGAAGGGCAAGGATAAGAAGGGAAAGGGTCCCAATAACAATAAAATGAAACCAAAGGGTAAGATCCAGAAAAAGGCAAAGAATAAACCCTGCTGGCACTGCAATAAGGTTGGCCATTGGAAGAAGAACTGTCCGTCCTTGAAGGCTCAACCTAAAGCTGCAGACGGGAGTCCACAAGTGAACATGATCACTATGGGACTCGGAGCTAGCGAGGGGTATGTCTCTGTAAAACCTGAACTATACCATATCCATGATCCAAATGAGTGGCTCGTGGATACGGGAGCCAATGTAAATATATGTTTTGACAAAATGTTGTTTTCTTCTTATCAGACCTGCAGCGGTGGGACTGTAAAGATGGAGACCGATTCTGCGGCCAAGGTGCTAGGGTCGGGACAAGTCAACTTGAGGTTCTCCTCTGGACGTGTCTGGACGCTGCATAGGGTGTTGCATGTTCCTGACATCAAGAAGAATGTGTTATCTGGCTCTATCTTAGTTAGAAATGGTTTTGAATTAAACTTTAAATGTAATAAAGTTGTTATTCTGAGACATGGCATTTTTTATGGAAAAGGCTATTTGGTTGATTTTGATTTGTTATTTAGAATTAGATGTGATTCAGTAAACATAAATGAAATGAATGTTTTGAATGCTGAATGTTCTAGTTTTGTGTCTCATTTGTGAATAATCTAGAATCTTGTGATCTGTGGCATGGTAGATTGGGACATGTAAACTTAAATTCAATTAAAAGAATGATGAATTTAGAATTGATCCCTAAACACACTATTGATAAAACTCAAAAATGTGAAATATGTGTGCAAGCTAAGACACCTAGGAAGTCTTTTCAGTCTGTCTCTAGAGATAGTGACATCTTGGATCTAGTGCACACGGATATCTGTGAGTTTAATGGTGTGTTGACCCGAGACAATAAGAAATACTTTATCACCTTTATAGATGATGGCAGTAGATACTGCTATGTATATCTAATGAAAACCAAGGATGAAGCCTTAGAGAAATTTCTTATCTTTAAGAATGAGGCTGAGACACAAACAGGAAAAGTGCTTAAACGCCTTAGGTCAGATAGAGGAGGTGAATATACCTCTAACTTATTTGATGAACAATGCAAATCTTTTGGCATAGTTCATGAAGTTACGGCCTCATATTCACCGCAATCAAATGGGATAGCAGAACGGAAAAATAGAACCTTAACTGACATGATCAATGCTCTCCTGCAAAGTTCTGGACTTCCAACCTATATGTGGGGAGAAGCCTTGAATACGGCTTGCCATATTCTGAATAGGGTGCCTCCAAGACATATGGAAAAGTGTCCCTTTGAACTTTGGAGAAATAGGAAACCGAGTTTAAGATATCTCAAAGTGTGGGGCTGTCTCGCTAAGGTTTTAGTCCCAGAACATAAGAGAAAGAAACTTGGTCCTAAAACTGTTGATAAGGTCTTCTTAGGTTACCTGGAAAATAGCTATGCATATAGGTTCTTGGTAATTCGGTCCGAGATATCAGGCATAGATGTCAACACTATTGTTGAACTCTGTGGTGCTACCTTCTTTGAGGATGTCTTTCCGTTGAAGATTGGGATTCCTCAGAATCTGACCATTGAGGGCGCCTCCACATCAGGATCTATTCCAGATCAAGTGGAAAGGATATCGAATGTGGGGGTTGAGACTCAACCTGAACCCAATGATCTTTCTGAAGAGAATGAGCCAAGGAGGAGTAAAAGACCTCGGATAGCCAAGGATCTGGGTAGCGACTTCGTTGTCTACCAGATCGAGGGTGATCCACCAAGTTACAAGGAAGTCATGGCTTCGTCTGAAGCAAAACAATGGAAGGAATCCATCAAATCTGAGATGGATTCCATTATGGCTAATGGTACTTGGGAGTTGGTTGATTTACCCAAAGGATGCTCTACCATTGGGTGCAAGTGGGTGTTTAAGAGAAAGCTTAGATCTGACGGATCAATTGAAAAGTACAAAGCCAGATTAGTTGCCAAGGGTTTTAGGCAAAAGGAAGGTATCGATTATTTCGATACCTATTCCTCTGTGACTAGGATGGCCATAATCCGGATGCTCATAGCATTGGCATCTGTATATGATCTCTCTATCCACCAGATGGATGTGAAGACTGCCTTCTTGCATGGCGATCTTGAGGAAGAGATCTATATGGATCAACCTGATGGGCTTGTGACTCCTGAGAATGAGGGAAATGTTTGCAGGCTTGTCAAATCTCTTTACGGATTGAAACAAGCACCAAAGCAGTGGCATGAAAAATTTGACAAGACTATTTTGTCGTGTGGCTTTATGGTTCATGAATCCGATAAGTGTGTTTATTCCAAGGTGAAAGGTGATGAGTGTATTGTCTTGTGCCTATATGTTGATGACATATTGTTGTTTGGATCACATATGAGGATTATTAATGAGACTAAGGCATTCTTAAGTAGCAAGTTTGAGATGAAGGACATGGGTGTTGCTGATGTGATCTTGGGTCTCAAACTGACAAGGTCAGTTGATGGGATTGTAGTTTCTCAATCTCACTATGTTGAGAAAGTACTTGAGAAATTTGGATATAAAGATTGCAAAGCTGTAAGCACTCCATTTGATTCATCCAAAACACTGTTTAAGAATAAAAGTGGAGTACCTGTAGCCCAGCTAAGGTATTCACAAGTGATAGGAAGTGTGACACCCCGCCCCTTCGGCTACCGAAACCGACGGGACGGGAGCGTCGGACCTACTGTCCAATTGCGCCCATGATCTATGATACTCAGCAAATCATCTTATGCACACTAGATTAACATTTGAAATATAAATAACAACATGAGAATAATAGGAAATGGAAAGAAAAATGCAACATCCATTCTCATCAATACTCATCAAGTCCATGTCCATGAGATACATCAGAAAATCTCAAACCTTGTAGAAAAACTTTCCACATATCTCACTACATTGTCTCTCAATATTAACATAAAATAAAGCAGAAGTAAATAAGTTACTCTAGGTAGAACGCACCCTGTTTGGTGCAAGTATGACATACAAGGTCCGATCTCCTCAAAAGACCGCTATTGTGGCGGCTGCTGCTCAGGGACACCTGTTGGATTCACACGAGGGTAACGTTATGAGCAATTGCCCAGTAACGAGACAAACACTATAATAACTAATGCATGGGTAGGCAAGAAGGTATACTCAACTTTATCAAATGATACATGCATAAATTGTAGAAACTGATAAACACACCAAGTTATTCTGATTCACATCGGATCACATTATAATTTACTTTTATTTATTTATATAACAATTATTTAAGTACCACCACTAAAATCTTGATATTTCTACAAAATGATTGGAGTCCACAACGGTATACAATTTCCGACACCCGATCAATAATCACTTCTCGTATTATCTTAGCACATACAAGTACGCAACTCGCAGGCCTCCGCTATGCGGGAACTTGATATTCATCTTGAGCAAACCCTCAAGAACCTGTGTTCAACTAGAACATGAAAAATATCATAAGCCCAATTTCTCCAACTTCAAACCACAATCCGGAACACCTCTCACAATAATAATATTTGAGGTAAAATTCGATGCGGCCACATCAAATTTTAATCCGAACCTTAAAATTGTGTATAAGTGAGAAACCAAGAATGCCAACCACATCACCTGCCTACTCCGTCGAGCGACTCCGGATGCTACCGGGCTGCTAGGTGCAACGTGTCATCCAACTCGTCCGTTGGGATCGCGACCTTCAAGGCATCTATCCGGGGCCCAAGGGTGCATGCTCTATCCCTTAAGGCGCCTAAATCCGTCTACCCGGTCATGAAAATTTCTCACTCGGAGGATAATAATAATAAAGTATAACAATTGTATTATCATCTAGAAATCGTCTAAGAAATCGATTCTTTCGGTGTTGGTTATTATACACGCGCTATGGTTACTAATTTAAGTATCATTGCTGATCACAACCCATTGGCTGATGTGTATATGTATATATCGACGATCGTTGTGCGCAAATAAATTCAGATACCACTAAAGATTTACATTAACTTTGCTCAATAACAAACTGTGCTTACTCGTATACACCAGAAGAAATAACGTTGTGATGATTTAATATTTAAAGAAGAATAGGATGATTGCTATAGAGGCGTATTAATCATGTTATCCATTTTGAACTCCACATTCGATCTTCTAATCAAAACACAAGCAAACTTATCTCAAAGGGAAACTATGATGATGAGCACTTCATTTTTCTTTACTGTTAAAAGCATCTCATTGAAACCTAAACCATCAACTATGTTCGTATAAAGAATATTTAGCTTCAGAATAAGAATTAACTCTTAACAGACGTGCCAACTCCATGAGATACATATTCATGTAAGGTAAGACGATCACCTATTGGCTTCTTAATTAAAGTTAACAATGAAGGAAAATCAAATTTGCTTAGGCTTTTAATTATTGAGGACGTGTGATGTTCTCAATAAAATAACCAATCACCAATTAAGAATGTAAGAAATATTCATTGTAACATGCATGAGTTGTGTGTACATGGACTTGGTATATAATCTCAAACGGCATGTAACTCCTCAATAACCACCATGCATGCCTTATTAAAACTTGATCTACGTTATTGTTGCTAATATATGGCATGTGGAATGACAGGAATTTGAATTATGTGCATGATCACAACATAATTACTAAGATCAAGATTTCATTTTCAAGAATACAATAAATAGCTAACCCTTTCTTAACGTAGAGTTAATGTTGTACATTTTAGAAGATAATCATTCTATCGTTCTTGTATTTGGTAGATCGTAACAGAAAAAATCTTATTTAACAAATGTACAGACATCTACGTACGTGGTTCATTCATTGTGAACTGTGTATGGTGTGGAGTCAAACACCTCATCTCAGCATTTATATTAAGGGATTATCACATCTATATACATAACGGACCAGGCGTTTTTTTTTGTGGGGCATAAATCAGACGTTACCCATGGGTTTCATTTATTAACTTTTTAGATAACAAAGCCCAAAAAAGATGTTATTGATATGAATATAAAGTAAGTATCTCGGAAAAAATCCTAACAAGGCCATAACAAGGACATATAAGTAACCCCAAAACCCTTGTGTTTAAAAAAAACATGATATGCGATAACCTCAAATGACTGTTTACATGTGAAATTATATCCAATTAAATGAAAAAGATCTAAATTGATCAAGGATAGTATCATGCTTAGCATATGTAAGATGGGCTTTTCATAGGAATACCAACCAGTAGAAATAACGTAATCAGTATTACGTTACTAGAAATAATTCCTCCGATGTCAAGATACAACTTTGCATGTGTGCTGAATTTACTACATGATGTAACTGAATAATTCATAACATAAGTCAAAATTTCCTTTATTCTCATCCACTGAGATTCTCGAATATGATATGAAGGTGATTAAGCAAACTCACACATCAAAAGACAAGATCAACGATTATGGACCCCATCCTTGTAAGAAGTAAGCTTAAGAATTGATCTTAATATTACGATCAGATTGATGTATATATATAAGTTACGCATGCACAATGCAATATCAACAACCGCCTACTAATCATATCCCAAAAATCTCTATGGCTTTCAAGATATTCAGGCATGTAGGTTCAAGAAAATGCGTAGAAACCAACAGCAAGAGAGAGGTATTCATCGTTACTTGTATATGAATCCCATCAAGAGAAAATCAAGGCTCTAAGCATGTTCAAATATACAGGAATAAAAAAATGGGTGGAACCCAACAGCAAGAGGGAGGTATTTTTCATTACCTCCGAGGATGTTCCCTCGGGATCTCCTCTCACATGGAAATGGTACTTCCGTTGCTCGATCGCAGTGCGGAGACGTGCACCACGGTGACCTCGAGCTTTCCTATGTGATGGTGGTCGCGGATCTTCGGTCGGAGCTCCCACTCCGACGTCGACGGCGGCCCTCCGACGATCAAATCCGGCCAAGGTGGTGATGCTCCAATGAGAGAGAAGGGTGGTGGTGGCTAGGGCTTTGAGAGGGTAGCCTATCACCTTCTATTTATAGAGGGAGAGGTGAAAATAGGTGCAATTTCGGATATGATTCGGATTCATATATGAGTCCCAACTATTATAATTAAAACATCGATAACTTGAGATAGGAATATCGGAATTGAGTGTTCTTGGGCTCGTTGGAAAGATCTCGATGAGATCTACGTAATGGCAGGATTATTTGAATTTTTTTGGATGTCAAAATACTCCAGATTTTTGGAAAAAGAAAATATAGGGTTTAACAGGAAGTTTAATGTATCTTGCAAATTGCACGAGACCTGATATTTCATTCTCGGTTGCAAAGTTGAGTAGATACACTAGCTGTCCTGACCGTACTCACTGGAAGGCTCTGGATCGAGTACTGAAGTACTTGAAGGGAACTATTTCCCTTAGTTTGCATTATGGTAGACATCCTTCTGTACTAGAAGGTTACAGTGATGCAAGCTGGATAGGGAAAATAGAGGAGTCTGGGAGTAATGGTATCACAGGGTATGTATTTACTCTTGGAGGCGGTGCAGTCTCCTCGAGGTCTGTGAAACAGACCATTCTAGCTCGATCCACTTTTGAGGCCAAGCTGTGTGCTTTGGACACCACTGGAATTGAGGCTGAATGGTTAAGGGAACTTCTGTCTGAAATTCCCATGGTAGGTCAGCATGTTCTTGCGATCTCGGTACATTGTGATAATATGACCACAATTGCCAAGATCAAGAGTTCAAAGTTCAATCAGAAAACAAGGAGACACATACAAATCAGACTTAAGACGTTAAGGGATTTGGTGTCTCGAGGAGTGTTGGCTGTGGATTTTGTTGGATCCAAAGACAACACGGCAGATCTGTTGACTAAGGGACTTGATAGATCTTTAATTCTAAAGTCTAGGCTTGGGATGGGACTGAGACCCATTGGGAGTTCCTCTACAGTAGCAACCCAACCTATCTGAGTGGAGATCCCACAAAGTAGGTTCAATGTGGTAATAACAAGCTGTTTGGAGAACTGGTTGGCACTCTAATCTTATTGCGTAAGCATAAGTGTCTTATCCCTGGAAGCCTGAGTGCCATTTAAGCTGCAAGTCTAGGAAGAGCGTAGGCTCTGAATGGGTTCAAGTGTTCTGGGAAAGATGTTAGCAGTGCATCCTTGGAGAACGCCACCTATGTGAGTGTTACTGTGGGCCGCAGTTATAGGAAGATGGTCTTTCCTAAATACACTCATGAAACAGGATAAGAGTGCATGGCCTTTAAGAGCACCAACCCTGAAGATTGCATCAAGAACAACGCTTTGTTGTTTCTACCGTATAGTTTAACACCAAGGTCTGAAGTTCAAGACGTAGTTCACTTCGTTCCTGTTAAAGTGAAAGTAGTAAACTCAGGTAGAGGTTCAAACCGGAAGGTACCTTTATTGAAAGCAAAGTGTGGGCAACTGAAAGAAGTCTCTTAAATCCTTTTGAATCTCTTTTTCAAATTGGTGAATTCGTGGGGGATTGTTGTATTAAAATTGTATCTAGGTTTTTTTTGGAAAACCTATTAATTACAATTGGTACTAATTTGGTTTCAATTGGGAAACCAAATGGTTTGGAGGGAAAGTTGGGAATTCTCAAATTTGAAACATGGTTGAGTTTGGGTGGAAGTTTAGTACCATACCTTAGAGATCTAAACTTTTGGTGGACTTATATATGAGTCCACACCCCAAGCTCTTGTAGCAATAGTAGAGAGGAGGAATGGAGGACCACACGCGCGCGCGCTCCGCTCCGCTCCGGCTCCGGCTCGAGAGAGTCAGTTCAGATCTCGGATCTCGATACTTTTGCTGCGGGTTTCATTTGGCTGATCGATTAAATTAATCAGACAATTTAATTTAATCACGATCACATTGGGAATCGAACTTTATCCAAACGGCTCGACTTAGCCGCAGTTTTGGAATCCGAAAGGACACGACCGTTGAGGGGCATTTTCGGAAACCGAAGGGACTGCACGCTAGGGCACGCGAGCCCTTCTTTTTATATCCCCCACACAACGCCATTTTTCTTCACTCGCAAGAAAACTCCACCCGCCGTCACTCTTGTTCTCTCTCTCGCGTCTGCGACCTGTTTCTTCTCGGCTGCAAGTTCTCGGAGGTGCTTTCGAAGACGGTCTCGTCGGTGTGCGCGGACGACGACCGTGAACCGTCGTATCCTGGGAGCGGATCGCCAGTACCCAATGCACCGGTATTGTGGGGGCGAAATCCTCTCTAAGGGCAGTCCATTACATGGACGTTTCGGTGAAATCTAACCTTATCTTTCTTCTATTTGTTTGCCGCAATTTCTTTATTGCTTGCCCTTTTCTGGATCACGCCCTTTTATATGTTTCCGTCTGATTAATCGGTTCTGGTTTGCTTATTGTAATCGGATAATGGATTGGATTTGCACGCTATTAATCTTAATAATTTGTAATATTGATCTGTCAATCCATTGGAATCCGTTTGATTACTGTTTAATATATGCTTGGTTTATCCTGTTAACAACACATGAGACTGGTACTTCTGGCTTGGCCACTATACATCTTTTTAGAAGAGTGTGTGCTTGTGTGCGTGCGGGTGTGGGTGTGTGGGTGTGGGTGTGTGTGGGGTGTGTGCGTGTGCGTGCGCGCGCGTTAGTGTGTGGGGGTATGTGCGTGTGTGCGCGTGCGTGTGTGCGTTGTGCGTGCGTACGTTCTAGGTGCGTGCGGGCGGACGTGCGCGCGCGTGCGTGTCACCTAGACTGAGTTACATCAGCACCAAGGTTGAAATCCCTATTTGAAACTCGTGTTTTAGCATGTTTCCGATGGGTGAGTTTATTTGCCTCTAAATTACGTGATCATATGGATTTTATAAAACATTAGCTTGTGGAATAATAAACTTGAGGATTGTCTTTGGATTATTCTTAGATTTAGCCATAGGGAATGAGGCAAACAATAGGAAATGCAAACGAAAAGGACAATGCGACCATAATTTAACCTCAGGTCATGTTGACTAAAGTGATAACATAAAACTGGGAGATATCTTTGACATGATCAAAAAGTGTAGAAGACTTTTTTTTTTAATTTGGCTTAGAATTGAAGATGTATGGTTATAAAGTATTTTTCTTCATTTTCTAGCAATTTATCTTTCTGATTTTTTATTATTTTATTTTCATATAATGCAATAGGTATAGATTAGGTTTTATTTATTTTGTATTTTTACAATGCCAATGTTACTACCTCGTACTTAACCCATGTATAGTACGAGTGTTTATTCATTTAGAAAATCGCTTAGTCGACAATTTCACTGCATTCTTTCTCACGAAAGAAAATTAAGTACTTTCACGTTATCAGGTTTGTAAACTAAAAAAATAGCAGAATTAACACTAAGGATGCTTGAAACAGAAAGAGGCCAAGGAGCTATGATCTTTCAAGGAACGCTGAACATGTCATAGCCCTTTGTGGTGTCTAGAAGCTTTTTCTCTACCTTGCCTAGCAATTTTCATAATCCAAAATGGCATAATAATAAGTTAAACACAAAAAATCAAAAATTGATCTCTACTAATTTTTGATGAGTTTTCATTGAAGAGTATATTAATTTTTGAAGGTTTAAACCCGGTTAACTTTCGAGCCCATCATACATCAGATACCTTGTACCGGTACAACATGGTGTTTTTTGTTTTAAGCTTTGTTATACATCCATTGGTACACCAGAGGTATTCTTGCTTGCTTTCATCGTGCTCCTTGGTCTACAACCTCGTCTTCTCTCCCTTGCTCCTAACTTTACGCTAATATCGTAAAGGGAAAGATAATTTGACGAAGAGTGGAGTTACGTTCTTTTTACGTTCATTTCTTAGACAAAACTTCCTCCAAGAAGGTGAGGTTCATCAAAGCCAAGGACCTACATTCGAATCTTTTCCATAATGCGGAGAACCTTCGTCATACTCTCCTCCATGCCAAGCAAGGCTTCATCGATACCATGCATATTCCCATAATAGAATGTTGCATTCTTATGCAGCCTCCAGCAATCATGATACATGGGGAATGTGATGAGAGGAACACAAACAGTTCCCAGACAAAGAGCAAAATGGCATCTCCTATGGTTGCAATGATCTACCAATAAAGACTGTACACAAAAGAAAAAGAATGAGAGATATAACACCTGACCTACTGAACACAAAAAAAAGGTGAACAATGAGAATTACATCAATTATGGGAGGAACCTAACTTATCCAATCAACCTATCCAATAAAGACTGAATACATGGGGGTTGAAAATTACAGGGGCATATTGGCAGGATCTCTGTACAGGGATCTACGGGCACGGAGGCATCTGTTGCCGATTTCCCTCTTTGTAAAATGGAAGAGGTGACGCCTTGCACGGTTCCGTCAGAAGAGCTTATGTTGCCTGAAGAAAAGAAATCAGCCATCTCTTGCTCCTTGAAACATAGCCGGACGGTTCTTCAGCCACTGCATCATATCCCTGTCCAGCGGACAGTTACTCAACATCGAGTCCAGCATGGGGCTTCCAAAAATATTTTGGGAATTCTCGAACACCCATATCTGGTCCTTGGGCCAAGGTCTCTGCGGCTGCTTCTCCTGCAGAAAAGTGTGAAGAAGGTTATGAGTTGATGTTAAAAAAACTAACATCTAAAGGGTTCTGCTTCAACAAAAACTTACCATCCTCAACAGCATGAGACTCAATGTTTTTGCACCATAAATTCGTCGTCTTGAGGGATTTTGATTGTTTGCGTAGAAAGAGCTAATGTCGGGTAATGTTAAGCAGCCTCTCCTAGCTCTTGATAAGATTTGATCTGGATCTGGATTTGTCTGGTTGTGCCAATATATCAGCTGGCCAAGGCAGTAGTTCTCACCATAAGTCTTGCGGTACTCCTGAAATCCCGATTCCATGGTTTCTGCATACTTCGGTCCCATATCTAGTGGGCTAATGTAAACTGGCGGGGAAGTGATGCTCTTGTACTCCTACCAGAGTGGACAGCAGACCGTATTAGTTAATTTCACAAAATTTTCATTACAAATATTGCTAAAAGAGGGGCTTACTTGGACCCTAAAAAAGTATCTGGTATATGCATAAATGTGTATCAAGTCGGCAGCAGCATCGTTGCGACACTTCTGTGAACATGGGAGATCACGCAGCTCATCTCTCAACCTTAAATGACATACAAGAAAATGAGGGAACCTCCAAAAGAAAATTGTAGCTCAGAGAAAAGTTCAAAATCAAGCAGAAAGATATTTTACCATAACAATGACTTTTGAAGCTCCAATCGGACATCATTAGCACCGGAAGGATCGTGAGCTCGAATTTTGGATTTCAGATCATTTAATGTGCTAGGATCAATATATAAACAAAGACATTTAAGTAATTCATCAATGACAGAACCTTCACCCTTCCATAAAGCACAAACTACTTCTTCAGGATTGAGTCTCTGCAGAGGAGGTGGTGCCATCATGGGATCTCCATATACCGATCTCATCACATATTTAACCTACAAATGATATCAGAACTCCCAAGGATCAGGATTATGCCGCCAAAGCAAGCTGATAAATGTTAAATGGACCAAATCATAGTTATTGAGATGCCAAGGACGTGTCAATATGTGCAAACTTTTATTATTTATTTGATGCCAAGAATCACTTCGATGGTATGATGATAGTGCAGTGTGCCTATCACACAAAAAAACCCGGGTTCAAATCCCCCCTTGTGGAGGTTGCATTAGGTAGCCGACATCCAGCGTAAAAAATAATCGGATCTTTTAAACATGGATTTGAGCAAGAATCCATGTAGCAGACCCTACTTAAAGTGGGAGAAGGCTTTGCCATTTTTTTGGTGGCTTATACGACAGATGGAGTTAGTTTGACTAACCTTGTCAATTGTCACAGCCATATTTTGAAGTCTTTGATTGTAAACACCCTCGGCCTGTCAACTCCACAAAAACAAAAATAAGATTGTGAGACAGTGATGTAAGCAACACATGTATCTTTGTGCGGGCATCAGAGTATGTACACGAGAGAGACAGTTTGGCCAGATTTAAGAAGCTATTAAGCTTACGAATAATCACAAAACACAAATGAAACTAGAAACTTGCCTGAACCTCTGCATCAGGTCTGTCATCTTCAATGTTATAACCAGGAATGTATTTAATCTTCTCATCATAGTAATGTTTCAAAATTTCATCCGGAAGCTTCGTCCTCTCGAAATTTATGAACCTCACCTTTGTTTTATTTAAAAACTAATCAGATGATAAACAAAACTAACTTATCTACCAACAAGGGAAAATCTCTCTAAACAAAATCAGCCAGGGTAAAGACCATACCAAATGAGCAGAATATGCGATCAGCCAGTCTGGTAGTCCAGCAAGTAAACAAGGACCTAGACCAGCCCTACCCAGTTCGATATAATCTTCTTCTGACACAGAATTGACTTCACAAGCCTCTATCATCAACTTGTGGCGGTCTAGTATCCCATGGGCATCCTTCAAAATCTAAAAGCATGCCAATGGATAAGCTTTCAAAAAATGTGCCAGTCAATAGCTATGAAACCAAAAGAGCATTTAAAAACTATCCAGGTCACATACAGTAATTATGCTAAATGTGGGAACTCTATTTATCCCCCCATAATAAATATGGTATAGCAAAAAAACACCATGCAAATCTGATAATCCACGTGGAAACAATGGGACACTTTTTAGATATCCCTACTTGAAATTATCCAGGCATTAAAAGATTATCCATGCCACATACAGTAAATGCGGGAATTCTAATTACCCCACATAAGAAAATACGACAGAGCAAGCAAACATTATGCAGATATGATAAACCAAATGGAAATTACGGGACACTTCTTACATAATCATATTTGAAATGTAACACCTGCCATAATACAACAAAGCTTACAGTGCATTGCCATATCCTCCAATCCTCTGTCAAGTGCCTAGAGAGCACAAGCTGGAAAGGAAGATATTTGGTTATACCAAATATGTGTAATAAATGGTTTTGTATTGAACCAAATGAATCTTGGGTTTTTTGGCAAGCCAAAGTATAATGATCGGAGCTGGGTCGCTTAATCCCACAATTAAAAATCATGCATCTCCTATCTACAGAATGAGAAACGGTACTTTCTTGACTTGACATCAAGTAGACCAAAAAGCCTACAAGTGAATTCAGTCAGCATATTGCCTTCTCAAAACCATGTAAATCGATATCTGGTGGAAACATTGAAAGACCTGTCTTGCACTCACTATGATATATGCATTCAAGACAAAGTTGCAGGGATTGGGTTTCTTGTCACCCCATATATGTGCATAGATAATAATGGAATTATGGAAATCCCATTGCCTCCAAAAATCCGTGGAGGCAAAGAGACAAGCCGTGACCCTCTTCGCCAACATTTGCAACCCCTGCAGCAACCAGCCAAAAAATCGCCATCCTTAGCAGCGCATTCAAATACCAAATCAACCTACAATCTCTACCAAGTTTACCAATGAGATGAGTGCACACATTAATACACCTCATTCAAACCTTCCTTACCAATAAATCACCTTCAGCCCATGTGGAGTGATCCCTCTTCCTACAAGAAGGTCCCCAATCTAGATCAGTTCGTCAATCAGTGCCATGAAGAATTCCCGGAGTTCCTTTTTTTTAAAGAAAAAAGGGTGATGTGCTGAGAAAATGTCCGCCCAAAATCCCGGTATATAAGAGAAACCTAGGGTCTATAATGCAATTTCATTCTTTCTTTTCCACGTGGTATCAGAGCGACGGTCCTAGACCGAAGCCCTCACCTAATTCCTCTCCCCACCACCAGCCCTAGCTGACCACGTGGGCCGACCTCTCGTGTGCCGCCCTCTCGCGTGCCATCGGTGCTCTCCACCAATCACCTGTGCCACCAGGTGCCGCCTCCAGACGTCTGTGCGGCATCCAGCACAGCCTCCATGTGCTATGCGCCCCCCATCGCCACCTCCAGGCGCAGCCAGCCCTTGCTGGCCCGGCCCAGGTGCCTTAACGGCACCGAATCTCGTCGCCCAGGCCTCCTTTTCGACGCAAATCAGACCTGCTCTAGGTTTGTAGCTGCCGCCAAGGGCCCTAGCGGCCGGTCTCGCCCCTCGTGGGCCACCCTCGGTGCCGCTAGCCCCTCTTGGGTTCGATCTAGGTGTCAGTCATGATCTCTAGGGCAGCCGAAGACTTGACTCGATCTGAAAAACAGTCTGAGTTTGACCGGAAAACGTGATTTCATACCTATAAATCGTGTTTTCCGACCCTAGCGCACACCTAGGATTGACGATGATAGTTGTATGAGTCTACACGTACAACCAATCCTCCATATGATTGTGTAGACTCGCTCAAATCAATCTACTTTCCAGTCGAGTTCCGTTTTTGATCGTTCTTCCAACATGTCAAAAAACAAGGGTGATGTCTGTTCTTTGCTCGATGCCTTCAAGTCAAGGACCCGGCTTCCATCGTAAAGATGGATGGGACCAACTATGAGTCGTGGTCCATGCAGTTTCTCACCCTCAGGCAGTGCAATAACAAGGAGCACATTCTGACAGAACAAGAGCCGACAGATAAGACTGGGACCAATGCTTATTGGAAGCAAGATGATGTGTATGCACGTATTTGGCTCTCCGAGATCCTCGCCATGAAGATAGCTTATGACATCGTGAATCAGCCCATCGCCAAGGTGATGTGGGATGATTTGGAATCCACATATGCCCAAGCGGAGAATGAGGCTAAGATTCTTCAGTACTAGTTTGACATCTACAGGGCCAAGCAGAATGACCGTCCTCTGCACATGTTATACTCCTCGCTCTGTAGCACGTTCGAGAAGCATCATAGCTTCATGCCAATTACGACATCTACAGAGCAGCAGATGGCATGTAAGGACATATCGATATCGATATCGTTTCGATATCGTGTCGATATCGATATATCGCCGATATATCGCTATATCTAGGATTTTTCTGAAGAAAATGCATGAAATCGAATATGTCGATATATCGATTTCGATATCGGTCCTATGTCGATATCGATATATCGGCGATATATCGCCGATATATCGGGATACGGCCTTCCATGGCAGATGGCATACAAGAACTCCACGATGGTTGGAGTTTCCTTAACTGTGCTCGACCCAGAGTACAATGATGCATGTACACAACTCCTCACTAGAGCAACCATACCTCCCATGGAGGAGGCTTATAGCTGTCTCAACATGCTTCTTATTCCTCCTTCTGCCACTCCACAACCCTCCTCAGCGATGGTTGCTTCTCGCGACAAAGGAGGGTCCACTCAGTTCAGAGGACCTCCCCCTGTTGCAGAGGCGATGGACGCCAGTGTGGTCCTTGCACCTACTGCCGTCGGCCATGACACTCAGGGGATACATACTACCAGAAGCATGGATATCTTATATCTGCTCGTGTGGCAAAACAGATCGAGCCTTCAGAGACACCAGCTTCCCAGGTCGATCCACACCTGGATGATATTGTCTCTCATATACGAGAGATCGTGACTCCAGTGGAAGGCACCATCACTACATGATCTACAGATACCGTAGTCACAGCCAGAACCTCTTCAAGCTCCTCAGGTATAGCTTACGCTTTTACTGGAAGTAGTGGTGCAGATATGACAGAGTGGATCATGGACTCTAGTGCATTCCACCATCCGTGTGGAGACAGAGCTCAGTTGAGGTCCTACAGGACTATACCTCCTGGTAGATGGGTTGTTATTGCTAATGGGTCCACTTACATGTCACGGGACAGGAGGAGGTGCATCTGACGCCATCCATGCGCCTACAAAATGTTTTATATGCCACTGATTTTCAGATGAGCTTGCTTCCATTAGTCATACTACTAAGGATCTGCATTGCCGTGCCATTTTTGACACCCCGTCTCTTGTGTTTCAGGACATACTCACGGGCAGTGTGATTGGATGTGGTCGCGAGCAATAGGTGCTCTATAGACTGGTCCAACCTCTTCATGCTGGTGTCTCTACTATTCCTATTGGACCAGTCTCACCATACTTGTGGCACCTTCGTTTTGGTCACATTCCTCTGCAGAAGTTGTGTCATGTCCTCCCACATATTTTCACATGATCTTCCTTCAAGTTTGAGGCTTGACAGCTTAGGAAGCACCACTGTTCCTCCATTCCATCTCGTTAGAGTCGGAGCAATTCTCAGTTGTTTGAGCTCCTTCATTCAGATATATGGGATCCAAGTCGTGTCCCTGAACAACAGGGACACCGTTTTTATCTGATCGCTATTGATTTTTCTGAACTTTCTTGGATTTTCTTATTGAATAGTAAGTTTGAAGATGGGTTTGTTATCAAATCTTTCATTAATGGGATAAAGAATATCCTTTCCGTCAATGTGAAATATTTGTGTTCTGATAATGCCTTAGAATCTGCACCTTACAGCTTTCTGAGTTTCTTAGAACTCTTGGCATTGTTCATCAGACCTCATGTGCTTATAAATCCCAACATAATGGTATTGCCGAGCCAAACATCATCACTTACTCGATGTGACCAGAACCTTGTTGATCCAGAGTCGTGCTTCTCACGCTTATTGGGGTGATGCAGTCCTCACGGCATGTTACCTAGTGAACCGTATGTCCTCTTATGTGTTGGAGAGAAGATTCCTTTTTCGATTGTGTTTCTTGAGAATGATCTTTCTCCCTTACAACTCGTTTGTTTGGTTCGATTGCTTTTGTTCATGACTTCTCTCTAGGTCGTGACAAGCTTTCTCCGAGAGCTGTCAAATGTCTTTTTGTCGGCTACTCTTGTACCTAGAAGGGGTATCGTTGCTTTGATCCGCTTCGATGGAAATACTTTGTTAGTGCTGACGTTACTTTCTTTGAGTCTGCCATTGATTTTTCTCCTACAGGTCACAGACTAGCCCCATCAGACTTTGATGCAGAGATCTACATGCCTCCACCTCCTATGTCATACCACTACCTCCACCTACTCTTGCTCTACCACCACCGCCTCCTCCACAACCACCTACACCTACTCATACTCCTCCACTTGTTATTGTAGCTTCCCCCTGGATCACCACCTACCTTGACTTAGTTTTTGCCACATGTATTTATTCACAGGTTTCGCTCTGTTCCCCCTGCTCACAGGCCTTCCCCATCACCCAGCATGCCTCAGGTATGTAATGAGCACATTGTTTCTACTGATGGCACTATTGAGTTGTCTGTGCAGCATGATTCCATACAGGATGAGCAGGTGCCCTCTCAAGAGGGGGAACTTACAGGGTCAAGACTTGGCAGAAGATCTTGATGTGTCGATTGCTCTAAGAAAGCAAAGATTAACGTGTGCTACATATACTCTTACAGCCAGGTTACCTTGAGCAGACTGTCAAACGGTTTCAGGAGGTTTACCTTGGCACTATCAGCTGTGGAGATACCACGGACATATCAGGAGACTATTCAGTATAGTTAGTGGTGTTTAACCATGGAGGATGAGATGGTCGTGTTGCGTGACACTTGGAGTCGTGTTTCAGCTCCAGTTTATGCATCCTTTGTTGGGTGCAAGTGGGTGTTCTCTGTGAAGCACCGTGTTGATGGCAGTGTGGATCACTATAAGGCGAGACTTGTTGCATGTGGGTTCACCCAGACATATGGGTGGACTATCATGATACATTTTCTCCAGTTGCCAGATTTTCTACTCTGTGTATCCTTCTATATGTTGTTGTGACATGAAATTGGTCCCTTTACTAGCATGATGTGAAGAATGCCTTCCTATATAGTGATCTACAGGAAGAGGTCTACATGCAGCAGCCACCTGGGTCTGTTGTTGAGGGGGAGTGTCAGAAGGTTTGCAGGCTACACAAGGCTATCTATGGCAATAAGCAAAGTTCAAGAGCATGGTTTCAGAAACTCTCGGACTTGATAGAGCAACAGGAGTTTGTGCGATCGACTGTCGATCACTCTTTATTTGTGCACATGACTTGAAGAGGTACATTTGTCATTCTTGTCTATGTTGATGATATTATTGTTATAGGGGATGACAAGCAGGGCATTTAGGTTGCCAAGGACTTCCTAGGTCAGCAGTTTGTGACCATGGACCTTGGTAGTTTACTTTACTTTCTTGAATTGGAGTTTGCCAAGAACCAGCAAGGTCTAGTGATGACCCAGAGGAAGTACACTACAGATCTTCTTTATGAAATAGGCATGGCAGATTGCAAACCTGTCACTACTCCTATGGACCCGAGCATGAAGCTCTATGACAATGACACTGAGGAGGTCAACAAAAGGAGGTACAGGGAGCTTGGTGGCAAGCTCTTGTTTGTGGCCATTACTAGGCCAGACATATCCTTTGCCGTGAGCAAAGTGAGTCAGTTTATGGAGCAGCCCAGACAGACACATATGGATGCAGTTCATATGATTCTGAGGTATCTGAAGGCATCACCTGGCACAGGACTTTTATTCAGCAGAAGTACATTTATTTTCAGTTACAACATGTGCAGATGCAGATTATGCTGGGTGTCCCAAGGACAGGAGGTCTACTTCAGACTTTGCAGTGTTCATAGGGAATTCCCTGGTGTCATGGAAGAGCACGAAGCAGACAGTGGTTGTCAGATTTAGTGCCAAGTCAAAATACAGGGCCATGGCGCAGGCTAGCACAGAGATGATGTGGGTCAGATCTATTCTTACCATTGTTTTAAAAACGCGCCTCAAGGCGGTGAGGTGTACGCCTCGAGGCGTTTTTCAAGGAAAAACGCATCGAGGCTATAGCCTCACTCAGCCTCAGTGAGACGTGCGCCTCGAGGCTTATGAGGCACGCCTCGAGGCGTGCATCGAGGCGCTGCCTCATATATGGGTTGTTTTTTTTCTGCAATATTTTTTCTTTTTCTTTTCGATTGTAAACTTTTCATCTTTCGTAGACAAGTATTTTCAAGTCTTTAAGCCCATGATTCACATAAATGCATTTTTTAATTTATTAACATATTAAGCTTATTTTTACTTTGTTATGCATGTTTTTTTATAAATCAACATGAACATAAAATTGAGTCTTGAGTCCTTAAATCTAATGCCTCTACTCTTTAGTATGAATCAAGTATAAATGTGTTCTTTATTAAAATGTTTGGATGCAAGTCCCCTACTTTGACCTAAATTTTGAAAAGTATATTTTGTAAACATGTCTCATCTTTTTTTCTATTCAATCGGGACTAAATTAATTCATATCAAAGCATGCATGAACAAAGATGATCATAACATGCAATATTCAAGTATTTTATCCCCCGATCATTATGGTAAAGTAAAAAGTGATCACAGATTCACTGATATCTCATCTAATTTTGAAAATGTTATGTTACATCTAGTCCCTTTGGTTAAATTTTACTCAAAACTTTAAATTTTGCGGAGAGTTACACATTATTGTGCTTACATATCCATATTTACTTGACTCGTTACAGATTTAGAGTTTAAAAAAAGAGAGTTATATAACAACTTGGATGTTTAAACCATGATGTTAGCCTTGAAATATCATGGAGTTATCTATTTAATCATAACTATTTAATTTCTAGAACTTGAAAATTGTAATTACGATTAATTATTATATTTTATGCAATTTTTTCTTTCACGAGTGAGGCTTACGCCTCGATACGCCTCGAGGCAATACTAGGAAAACGCCTCGATACGCCTCACGTTTTTTAAAACATTGGTTCTTACTGACCTGACTATCGAGGTGCCTCTTCACATGCACCTCCAATGTGACAACCCAGCTTCTCTTTTTATTGCAAACAATCATGCCTTCCATGAGAGGACCAAGCACATAGAGGTGTACTGTCACTATACTCATGACATGATATAGAAGGATCTCATCGCTACTACTCACGTCAGCTCTGGAGACCAGACAATATATGTACTTACTGAGGCCTTAGCCAGAGGGCCTTATCAGAGATGTTGCTCCAAGCTGAGCTTGATTGATATCTACGGTCTAGCTTGAGTGGGAGTGTTGAGATATTATTTATCTTTCATATTGTTTATGTAATTTCTTTTCTTCTTGTCTTCTTCTTGTAATTTGCCCAACCGATTTTCTCCTATATAAGAGAACCATAGGTCCTCTCTATAATGCAATTTCATTCTTTCTTTTCCACAAAAAAAGATCAGAAAAATTATGGACTCTACGAGCTCTCATTCCCTGTCTAAAGGCCTCCAAACTAGTTTGCCTCTGTATCCCAGCTCATTGTACTTGTCGTGGCAGGCCCTGATAAATCTACCACACAACTAGTCCCCTCCCAACAACTTCAATATCCACTTCGTCAACAGTTCCTCATAGAAATGTCTCATACTCCTCAAATTTAACCATCCCCCTTTGGACCTCCACACCTACTCCCACCCAACTAAACAGGTGCATAATCCCCTTTCTCCACTCCCTTTAGAAACCTCTTACCCATCCAATCCACTTCTCTACTTTTGCAAACAACCTGCACATAGGCATGTAAAAACAGAGGATCAGCAATCAACACAAAACCTTCAAAACTCGAATACCAATGGGATGGGTGTACATGTCAATACATAGCTATTGATGTAGCACTCAATCAAACCATACACTAAGCCAAAGAAACCACAAATAGAAATTCGTCCAACATCCTGAGCAACACTGATAACGACCTTTCACCTACATCTAAACCTCATAGTCAAGGAGAACGTCACTCCAGGCAAGAATACATCATGACCTCCTTTACAAGTCAACTGCTATATACTCTGATAGCCTAGGCCCTGCAAAAACCACCAAAAAGATTGTACATCTCTTTCCACCACTGTCTTTTATAGAAGCACAACACTTCTGACAACCATTATATGAAGCCAACATTGCCCTCTTCACAAGGTTTCAAGCGCATTCCAACTGGGAATCTTCGTAAAGACACGCCTAAAGAGTGCTCCGTTAAATTCACTAAGTTCTGTCAACTCCCTGCAAAAAAACCCCTTCCTTCCCACCCTGCCCCCTCTGTCAATCTCATGCTCCTTCAAAGATCTGCTCCTCGAATGCCTTCATGCCCAAATCAACAACCTCCCCATCAAGCCTATGACCCTCTCCCTGGGGACATCTCCCTCAACCCAAATTTCATTTTATGCATAACCCTCTGTGCTACAAGATCCCTCCCCACCTCTCCACCAGGTTCATCAATGTATCATTAAAGAAACATCCAAAATGACCCTCACCCTCAATTGAATATCTCCGCAGAGCAGTTCCAGCCAAGTCCCTAGCCTCGTTGATGCCAGAGACTGCCACCGGAGGCCCATCATCTAAATCCTCAAGCCGTGACCAACCCCTCCCCACCTAGGCAGTCACCATCACGCCATAAGGTGCCACCATCTCCACCATTGTGAGCGATTCATTCCCCTACCCCTCCCCAGTTGCCACCAACAAAACGAAGTAAGATGTGTCCACTCTATCACCTATCAAAGGTCCAAAAAAAGTTTGCTATTTTTTTTGAAATCAAAAAGAAAAGTTTGCTATGAAACATCTGAGATGCAAAAAAGGCGACCAGAGCTTCCTCCCATGCTCAATATGGGATTCGGACCATGCCATTTATCCGAAACAACAAAGACATACATGCCATGGGTTCGATGGTCTTCCAATCGAACCGGAGTTTAAATCGCAAAAGACATTGCTACACCAATGATAGAATCTAGCCAATCCAGATTCAAACTTGGATCCAGATGGAGAAAGGAAGGCCCAATGCCACTCAAGACCACAACCCTCGAGGGACTCGTTCCAGCTTTCAACCTCCAGAATACAATTCGCTTGAGTACCCATACTGCCACGGTCAACTCGACCCATCAACTCCATCAATCTCGACAACGTTCACGAGCCATCCGAAAATGGCAACCGAAAAACAACAGTGTATGAGCCAACTCCACCTTCCACACCATCGCCACAAGTCCCCCATCATCACCACATAAAGGCACCACCATCGGTAGTTGCAATGTCAACCCTTCCACAAGCCATGGTGGAGATTAGAACTCCAGACCCAGCTAAGTCATGGTGGGGAACAACACTATAGTCACAATGAGGTAATGTGAAGCACGAGTGGTGCTCTGATGTTGCCATGTTGGCACAAGCACGAAAAGGAACGGGAATGCTTGGCAGCTGACAAAAGGCTCTTCGTGTTGTTGGCAGTTCGTGATCCCCTAATAACAACTCCTGCCAGCAGGATATGACCCCTTTGCGAGAGCCAACCTCCCCCAACAGAGGGTTGCAACCTCCTCATACTGGACTACGTGGCAGCAGCATCAAGCCGGAGAGAGTAGCCACATCACAACCAAAAGGTGTGCCAAGAAAGCGCCTCACCTCGTCGATCACCATCAGGAAACAATCCCCCCAACTATGACAGGAACGAGGCAACTCCCTCCCTTATCCCCTGGCCAGAAGTGTTGGCCCTGCATTACCTTACTAATTGCAAGCGTGTCTACGTCCTTCCAGAATAGATTCCCTACTAGGCCACCTTTCCTTACTACGACCTCTTTTAGATTCCACCTTCGATTTTTGGATTTTATTTTCTTTGTGTGCAACTTAGAACAAGGTCAAGATAAATGCACCCTTCTCTTCAAAGTTATCTTTATTGGATACTCCATGATAATGTGCTTTGACTCCACTAGAGGACGTTGCATCACATATGTATCAATGTTACATTCTTTGAGTCATTTTTTTATTCTGGAATTGTGACTTCTGTGTGCATATCAAATTTTGAATATGGAATATACTTATCTTCACATTGTGGGGTTGCGGAGGCTTCGAAAGTCACATATTTGGATAGATTTACATTAGAAGTGACGGACACACCTCAAATTCCATGACATTCTTTCAAAAAAATCTTCCATGCTAAAGCTAGAACAATTCCCCACTACTGAGGTAGCTACCATGTCGTTAGATACTAGTGGGCATTTCTATAAGTAGTAATCTACCATGAGGTGCATGTGACAGTGACTATAAGTCTATAACTGCTTCTCCCTATTACCTTGAGGAAGGACAATCAGATGTCTGATCTTTGGTCATGTTATATACAAGCACTTACCGTGAAGTACATACAAACTATTTACAACTTGATCGGTTATCATTTTTCCAAGGACATACTAGGAGGTCCTCTATGATACAAATAGAGGGAGGTTAGAGTCCACAGATGGATGATCTAGTTCTTTAGGGGCATGAAGCCTTTTTATGCTTCTTCAAACGTTGTAGCTGGGGGTTGTAAATCAGTATTTACAGTTAAACATCGAGTAGAACATACTTAGAAAGATACAATGCTCATCTTGTCACCAAAGGCTACACCTAGACACTCTTCCGAGAAGGTCCAAGAGTTAATATCATGATCTATGATCTTAAATAGAAACCATGGCATGGTTATATAAGTTGACTGAGTTGGTGAAACATATATAGTTTGTCCATTCAAGTGCAGATCTTTGTGAGAACCAATGGCTATGTGGTGCTCCTAGACTATGTTGACGATTTCGTGGTTACTAGCTGTGAATACGAAGGCATCTTTATGGTAAAGAATCCTCTAAATAAGCACTTCAATACCAAAAAACTTGGCATTGTGTTGTATTTTCTTGATATGGTTTGTCGATCAAGGAACTTACAATGTCCTAGATTTGCTTAAAGGTTCGATATTTGCTCAATTGCCGTGGAGGTAGAAGCAAAATTATTTGATGATACCTCAAAGGAAATGGACATTCTCGGGTATATTAAGTCCTCTCCTAGAAAAGGATTCATATTCATGAAAGAGCCTTATCTACAGGTGTTGTGATTCTGATGCAGATTACTAATGACAAGAAGTCCATTGCCGGCTTATATACCTTTCTTGAGGGTAATCTTATTACGTAGTATAACAAGAAGCATATTTTATGTTGCCAGATCTAGTGCAGAGTAAAAGTATACGCCCATGCTAGGACATAAATGAGGCGCAATTCAATAAAATTGTTAGATTTCAAGGGATAAGTACAAATCTCAAAGTTTGAAGCATTTTGTTATAATTTGTATTTTAATTAAGTGGAGGAACATGTCTAGAATATGTTAGTAATGTACCCTATGGTTCATAATTATTATTCTTGTAACTCTGTTGGAGGCACTTATGTATTTTCTCCCTTTTTGAGCTCTATAGGGTTTTGCCCTATATAAGGACCCCTAGATCTCCAAAATAAGACAAGCTATTTCATTTATTCGTTGTTCTTCACATGGTATCAGAGCGGCGGTCCTAGACCGATGCTCTGACCTAATTCCCACCTATCACCGTCAGCCTCCTCCTGCACCTCCGGTGGCGGTCCAATACTCCCCTTTCCTTCCTGCGCATCCAACGGCGGTCCCCCCACCCTCTTCTTCCCATGCCCGATGCTCTGGGCCTCCTGGCGTCGCATGCCCCTCCTCTCCTTGCCTCTCGCGCCTCCGCAGACGCTCCGGCGATGCCACCCAGTGCTTCGTGCCTCTGCCAGCGCCCTCCGGTGCGTCTTTCTGTGGCTCCTACGGCTCCGTTCCAGGCTCTAGGAGTCTCCGTGCCTCCAGCCGAAGCCGTTTGCGCCTCTGCCCCATGCTCCATGCCCTAGGGCGCTGCTCCATGTTTCGCGTGTCCATCCTCTTACAACCGGCCTCTTCATCGATGCAATACTAAACCTTCATGATGCTTGATTGATAAAGACGACAGGAACTATCTAAGTCATTTTTTCTTGACATGTGCAGCCACTATGTCTTCTGTTGAGCCCAAGCCACTTTACCCAACTTCTTATATAATGGTCCAGGGTACGTCTATCAAATTGAAGGGCTCCGAGAACTATGTACTATGGTCTCGATCATTGAAGGTGTTTATTGGTGGTCAGCGAAAGAACTATATCCTCAATAAAGATTCGCCTAAGGAGACGGACAAGGGCTATGATACATGGTACGTGGACAACAGCCACGTGATCACGTGGATGACCAACAGTGTTGATCCAAATATAGCTTCCAATCTTCTCTAAAAGAGACGGCAAAGGCAATGTGGGAGAGCCTTGAGAATACTTACTCCCAGAAAACAACCAAGTCCATGCTTTTTGATATCTACACACAAATTTGGTCTGCAAATCAAGGAGATACATCCTTGATTGAATACTACCGACTCCTTAACGGTATGTTTAAGGAGCTTTTTATCTTCCAGCATGCTTGTTGCGATAAACAGATAGGAGAACGCACAGAGTGGCAAGCATATCGGTTATTATCAGGATTACATCCGCGATACAAGCTGGTGAAGAATCAATTTCTAACTGCAGCAGCCCTACACACTCTTGAGACCATCTTTGGACGACTACAGGAACTTGAGTATCCTTTACCCCAGCTGTTTGTTGAGACTACAGCACAGGTTGCTAGGGGACTATCCAACTACCAAGGGGGACGCATACGTGAATTTGGTCGTGGTCGTGGCCGTGAGTTCGGACGAGGACGTGACTCAAGACGCAGACGTGGACGTGATCTAACTACTGCTCGCTATCCAGCGTGTACACATTGTGGATGTATGAATCATCCATCAGAACGTTGCTGGCAAAGTTTGGCATGCCTCATAATGCCAACAGTGTCTATGAAACATCCTCCTATGATGGCACCTATGATATTGCAGATGCCTCTCATATTCAGTCTTCTGGTGACAGTCAAACTTCCTTTACTGCATCTAAGTATGCTCGACTTCGACAACTGCTGCAGAACTCTGCCAATGACATTGTTGCTTCTGTTCCTACTGCTAGTTTGGCCACTACATCAGGTACTGCTCCTGCGTGGATTATTTACTCGGGTGCCTCAACTCATCTGACGCGAGAAGATAGTCTTCTCACCTCCTCGCGATCGTCTTCCCTTGTGAAGACTGTCCATGTCATTCACCTATTTCTACTGTACGCACTATGGAGTTTTCCTCCAAATTCCGGCTTACTGGAGTTCACTGAGCCCATGACTTTCCTCTTAGTCTATTATCTGTCCACAAGTTGTGCATTAAGCTTAACTATCAAGTTATATTTGATGAGTTTTGCTGTTATTTTCAGGACATCCGGATGAGACCGATTTTTGGTGGAGAACATGAGAAGAGCAGTCTCTATTATCTTGACATCCCTTCTGACTCTGGTTTTGCTGGTGCTTCGTCAATCTCCGTTGATCCTCTTCTCTGGCATCTTCATACCGGCCATCCGTCTGCCAAAGTTCTTGTTTCCCGAACTCTCCATACTCAAGCCTTTTAAGTGCGAGACATGTCAGTTCAGGAAACATCATCGAGCTACGTTCCCTGCTCGTACTGAGTCTCATCGTGAAGTTCTATTCTTTTTAGTTCATTGTGATATTTGGGGATCATGTCCGATCTGTACTCTGAGTGGACATAAGTATTTTGTCATTTTTGCTGATGATTAAATTATGTCGTCTTGGGTCTATCTTTTAAAAGAGTGTTCGGAGATTAATAAAATTGTCAAAAATTTCTTTTATTATGTCAAGAATATTTTCTACACTAGTATACAAATATCCGTTCTGATAATGCCTTGGAATTTACTCAACATGATCTAACAAATTTCTTTGCCTCCCAAGGTACCCTACATCAAACCTCATGCCCATATACGTCCCAACAAAACGGAATAGCAGAGAGAAAACTAAGACATCTCCTAAATATTGCCAGCTCCCTTCTTACTCAGATGAAAGTTCCCAAGACCTATTGGGGTGATGTCGTTCTAACTATTGTTCATCTTATCAACAGAATTCTGTCTACCAACCTAAATGGATCAACCTCCTTCTCTCTACTTTACCCAACGGAGTCAGTCTTTTCTCTTCCCTTGTGAATCTTTGGATGTGTGTGCTTTGTTCATAATTTTCACACTACAAGCAAACTTTCCCCTCATGCAATAAAATGTGCCTTCCTTGGTTATTCTCGCACTCAAAAAGGGTACAGGTGTTATGATCCAACTGGACATTGCTACTATATTTCTACAAATGTAACATTTTTTAGCAGACCAGTTTCTTCAATCAATTTGTTACAGATATCCATCTGGATATCCCACCTCCACCCATTGTCTATAAGCACGGACAAATATCTTCACCACCAGATGTTCCTTTACCTATTTCTTTATTGCGGGATGATATGCCTTCCACAAATGTCCCCTCCACTACTGTCCCGGATGCTCCTCAAGAGCTTCCAATTGCTCTACGCAGAACTAAGAGGCAATGTACTTCTCATCCCATGTCTCATTTTACTTCAAATGTTGGTTTATCTTCCACTGACAGACAATATGCAGATGCTCTCGTGACTATTTCTATTCCGAGAGACCATCATAATGCTTTACAGGATTCAGGATGGCGAAAGGCCATGGATGAAGAGATGGATGATCTTATTTCCAATGGGACGTGGGATCTAGTGCAGTGTCCCACAAGGGGACTAGACCAGTGGCGTGCAGATGAGTCTTTACGACCAAGCAGTCACCAGATGGGTCCATTGACAGATTGAAGGCTTGCCTTGTGGCCAAGGGCTTTACACATATATATGGAGTGGATTACTTGGAGACATTCTCCCCAGTTGCACGAATGTGGTCAATACGAACTATACTTTCAGTGGCAGCTAATAAAGCATAGCCTATCTTTCAGTTAGATGTGAAGAATGTGTTCCTATATGGCATTCTTGATGAGGAAGTGTGCATGATGCAGTCTTCAAGATATGAGGTCGATGGGGAGTGTGTATGTCACCTTCACAAGGCCATATATGGCCTAAAGCAGAGTCCAAGGGCATGGTTCGACAGACTTACTGCGGAGAACAGCACTCTTGGTTTCCAGAGAACAACCTCTGACTATTTTGTATTTGTTAGAAGACGAACAACTGGTACTATTATACTTGCAGTCTGCTGGATGATATGATTGCCGCATGTGATGATAATAAAGGGATACTAGAGACCAAGACCTTCCTCCAAAAGGTGTTTGTTACCAAGGACCTTGGTCCACTACGCTATTTCTTGGGCATAGAAGTACTATGCACTACATAGGGCCTTCATCTCTTACAGAGGAAATACTGCCTAGACATTCTTACTGAAGCCGGATTACTTGGATGAAAGCCCTCTGGTATTTCTGCGGATCCAAAGGAACGCTTCACATCCTTTGATCCTATCTTCGAAGATGTTACTCGATATAGAAGCTTAGTTGGCAAACTTCTTTACCTTACTGTCACCAGACCAGATATTTCTTATACGACAAACAGAGCTAGCCAACAAATGGAGCAACCTTGTTACAGTCACTGGTAGGATGTTCTTCAGATTCTACGATATTTGAAGGAATCACCAGGGCATGGCCTCTTCTATGGGAAAAATGGGTACACCGATGTTATTGCATATGCTGATGCTGATTATGCAAGTTCGTCGAGGATCGGCGTTCCACCATAGGATATGCTATGATGGTTGGAGGAAACATTGTTACTTGAAGAAGCAAGGAGCAGACTGTTGTATCCAGATCCAATGCAGAGGCAGAGTACAGGGCTATGACTCAAGCTACTTGTGAAATCATGTGATTATTAACTTTTCTACAAGAACTCGGTATTGTTGTCACTACTCCTATTCCACTATACTGTGACAACAAATCTGCTAAATACATTGCCACAAATCCCGGGTTCCATGAGTGAACCAAGCATATAGAGGTTGACTGCCATTTTGTTCATGATGCTGTCAGGAATGGAAGGATTACTACTCCTCATATCAATACGGATCTTCAGCTTGCAGATGTATTCACAAAGGCCTTACCCAAGAAGCAATTTTCCTGGATTGTTTCCAAGGACATGACTGATAAATATGCTCCAACTTGAAGGGGAGTGCTAGTAATGTACCATGCAGTTCATAATTATTATTCTTGTAACCCCGTGGGGGCACTTATGTATTTTCTCCCTTTTTGAGCTCTTTAGGGTTTTGTCCTATATAAGGACCCCTAGACCTCCATAATAAGACAAGCTATTTCATTTATCTGTTGTTCTCCACAGAATCATCTTCCTCCTCTTTAGTTGGACGTCTCTAGAATCTTCCATCTCTTCTATATAGGTTTAGAATATTGTAGAATAGTATAGTGCTTATCTAGAGGTATCCCACCTTTATAGGTTTAGAATATTCTGGAATACTATTGTATTTTCTACCATATTATGTAGCTCATTCATAAATGGACCTTTGGCTATGGAATGGAATAACTAAGAAGATGATTGCGTTTTGAGTGAAAAGAATCCCTCTCAGTTTCCTCTTTTCTCTTCCGCTCGCCCCCTTCTCTTCTCAAGACTTCTTTCTCTCGCATCTCTTCCTCTTCTTTCTCTTTATCATTCTCCCACTCCTTTCTCTCTCCCTCTCCCACTTCAAACGCTTCTCTCTTTTTTTTGGTTGCAAATAGGGTGAGCTCCCAAGATGGCAGTCACCGCAGCCACAAATTCATTAATAAACATTGGGGTACATTAGATTGAGGCCCAAAAATTGTAAAGGGACCTAGAGTGAGAGAGCACATTCTCAGAATAGAAGCTATGATTTTTAAAAATCAGCTCATTCCGTCTAAGCCAAATCACCCAAAGCACCGAAAACGCTTCTCTCTTATTTCGTATCTCTCACTCACAATCTCGTTGTATCTCTCCTTTTCTCACTCTACCCATTTCTCATACTTCTTTCCCATTCCCACTATATATATATCCTCTTCCTCCATCCTTCCTCTCCATCATCTTCAAAGTTCTCTCTTTCTTATTCATCCATCTCCATATCTCTATATAATATCTTTCCTCCAGTCTCTCTTCTCCCTCACCACATTCCCAACCTTATTTCCTTTCATATGCATTAACACTCGATGCAGGTCGAGTATATTAAGGACATCTTCTATGGCCAAATATGTCTAACTCAAACGCAGCTATACCTTTGCCTTGATCCACAAGGGCCCTATCCAGACTCCACTTGTTTTGTGAGGAAACCAAATTGCTAATATATTTATATGGTCTCTTGTAAAGACCATTTTATATGTTCTATTTCCAAATTGATAGTTTTTATAGTTTGTGTACTCTATTAAATAGTTCTTCCCTCTTTGGCGCTTGTATTCTTTTTACACCCTTCTCTTAGTATAAAGAAGTGTAGGATCCTCAAAAGAAACTAAGTTGATTTCTCCAAAATATACATACAATGGGAAGTCCTTATGATGACATGTATTCAAAAGACATGCTCAAATTTATCATTTGAAGAATTCTTAAGTGCTGATAGGGAGGTCCGAGGATAAGGGGCCCAGCTATTGATATGGGAGGAAAGAATGCAAAATCTAGATAAAGAACAACCTATTCCTAGGCAATCTTCCTCATGTTGAGACAGATATGTACCGAATATGCAAGAATTGGTCATGCTAAGTTGAAATAAAGATGAAATGACTGGAAAGTTCTTTGCAAGTATGGAAATTATCCAATGTGACAAAAAGGAGACTAGTCTAAATGCGAAAAGAGAGGGAAAGAAGAGAAATGAATGGATGGAATCTCATCAACTAGGTTTGGTTCCCTGGACCATTCTTCTCTTATCAATGGTCAAAGGGATGAGGGGCCCAGCTACTACTCATTTATGGATGACAAGAGAAAGTGGGGAAAGCAGATAAGATAACAGGAAGTGGGAGAAGAAGATAGCGGGCCATAGGAAAGTTGATACCCTTGGCTTAGAGTCCTTGAAGATAGTTTTTCAACAGACAATTCAATACTTTTTCATCAGAGAATTCAACCCAGGTCACAGAAATGGTCCAATAGTTTTTCACGATCAGAGAATTGGACTTAGATCGCAGAAATGGCCCATACTTGTATAGATAAACTTGTGTCACTGTGCTCTGAGTTATATGCATTGTAGAATTCCATGACCGTGTTTATTTAAATAAAAGAAAAACAGATCCTACGTAACTCCAGATTAATGTCCCAAGGGCAAGGACTCAACCACTGAAAAGGGTCATTTCTATAAGAACAAATATGAAAGGTTTACAATCTGACTGGAAGGTTTTAGATCCAGTTTTCAACTAGAGCCTCATTGCAAGTCTAATGTAATTTTTTGAGTAAATTACAAAAAAAAGTCTCCGAACAATACACTCGATTTCAATGTCATACATGAAGTTTGAAAGGTAACAATGTGGTCCTTCACTGTTGAAATTTAGTTGATTATTTCATCTTTCTAGCCTTAAATTTCAATAGTCATGGACCACATTGAAACAAAACTTAAAGTTCGGGTGCCACACTGTTACCTTTTAAAGTTCAGGTATGACATTGAAATCAAGTGTATAGTTTAGAGACCTTTTGTAGTTTACTCTAATTCTTTCTATAAACGGAATTTTAGGCCCATTTCCAAAGTCAGGTGGAAAAATATCTAGTCGATTCTGTGGAGTCCTCTGTTTTTTTTTCAAATTAATGTTTATCCTATTTCCCACAATTGTGAATCAAAAATGTATTTCAAGCACAAGAACCTATATATTTAAGGGATTTTTACATCTGTGCCCTTCCAACTTTTTGCATGAACACTCATGCCCTTAGTTTTTTTTGCAATTGGTGCTCATATATTATTACAAAATCCATAGGAGTTCCCTTCCGTTATTGCACTTGTTCCCCTATATTGCACTCACGTAAGGGCAATACTGTGAATTTTGTAATAAATGTAGGGGTACAAGTGTAATTGCAAATAAGTTACTGCATAAGTGGTACATCAAAAACTCAGAAGGGTACGTGTGGAAATCCCTATATTTAACGTGTGATTCCTCAAAAAAATATTTTAAATGAGTAACAACAATCATGAACTAGACAATACATGAAAAGTCAAACAAAGAGATGTACATTTTGAAAAGCATCTTCCCCCGTCAGATTCAAATAGCTCCCCCTACAAACTTGACTTCCACACAAACAAACAGATGCTTCATACTCGTCTTTACTCTGCATGAGAGGCATATAGAGAAAAATGTGTAAGTATTTTCTAGGGAAATGCTTAGGTTCCAGAAAGAAAGCAGTAACCACACAGTGATTCATATGAACTAGTAAAAGGAAAAACAATGTAAGACCTCTTGAGATGATGCTTATGGCTTACCTCCGTTACAGAGTTGTAGTCAAAAGTTATCTCTTCACCATAAGCAATCGGCTTCACTGTGTAAATCCCTATCTGATACTGACCGTTCACAGCAGTAACTCTGATGCAATAGCAAATGTCAGAAAAAAGTGCACTCCAGGATAAATAAAAATTTAGAATTATTTCATGGCATCAGATTTAGGTAAAATTATTATAATAAGGTGACATTTGAAAAACACTAGAACTAGCCCAAATCCTGCTGATAGATTTCCATATACATATTACAACAAACCATAAAATAACAATCTCATCTATGGCTTCTCCTGTACGCTTCCATTTTTCCGGAAAGGCATGTATGCTTTCGTATTATATACGCGCACGCACATACTCATGAGAAAAAGTCATCAAACCCTTGAATACTTCTTGCCTTTAGATCAATAATATATCATAGCATCTCCCAGAAACAAATTCATTCCGTGATATTATCTTTTAAAAAAAATACTGTGGTATATGCACCATATCTATATTTATCCATTTCGGCAAATAACAAAAAAGGGTCTCAACTATGTGTTGATTCCCAACAAGGGACCTCATTTTTCAAACGTAACAAAAACGGGACTTATCTTGTTTTTATCTCAAAAACTAGTCTTCATGAGCTTCGACTGCCCATTTCTATCGACATTAAACCCTAAAGCAGAAAGTTCGCGCGTATCTTTGTTACATTCAAAAAATGAGGCCCCTAATTTGGAATGGATGCATAGTTGGGGCTTTTTCTTGTAATTTATATCCCATTCAATTTTATCGTTTTGAAACAATATAAAAATTTTCTTCGAGGATTCATTCTCAATGTTCTTCCTTTGAACATCCCAAATAATATTAATATCTTTCTTTTCTTTATTCGCACCAAGCATATAGTGGCTGAGGCCAGCCTATTCAGGTCTTACAAGAAAGATCGTGTCATGCAAAACAAGGGAAATAGGTATGACAGAGGTCGGCTTAGGGATTGGATGGTTCCACCAAAATGCATAATACTGCATTATATACAAAGTAATGGAATACATCAATGTCATGGAACTCCTGTTGGAAAAAAATATATAAAAACAAAAGCATATTCTACGAAGCATAAGAACTCATGTATCACAAAGCACATAATAATGTCATCAAGAAGAAAATAGAATCCACATGTTAAACTCACTTTGCTTCACAATTAGGGCGGCAAGAATGGCAGATTCTACTGGCATAGTTTGCCTTGTGCATAGCATCAACAACAACCAAATCATACCCATCGCGGTCACCCTGCGAAAAATAAACATTGAAGCAACTATTGAGAACAGCTTTACTGAATCAAGCATGACATGGTGAGAGAGAAAGAGATATGATAACCTTTGGCCTCTCAAGATTAATGTTATAAAATTCTGGCAGAGGGTCCTTGCTATTTTTCTGCAAAGATCTAATACCATCCTGCTTTTCATACCATTTCCAAGAAGGATATACCTGGCATGTGAAAAATACTTAATTAATTTACGTAATATACCTGGCATATGAAAAATAATTGCAGAATCCGTCTGTCAGACCATAATTGATTCGCTTATTGAAAATAAAAATGCATAGTAATTTCAGTAAGGAACAGAAAGGCAAAATGGAAAGAAGCCACTGCAGAAGGCATGCTAAACACAAACGAGGTTCATCACAACCAGCATCTTCCATAAACTAGCAAAAGACTAACCGGTACAAAATCTAGGGTGATATGTGTGTGTGTGAACTTTTTTAATTACATCTTTAGAAAATATATTTTTTTGAAACATTTTTCTTTGGAAATCTAAATACATATATATCCCGAAAACCTTGTAGTTACATATATATCCCTTAAACAAGTTAGCATATATATCTTTCTGGATATATATCCTTACAGAGTACTGAGTTAGCTATGCATCCAAGGACTGCGGAGGGCAAGCAGAGGAGCTCAAGATAGTCCTCAGCGGTACCGTCGAGGTCTATATCATGATGGAAGGGTATGTCTGATGCATAGTACTCAGGGAGATATTTGCAATTACAATATTTACATGGGTATACATGTAACTACATAGGTTTCCAGGGGTATATATGTAAAAAAATCCTGAAATGTATTATTCTTCTGATCGAAATGATCTAAATGAAAAAATCAACACATAATAATTGGTATCATGTCCTACCCAACGAATTTCTAGCAAACCATTTCACCTGATGCAATAGATTATTTTAGATCAAAGAGGATGACAATCATCCAAAGTTATTGTCCCCAGAGCTCATCAGGTACCTGTTGGAGTATGAAGGATAAAAAACATTTTCCTTTTGTTGCAGAGAGGTGTCTTTGCAGCAGGATGTGGGACCGTGGAGCTTGGTCTCCGACGTTTTCATCGCCATTATCTTGGCAAAGGGTTCGGGAGTTCCTTTTGTTGTAGAATGAGTTGTTACAGGGCGAGAGTCCGTCGGCGGATTGTGATCATTTCGTTTGGGATGACAGGAGGTTTACGGTGCGAAAGGCATATCACTTTTTGCATGCGGAAGGGGAGGAGGTGAAGGAGGACCTTCGTGTGGATATGAAGTTGATATGGAGGTGTAAGGTTCCCAACAGAATCAAGGTTTTCTTGTGGTTATTCAGACTTAGAAAGCTGCTTACCAAGGAACGTCGGGGGCGAATTTTGGGGGAGGAGGATATTGCATGCGATAGATGCGGCGGATTAAGGGAGGATGTTGAACACTTGTTCTTCTTTTGCCCGCTTTCTGAGGAGGTCTGGAGGCATGCTAACATCACATGGATGGCACGGGGCGACTACGATGCATTCTGGAGGGGATTCCGCTCGGTTTGTGCCTTTGGGCATGAACACAGCTCGTACTCGATTGTGTTGGTGTAGTCTGTTGGAGTATTTGGTTATGTGTCACTTATGTGGGAGATGGGTAAATGGATCTCTCCAGGATCTATTTACCCCATCCAGTTGTTTAGTCCCACATCTACCGTCTGTGGGATGTGGAGACTCAATGAGGGCTATATAAGAAGCCTGTCACCCCATGTATCCATTGAGAAAGTTCAATAGATTACCAATCCTTTGTGACGTTCTCCCGTGGTTTCATCCCACTCCTCAGGGAGTAGGGTTCCACGTTAAAATCATGTGTTCTAATAATGCTTTATCTTTTTATTCTCGCTTCCGCATTCATATTTTCTAACATGTTATTAGAGCGGGTCATTCTTGGTTTATTTTGAAGATTTATTCTTGATTTTTTTAAGATCGGTCAAGTTCGTTGTTCATTCGAGATTCGATCACCTTGTTCTTGAAGATTATTCTGAAGTTCGATTCATGTTGACATATTGGTTGAAGATCTGTTAACATTCCAGATTTTCTAGGGTTTATATTGAAACTCTAATATTAAAGAGATGCAAAATCACCCAAACTCATTGTTCAAGGTTCTAAGGTTCTGTTTTGAAACCCTGACTCAGTAAGCAACTTCCAGGCTTCCCCGACCTTATCTCCTGCAGGAGACGGTGCAACCTCGCTCCAGTCCTGCAGGCGGCAGAGCGCCGCGAGCCCGGGCAAGCTCCCTGGCAAAGGTCGACACAGCCCCGCGAGCCCAGGCAATCCCCCATCTTCAAGCGATGCTGCTCAACCTCCTCCTCACGTTGCAGGCGGCAATAACCTCCTCTTGGAGCCATCTCTCGTGCGTCGCTCGCCCTTATCCAGACAAAGAAGATCGTGGGCGGCACTTCTCCAGCAGGCGGAGGCGGTGACCTCCTCTCCAGATCCTTGTCGCACCTCCCTCCTCTCGGCATCGCGACATCGCACGATTCTCCATGCAACCTCACCCCTATCGCACCTCCCCTCTTCAGTTGCGCCAAGCAGAGGCTCGATGCCTCATCTCATCTCCGCAGAACAATGGGTTTCAAGGAAACCCTAATCAGGCGCACAGGCGGTGCGCAGGCATCTCAGGGCGACGACTCATGCTACCCTCGTTCCAACTCGCACGTTCCAACTCCCTCGCGACCTTCCTCTTGCAGGTCATCCCCTCGGGCGTCGCTCCTCCTCAAGTCAGGCGAAGGCCTCCCCAAACAGCGAAAATGAAGGCACAACAATCCCACCGTGTCGCTTCTTCGGTGCATGCATGCGGCTTCCATCTCCCTTCGGTGATGTGAGTCGTAAGCTCCAAGTGGCAGCGATGGTTCCCTTCGAGAGAAGGTTCCAGGATGGAACCCTAAGGCCCCCTTCAATTATTTAAAAGCCCAATTGGGCTTTATTTTAATGAGAAAGAGAGGAAGAGCGCATGAGTTATTAAAAAATGAAAAAAGAGGGGGCGTGTCCTATTTTGGAGGGAGAGAGAGGGGGGCCATTTTGAAGCCTGTTTGGTCTGTGAGAAAAATACTTTGAGGGAAAAAAGAGTTGCGTAAAAAAACCATACGCTGGAAAAAAAAAGAGGAAAGTCGTAAGCAAAATATCAACGGTTTATTTGTAAAAAAATGTCAATTATTAAAAAAATGGAATAACCGAGAAAAAATGATTGAAAAAAAATTAATTGAGAAAAGCCAAGAAAAAAATGTGTCGGCTTATTTGGTTTGTTTATTCCCCATCTTTAATCTCTTCTCCCAACTTGGTCAATGTTTGTAATTCTGACCAGTATGAGAGAAAGGGGGAGTATTGCGTAGAGTCACAGGTCTGTTCCAGATTCAGATGTCAGATTCCAGACCAACCAGATTTTCCAGACTCTACAGATGTTCAGATATTCAGACTCGACGTCAGATTGGTTCCAAGTCTTCAGTCTCAGACCCGCACATGTAAGCGGTCTTTTCAGATGTGCACATGTTGCCATCTTTTTGAGTGGTCCCCATCTTTTATGTTTCAGCTAGGGTTTTCATGTGATCCATAGGGACTCCAGAGTAGAGATCTCATTCCCTATGCCATGTGGGCTAGGGTTTTCATGTGGTTTCATAGGGACTCCAGAGTAGAGATCCCATTCTCTGAGCCACTATGGGAGAGACCCAATTCTCCAGCGATTGTGAACTCCATTCTCCAGCGATCGTGAACTCCGACGAGGAGGCTTTTCAAACTCCATTCTCCAGCGATCGTGAACTCCAGTACGAGATCCTTCCGAAGTTCCTATGAGAGAGAACCTACTTTGAGGTCTCTATGAGAGAGACCCATCTTCAAAAATTTGCGTATGGATAATTAGCGGCATTCGTTCTTCGGCCCTTTTAGAGATGGAGCAGTTGTCCACATGTTATCGCGGACCAGAGTTCTCTGTGTAGAGACTCATTTTCAGTTGCAGTGACTCTGGCAGGCGCAGTACAGAGCACATGCTCTCCGACGAGGAGATTCGGTTTGACTCACACTCCAGCACAATCGTCCTCCTCACCTGCACGGCATGAGAAGCAACATCCTTGACAGCAGCTTACGAATGTGCGCGTTGAGTTGATATTGTCTGTAGTGTCATGTAGCGTGAGTTGAGTTTTCTTTATGTTTGTCCAAGCTGAGCATTGCATGCTCCAGCTTGAGGGGGGTGTTGGAGTATTTGGTTATGTGTCACTTATGTGGGAGATGAGTAAATGGATCTCTCCAGGATCCATTTACTCCATCCAGTTATTCTACCGTATGTGTGATGTGGAGATTCAATGAGGGCTATATAAAGAAGCCCCTCACCCCATGTATCCATTGAGAAAGTTCAATAGACTATCAGCCCTTTGTGGCGTTCTCTCGTGGTTTCATCCCGCTCCTTAGGGAGTAGGATTCCACGTTAAAATCACGTGTTCCAATAGTGTTTTCTTTTTATTCGGATATGCTTCCGCATTCATATTTTCTAACATGGTCCATTTGGTGTGCGAGAAACAAGGTTATTTTTTAGAGGGAGGGATTTAATCATATATGCATAATGAGACACTGTAGGGTATTGTGCAGTTCATGGCAAGCATGATTTGATGTAACATCATTCGTTATTTTTTCTTTTACTTTTTTTATTAATACATAGAGTTACGGTGATGGGTCCCAATTGGGACGCCACCTTTTAAAAAAAAGGATAAAAACATTGAGGAATACCGGAGGATGTTGCTTCTCATGCTGGTTGTTGTCGAGGACGTTGCTTCTCATGTCATGCAGGTGAGGAGGAACAAACGGGTTGGAGTTTGAGTTGAACTGGGTGTGCTATATACTATGCATGTTAAAGTCACTAAAATTGAAATGAGTCTCCGCGTCGAAGTACTCTGGCTCGCCACAATCAAGTGGGCAACTGCTCCATCTTTGAAGGGCCGAACTGAAAAAGCCGTGGAGACATCCTCGTCAGAGTCCACGGTTGCTAGAGAATGGAGTCTGAAAAAATCTCCTCCTCGGAGAACTGGGTCTCTCCCATACTGGCTCAGAGAATGGGATCTCTGCTCCGGAGTCTCTATGAAACCACATGAAAACCCTAGCCCACATGGCATAGGGAATGGGATCTCTACTCTGGTGTCCCTATGGAACACATGAAAACTCTGAGATCAAAAACAAAAGACGGGGACCGCACAAAAATGATCGCACACATGTGCATTTGAAAAGGAGTCCCTCTCTGGAGAACTCGAAGAAATTGGGTCACCCCAATATGGAGTGCCTCGAACTTGGACTCTGAACCAATCCACAAAATCTGAAACTGAACTGTAGCGTCTAAAAATATGGATGGTCTGGAGAATATGAATCTGACATGTAACTCTACACTGTACTCCCCCTTTCTCCCATACTGGTTGGAATAACAAATATCGACCAAGTTAGGAGAAGACAAAGATGGGGAAACAAAACATCATATATGTCAATCTCATTTTTTCAGGTTTTTTTTCTCAATTAATTTTTTCGAATCATTTTTCCCAGTTTTTTCCTTTTTTTAATAACCAACTCAGTTTTTCTTTTTTAATCGTATGTGGGTTTTTTTGTATGCATCTTTTTTTTCAAAACAAACACATTTTTTTTCTTTTAGCCACTTGGGCCTTGGAATATGCAGCAAGCCACTGTTGGGCTAAACCTGGAACTTCCTTTTTTCTGTTTTCCTTTTTTCACCTCTTGTTTTCCCTTTTTTTGAATCGTTGCAGCCCAAATTGGGATCCCCCATCTTTTGGAAATCACGGCTAAACTGGGCCACCCGTTCTCTCTTTTTTTTTATTTAGGGTTCCCAAGTGGGAACCCCTTCTCTCAAATCCCACCGCCCCCGATGAGGCTTGGTGCTTGGTCATTTGTCGCCGCCTGGACATGGAGGAGAGGTGCAGCAAGGGATCCGCGGCGAAGGATGCGCCGCCTCCGCTTGGGCAGAAGATGAAGGTGCACGAGCCGCTACCTGGATGAGATGGGGTTGCGCAAGGCACGACTTGGAGGGTCACCGCCTAGATCTGTGTCGCTGAAGGAGAGGCAGCCTAGAATGGTGCGCCTCCGCCAGGTAAGACCTCCGAGGGTGGCGGTGAGATGGTGAATCAGTAAGGAAGCCTTATTGTGTCTTGAAGGATCTGAATCACGCGCAAGAGGTTGCCGCCACTTGGATCGACGAATGGAGTGTGAAATCCTGAAGAAGTCCGCAAGGGGTCTCCACCTGCGATCTGGAGTCTCGATCACGAGGTTGGGGCTTCAAGCGGTGCCGCGGCCTGGAGCTCTGCTGGGGAATCTTGTCCCCCCTTTTTTCTTTCTTTTTTCTTTTTTTTTCTGATGCGAAGACTACCGCCAGGACTGATGATGCCATCTTTCTTTAGGGCTCCCGATGGGGAGAGCCAACATGCGCATGAAGAGGAGAAGAGGACCAGGCACCGTCGTCTGGACACGGCTGCGGCCTGATCGATCAGGCTGTAGATGGCAGGCCGGCAAGGGTTTTGCTGTTGGAATAAGGAGATGCTTCCACCTTCTTCGATAAATAAGCAAGAAAGTCCCTGATGGGGCTTCTTGTCTGCTGATCTGAAGAACAATATGAAAAACGTGCTGGAGATGCTCGCCGTTTAGGGTTTCAATAGAAACCCTTGAACTTGGACTTGAACAATTCTGAACATAATAATCTTCAAGAAAATAACATCAAAATCGAATCTCAAAATACTGATGAAAAATAATTCCTCGAGGACTGAACAAGCTCTGATACCATGTTAGAAAATGAAGAATGCGGAAGCGAATTGATAAACAAAGCAAAACTACATAAACATAAACATGAATGCAGATACTTTTATGTGGAACCCTACTCCGTGAGGAGCGGGATGAAACCACGGGAGAACGCCTCAAAGGGTTGATGTTGCATTCAACTTTCTCATCTGATACAGGAGGTTTGGGCGCCTTATATAGCTTCCACAGACTCTCCAAGTCCCACCACTGGTAGATGTGGGACTAAACATTGGATGTTACCCATCTACCACATAAACATAAATGACGCATATACTCCAACCGTACTAAATACACAAGATGACCATTACAGAATTATAAAATTGAATAGAGAATTTCCTGTTCTTCCTACGAAGTTTACTCTGTTCTTTGGATAGTGAAGAAAAAGAACATAATACTGCAAAAAGAAGTTTGATGCATACCTTATCATCTATATACCTATTTTAAAGCCCGGTTTTTTTGCTAGGCTTCTGCCACGTGTTTGTCTTCTGCCCTTTCCTTTTTTAGAGTTGCAAGGGGAGCCGTTTCCTATTTAGAGTTGCGATATTTCCCGTGGGCGCGAGATGTTTTACACGCTTTTCGCATGTCGCCGCGTGTTTCCTTTCTTGGGAATACGTGTCTTGCAATTCTAGAAACTCCAACCGTCCCCCAAATTCTCGCCACTTTCCCCTTTCCTTTGCAAACTTTCTTCTCACCTTTCTTTCGCCGATACGCCTTCTTCCTTCTTCCTCGAGGTTTCCTCTTGCGCCGGTACTACTCCGGTCTTCCGTTCAACGCCAAAGCACGTCCATTCTGCGGATATCGCTGGAAAAGAGTAGGTATGACGCAACTCCTCCCTTCTTCCCCTTTTCTTTGGGTTTCGTCGAGCTCTGCGGAAGGATGCACCGAATCCTCCCTTCTTCCCCTTTTCTTTGGGTTTCGTCGAGCTCTGCGGAAGGATGCACCGAATCTTCCGATCGTCGATTTCGATCCATGTTTTAATACTTTCTTGATTTTTTACCGCCTTTGACATTGAAGCGATGATGCATGCCGATGATCGTTGATTTCAAGCCATCGTTTGTGTTTATTTTGCTCTGATTATCTGAAGGTTTTCTCATCTTCTAACATTTTCTTGATGTTCTACCGATTTTTATACTGAAACGATGATCAAAGGTCGACTATATATTTCAAAATTGAAAAAAAAAGTTCTATTGATTTTCAAAGGACGGCTATATATTTCAAAATTGAAAAAAAAAGGACCGGCCCTTTAAGAGTGCTCAATTAGACACTAAATACGTTGCAGTCGGGCTGAATTAGGTCGATCAAAGACCATATAATAGTTTATTATATTCTCTGCTTTTATTTTCTGATTTTATTTTTTTTGTCGGATTATTCATGATCATGAAAATTATTCGACTTTCTGCGTTCATGCATTCTCTCATGACAAAATCAATTGTGTATGTTGTTTGATTGAACAAGGTTTCTGTGATGTGTCTCTTCTCCATTTTTTGTTTCATAGGCTTTAATTGTTTATTGCAGCGAAAGTTCGGATTGTCTGTTGTGCGCCTCCATATCTCTTCTAAGTTCCTGCTTGCTCTCTTTGGCGAACACATCAGATTTTGATTTCAGGTTCTGTTAAGGTATGTTAATTTCGTTAGAAAAAAATTAGGTATGTTAATTTCGTTAGAAAAAAATTGCTATTCCTGTCATTATTATTGTAATGATGATATATTTTAGATTCCTTCTTTACTGGAAGATCATGCATGACGTGTTAATTGTGTTCTCATGATAATAGTTTATTATATTCTCTGCTTTTATTTTCTGATTTTATTTTTTTGTCGGATTATTCATGATCATGAAAAATATTCGACTTTCTGCGTTCATGCATTCTCTCATGACAAAATCAATTGTGTAATGTGGTGTTCATATGTTTTTACAAATAAATAAAACTTCCAAAAAGTTGAAAGTGGAATAGAATAGCACAGGGGAATGACCATGTGTTGAGTGTCATATTTGGGCGTGATGATGTTTAAAAAATGCAATCAAAATTCATGACTCGAGGATGGTTGTATGTGCTTTCTTAAAAATATCTGTATGTGTAATATGTGAATGGTAGTAAGTAGGGCATCCATGTCATTTGAATCAAGAAAAAAAATCATGAGGGATTGAAGTGGGTATTGATTGGATAGAAATTGCATGTAGAAAGTTGTCAAAGGAATTTGATGAGATTTCGATATTGATGCTGACACTGTCCCCATGAATTTGTCCATAATCTGTCATGACGTTAATTTTTTTACTGTAAATGATTCACAAAAACTAATTTCCCACTAATGGTAAGTAATAGACCTATGAGAAAGATAAGTATATGTAACGATGAGATACCGTCCCCCAAATTCTCGCCACTTTCCCCTTTCCTTTGCAAACTTTCTTCTCACCTTTCTTTCGCCGATACGCCTTCTTCCTTCTTCCTCGAGGTTTCCTCTTGCGCCGGTACTACTCCGGTCTTCCGTTCAACGCCAAAGCACGTCCATTCTGCGGATATCGCTGGAAAAGAGTAGGTATGACGCAACTCCTCCCTTCTTCCCCTTTTCTTTGGGTTTCGTCGAGCTCTGCGGAAGGATGCACCGAATCCTCCCTTCTTCCCCTTTTCTTTGGGTTTCGTCGAGCTCTGCGGAAGGATGCACCGAATCTTCCGATCGTCGATTTCGATCCATGTTTTAATACTTTCTTGATTTTTTACCGCCTTTGACATTGAAGCGATGATGCATGCCGATGATCGTTGATTTCAAGCCATCGTTTGTGTTTATTTTGCTCTGATTATCTGAAGGTTTTCTCATCTTCTAACATTTTCTTGATGTTCTACCGATTTTTATACTGAAACGATGATCAAAGGTCGACTATATATTTCAAAATTGAAAAAAAAAGTTCTATTGATTTTCAAAGGACGGCTATATATTTCAAAATTGAAAAAAAAAGGACCGGCCCTTTAAGAGTGCTCAATTAGACACTAAATACGTTGCAGTCGGGCTGAATTAGGTCGATCAAAGACCATATAATAGTTTATTATATTCTCTGCTTTTATTTTCTGATTTTATTTTTTTTGTCGGATTATTCATGATCATGAAAATTATTCGACTTTCTGCGTTCATGCATTCTCTCATGACAAAATCAATTGTGTATGTTGTTTGATTGAACAAGGTTTCTGTGATGTGTCTCTTCTCCATTTTTTGTTTCATAGGCTTTAATTGTTTATTGCAGCGAAAGTTCGGATTGTCTGTTGTGCGCCTCCATATCTCTTCTAAGTTCCTGCTTGCTCTCTTTGGCGAACACATCAGATTTTGATTTCAGGTTCTGTTAAGGTATGTTAATTTCGTTAGAAAAAAATTAGGTATGTTAATTTCGTTAGAAAAAAATTGCTATTCCTGTCATTATTATTGTAATGATGATATATTTTAGATTCCTTCTTTACTGGAAGATCATGCATGACGTGTTAATTGTGTTCTCATGATAATAGTTTATTATATTCTCTGCTTTTATTTTCTGATTTTATTTTTTTGTCGGATTATTCATGATCATGAAAAATATTCGACTTTCTGCGTTCATGCATTCTCTCATGACAAAATCAATTGTGTAATGTGGTGTTCATATGTTTTTACAAATAAATAAAACTTCCAAAAAGTTGAAAGTGGAATAGAATAGCACAGGGGAATGACCATGTGTTGAGTGTCATATTTGGGCGTGATGATGTTTAAAAAATGCAATCAAAATTCATGACTCGAGGATGGTTGTATGTGCTTTCTTAAAAATATCTGTATGTGTAATATGTGAATGGTAGTAAGTAGGGCATCCATGTCATTTGAATCAAGAAAAAAAATCATGAGGGATTGAAGTGGGTATTGATTGGATAGAAATTGCATGTAGAAAGTTGTCAAAGGAATTTGATGAGATTTCGATATTGATGCTGACACTGTCCCCATGAATTTGTCCATAATCTGTCATGACGTTAATTTTTTTACTGTAAATGATTCACAAAAACTAATTTCCCACTAATGGTAAGTAATAGACCTATGAGAAAGATAAGTATATGTAACGATGAGATACATACGATCTACAGTTAAAACGATTGGTTTAATCATGTGATTAAAAGATATTTAATGGTACTAAAGTACTTTGGGATATGTTCTTGCATTTGATTGCAAGCAATTGTTTATGATGTTGATATTATTAAAGCAGAACGGATTTCTTTTTTTTTTAATTTGGTTGCGAGCTGTTGTTTTTTATCTCAATTTTATCAAGGCCAACGATTTTTTGTCATTTATTTATTTGTAATCATAGCCTATGTGCCTTCTTACTTTGGTGTGTCATTAAGATGCGATGATTGCAACACTGTGCAATAGGGATTAATCATATGGATGGAATAATGGGATAACGGGATTACCCCCTTCCACCTTTAATTTTAAAAGACTGCGGTGCTTTCGTTGTTGTTTTGATGTTGCAACACGAATATGCAGATTTACAGACCTCGTGCTTCGGAAGAAAAGTGAGGCTAATTGAGGTGGTTAGAGATGGAGAATGGAAATGGAGTTGAGTACCATTTAGATATTTCGGAGGTTTAGGGGTTTGCGATTTCCTAATGTCTGTTAGATTTTGATTGGGCATTGTGGACGGGTTTGGCTGGAGAGGAAAGATGTGATTTGATGATTTGACGGTCGATGAATGGGTCATGCAAGTGGAGTTGGTGTGCATAGAGCCTGACTACGAGTCAACACTTTGAAGATGTAGATACACAATGAGTTGTGAGTTGACCAAGCTAAAATAAATAAATAAATATGAAATAAAATTACATATAAAACACAAAATAAAGAATATGCAAGTTTTACTGCATATTCAATTTAGATTTTATATAATTTTACATATCCAGTAAACTGTTTTATAATATTTACCAGATTATTTGTTCACTGCAATTTAAAAAATGTTGTTGATATAGATTTATTTTTTTTGTATGTTTATAGTTTGTGTGGACTTCATATTTGACCAGGTAATGTGTAATATTACTCTTTTTTATTTACAATTTGCTGGAAGCTCGAATTTACTAACTTATTTTCATTGAAAAACGTTTAGCTTAGTTGTTTTTATGTGCTTGCTGCATTTAATTCAATTTGATTTCAACTTTGTGACATTTACATCTTTTATCTTCAGGAATTGCCTTCGGTTATCTCATAAAATATTGGTAGTTTGTGTTTTTGTTATTCAACAACAAATGGCCAATTTTTACGAAAATTATCAGCAAGATGTTCATAGATATAATAGATTTCGTCGTAAGGAAATTATGAGAAGAAAAAGACAAGCTACGTATGCGAAACATGAAATTTTAGTTCATAAAAATTTATCAATATTGGATGAGATGTGTTGTGATGAAAACACGAGTTCGTGTATGACAATGAGAGATGTCTCCAGAAGTAATAGACATAATGTTATCAACATAGGTAGTAAGAACAAGAGAAATAGAATTGCCCGTTGTTCTGATAACCCAAGAGTTTTGCCAGACACATTTAGCGTTCAATCATCTATTTCCAATTTCCCTGAAAGACAAAATATCAGTATGGTTTTGGATGATTCTGCTGAGTGTTCTTATCGACCACTGTCTGAGTATATTGAAGGTCAGACCGTAGATTTTATTTCTTTACTTGAATAGTTTACGCAAATACTTGAAACACTCATTTTGTTTCTCCATATTATTGCAGTTTTGGATCTTGGTTGTCCAGATTGTACATGCGATTACTGTGGGGCTATTTTTTGGAATGCTGAAAGTTTGAAAAAGACAAGGTTTAAGGCTAAACCTGTCTACCCATTGTGTTGTGTCAAAGGAAAAATCAAAATAAATAATTTACCTCCTACACCGCCTTATCTAGATATGTTGCTTGACCGAAATGCTGGAATTATTTCTAAACACTTTAAGGATAAAATTAGGTTATATAATTCTTTGTTTGCGTTTACTTCTATGGGTGCAATGATTGATCATCAAGTTAACAAACGACCTGGACCTTATGTTTTTCGTGTTTGTGGTCAAAATTACCATCGTATTGGGTCTTTGCTACCACAACCTGGTGAAATCCCTAAGTATTCCCAACTATATATTTTTGATACTGAGAATGAAGTTACAAATAGAATGAATGCATTAGGTGATATTCAAGAACCAGGTAATTTACATGCTAATATTATTGCAGAATTGATAAAAATGTTAGATGGTTTGAATTCTATAGTGAAAGTTTTTAGAATGATGAAAGATAGAATTGCTAATACACCTAATGAATCAATGAACTTACGAATATGTGTTACAAGAAATGAAGAAAAGACACCTTATAGTATACCTACTGTGTCTGAAATTGCAGGATTAGTTGTGGGAGACTTTGGAACCTCTGGTAGAAATCGAGATATCATTATTGAAAGTCAAAGTGGACTTTTAAAAAGAATTAGCGACTTGCATCCATCTTTTATGGCTATGCAATACCCGTTGTTATTTCCTTATGGTGAAGATGGTTTTAGTATTGGAATTAACTATTATATATGTGACAATCGAAATATACGAAAAAGAACTCAAGTAACTATGAGAGAGTTTTATTCATACCGTTTGCAACAACGATGCAATGATGGACAGACTTTGATTAGAGGTGGTCGTTTGCTGCAACAATATATTGTTGATGCTTATTGTTGCATTGAAGAAGATAGGTTATTTTTTATAAGAGAAAATCAGAAAGAGTTACGATCTGAAATATATCAAGGTATACGAGATGCTATAGATAAAGGAGATAATGATGGAAGATCGATTGGCAAACGTATTATTTTACCAGCAACTTTTACTGGTGGACCTAGATATATGATGCAGAACTATCAAGATGCTATGGGAATTTGTAGGTTTTTTGGACATCCTAACTTATTTTTAACGTTTACTTGCAATGCAAAGTGGAAGGAAATTAAAAGTGCTTTAGAGATTATACCCGGTCAGAAAGCAGAAGACCGACCAGATATAGTTTGTAGAATTTTCAAAATTAAACTTGATGATCTTATAAATCATATAAAGAAACTAAAGGAATTTCAAAAAATAATTGCTTTATTATATACAATAGAATTTCAAAAACGAGGATTACCACATGCACATATTTTAATTTGGCAACAAAGGGATTCATTAGATAACCAAAGTATAATAGATTCTATTATTACAGCTGAATTACCATGTAAAGATACAGATCCACAATGTTATGATGCCGTTTCACAATTTATGATACATGGTCCATGTGGAATGCAAAATCCTAAATCACCGTGCATGAAAAATGGCAAATGCTCAAAATTATATCCTAAATCATTTACAAGTGAGACATTTATAGATGATAAAGGATTTGCAACTTACAGGAGGAGAAATAATAATAGAAGTGTATTAAAAAATGGTTTGATTGTTGATAATAGATTTGTGGTTCCTTATAATAGAACTTTGGTTATACGATATCAAGCACACATCAATGTTGAATGGTGTAATCAGTCTAGAGCTATTAAGTATTTATTCAAATACATAAATAAAGGGCCAGATAGAATTCGAATGGTACTAGAAAGTAATCATAAGAAAAAAATTGATTCTTCTGTGAATGAGGAACAAATAGATGAAATAAAAGAATATCTGGATTGTAGATATGTATCTTCTTATGAGGCAATTTGGAGAATTTTTCAATTCCCTATTCAATGCCGAGATCCTGCTGTTGAAAGACTTGTGGTACATTTACCTTTTAAAAATACTGTAACTTTTAGATCCGATGAACAATTGGATAATGTTTTGGATAGAGATAGTGCTAGAGTTACAATGTTTACATCTTGGATGAATACCAATATATGGTCTCCGGAAGCTAGGGAGGTTACTTATGTAGAGTTTCCTAGATATTGGGTATGGAATAAAAAAGAAAGGATATGGACAAAGAGAAAACAAGGAAGATGCGTTGGTAGAATTGTATACATACATCCTAGCTCGGGAGAATTATATTATATGCGAATGTTGTTAAATATTGTTAAAGGTGCAAGGAATTTTGATGAAATTAAGACTATTAATGGTGTTGTTTTTGACACTTATCAAGCTGCCTGTAATAATCTTGGACTTTTGGGTAACGATAGAGAATGGTATGAAGCTATTGAAGATGCTTCACAATGGGCAACATCTAATGCTATGAGGCATTTATTTGCAACATTGTTAATGCATTCTAAAGTAGGTGATCCAAATAAATTGTGGAATACTGTTTGGAATTTGCTTTCAGAAGATTTCGAATATAGATATAGAGATAAATACGACCATCATGATGTGAATATATGTGATGAAAATATTAAGGCGTTTGGTTTGAATGAGATAGAAAAAATTTTAAATCGAAATTCATGTTCTCTTTCAGATTATAACATAAACATACTAGAGACAGAGAATATTAATGAAAGAACAAATAGGTTGATTCTCGAGGAAATTAATTATAATATTGAAGACCTTTTGGGCGAATTTTCCAAAAACATAGATATTTTGACTTCTGAACAATTATACATCTATAATACTGTTATTGATTCTGTTGAGAAAAATAATGGTGGCCTCTATTTTGTTTATGGACATGGTGGGACTGGAAAAACCTTCCTATGGAAGACTATTATATCAAGATTAAGATCTCAAGGAAAAATAGTGCTTGCAGTAGCTTCGTCTGGTATAGCATCGTTGCTGTTGCCTGGTGGTCGAACAGCACATTCACGATTTAAAATTCCACTTAATTTAGATGAAAATTCTACATGTCAGATAAAGAAAGGTACTGATTTAGCTAAATTAATACAAAAGACAAAGCTTATTATTTGGGATGAAGCTCCTATGAATCATAGGTATTGTTTTGAAGCATTACATAGAACATTAACAGATATTATGACACCAAATATTGTTTGCGAGAATGAACAACCTTTTGGAGGAATAACCGTTCTCTTAGGTGGTGATTTCAAACAAATACTACCTGTAGTTAATAATGGAAGAAGGCATGACATTGTAAATTCTGCTATCAACAAATCCAATTTGTGGGAAAGTTGCTTAGTATTCAAGTTATCAAAAAACATGCGACTATTAAATGATGGATCTTTAGACGATTCTCTAAGATCGTCAACAATTAATTTTGAACAATGGCTTCTTGATATAGGAAATGGTTTTCTGCCTACAATTAAGAAACATGAGTGTGAAGAAGATGCGACTTGGATAAAAATTCCAGATGATATCGCTGTAGATTCTTCCCAAACAAGTATAGAAGAATTTTTCTTAACTATATATGAATCCTTTGCTCATAACTTTGACAATGTTAAATATTTGAGTGAACGTTGTATTATTACACCAACAAATGCTGTTGTTGATCAAATTAATGAATACATGTTGTCGTTAGTACCAACGGAAGAGAACCTCTACATGAGTTGTGACTCAATTGGTAAAAATTCTGATAGTCATTATGATGCAGACTTGCTTTATCCCGTAGAATTTCTTAACTCATTGATTTTTAATGGTGTTCCAAATCATATTTTGAAATTAAAAGTTGGTGCACCAATAATGTTATTACGAAATATTGATCAAAGTAATGGATTATGTAATGGTACAAGGTTACTGATCAGTCGATTAACATCTAAAATTATAGAAGGTATAATTATTAATGGTGATAATAAATTTACAAAAGTGTATATTCCTAGAATTACTTTCGAAGTTAAAGAGACTAAGTGGCCATTTGTATTGCAACGCAAGCAATTTCCTGTTAGAGTTTGTTACGGAATGACAATAAACAAAAGTCAAGGACAAACCTTAAACAAAGTTGGATTATATTTACCTGTGCCTGTATTTTGCCACGGCCAACTTTATGTTGCTGTTTCTAGAGTTACATCCAGAGAAGGCCTGAAAATTTATATACCCAATGAAGATGAAAACTTCCAGAATTACACGAAGAATATTGTGTACAATGAAGTTTTCTACAATCTTCCTTAGTTTGAAAAGCATACTTAAGTTGAAAGTGCTGGCTATATTAAATGTTCGTACATTAATAGTTGATTATTTTCCGCAACAAAACTTTTAATTTTAATAGATGTTTTATGTATTAACTTAAAGCCCGTTTTTTTCTTCATGCAATATTGAAGTTTAATCATGTTTTATTACGAGTAGGTTAAAAAGCAATAATGGACTTGCAAAATCTCTCTGGATTGCACCTGTCAAGAGGAGAATTCAAGATTAGAGTGAGACTGATTCGACTATGGAATTCTACAAATCCAAATTTGGGTGATGAATTGATGAGTGTTGATTTCGTCATGATTGATGAAATAGTATGCCACCTTAAAATTTTAATTCTCTGATAATGTTGTATGCTTAGATTTTTGTTTATTGTAGGTATTATTTTTTCCAATCATATTTTGAATATTTTTAACATCTTTCTTCCCTTAGGGTGATACAATGCAGGGTACGATAAGAAAACATGATGGTATTCACCTCAGGGACCAATTACAAGAAGGGGAAATCTATGTTTTCTCAAATTTTATAGTTTGCCCCAACAAGCAGAGCTTCAGGGTTGTCCCCGGTAATTTAATGATCAGGTTTATAAAGACGACATCTATCACACACATCTTACAGAATATTGAATCCCTTCCACGGTTTAAATTCCATTTTCTGGATTTCGCTGAAATTTCAACAAGAATATACAAAGATTTGGATTTGACAGGTACAAGAACTTTTAGAAGTTTTTACGCTTTTCATCTTTAAATTTTTTCTAAATTATAAATTTTGCTAGATGTCGTGGGCCACATTGTGTCTGTTAGTCGTATTGGAAACACGTATGTCAAAGATGCCTTGACCAAGAAAAAAAATTTAGAAATACAAGATTTAAGGTTCAACTCTTCACATACTTCTTGATAATTATATGTACAATGATTTCAGTAATTTGATATTGTATTTTTTGAACAAAATTGGTATATTTTTTCAATTTTTCAGTGAAAATAAACTTTTGATTACATTGTGGGGGAGCATTGCGGATACATTTCCTGAAAATTTAATACTAGGGAAATCAAAGCCTGTGATTGTGGTGTTTGCTGGAATGACTGTTAGAACATTTATGGGTACACTTTTATCCAGTTTTGTCTATCTAAATATTATCTTACACCACGACTAAGTCTTGCATGTTATCTCTGTTTATATAATATAGGTCAAGCATGTCTTTGCTCCTCATCGGCGACAAAATTCTACATAGATATAGACATTCCAGAAGTTAGGGCATTTCAAGAGAGGTACATTTATTCTTATATAAACTCAATTTGTTTACACATTTGCATATTAGAAGATAAACATTTATACATGTTCAGGATTGATCCGTTTGAACTGACATCCTTAATGGCTAGCGAGAGGTTTACAACTTTGAGTCCATTAGAGGAATTATCCGATAACAGAAAAAGCATCAAGGAATTGGAAAATCTTGACCCAAATTTTCACCAGGTAATTTTTTATGTTACGCAAGGTATAAGTTTTCCTTATCTATTTCTACTGATTATATTATATTTTCATATTTCTTACATGTTAAGTTCTTATGACTTTACTTCCTAGAACAAGAGATTCACATGCAGAGCTCAAATAGTAGATATTGATTCTTCGGATGGATGGTGGTACCATTCGTGTAATCAGTGTAAAGCAGCTTTAAAACAATTTGAAAATAAATTCTGGTGTGATCGATGTTGCAGTGTTGAAGAATTTCCGTTGCCATGGTAGACTTCCTAATTTTGAATGATTAAAACATTATACATCATTATAGTTAGATGGATTGACGAATTTGCATACATCAGGTATAAGTTAAACATTATTGTCCAAGATGAAACGAGCCATGCGTCTTTTATGATGTTTGGAAATTTAGTTGCAGACCTTATTGGAGTTTCTTGCGTCAATCTAACGTCTCATTCAAAACATGATAGGCTGAGTCTTCCCACTATATTTCACGAGTTAATCGGTCAAACTTTTAACTTCAGAATAACCTTAGGATTTCGTGATAATAGGAGAAAAACACAAGGAAAAGTGGTTAAAATCATTCCTGATTCTGCATCATTCGATAAAGAATTACGTGGTATGTGAAATAATTTAACCTTCGTATCTTTTACGAATATCATATAGTTAGGGTATATCTAACATTTATTGGCCTTAAAATACAGGTATCATTTGTGAGGGATCAATTTCGGGATTAGAATCAAGTGCATATACAAAACAAACTGGGATGGCAAACTGTACACAAGAGGGGTTAGTAAAACATACTTTATTTAAAAAAATCTTTTTCTTCTATTTTCATTTGAAGATTCAAATAATATAGTGGAGTGGGGATATTAGCATTTGTTTCCTAACACTTGGAATGAAGTAATATAGGATAAATTTTCTTAACTTCCAATTTCCTTGCAAGATCTGGAGAACAAGTTAAAAGAAAAAGAGATGATGAAAGCCAAATTGTTAGAAAAGAAGATAGAGAAACAAAGCTCTCACGAAAAATGTAATTACATATGCTATCTCTTAATACTTTTTTTTCGTAAATATTTATTTGACAATTATTTTTTGACATACTATCATTGCAGGTAGCCAGCTATATCATGTGATGTTACTCGGGCAGCAAATGTAGTTTATTTCTCTGTTTGATGTCTGTTTATATTTTTTGAAACATGAAATCCATTCCTTCTAAAAAAGGAAAAGTAGGTCCTAACAACTGTCTGTATATATTTTTTTGACAATATATGTAAATATACAATATATGTAAATATACATAGAATATAAAATGAATGCTTTTGTCTCTAAAGTTAAAGCATTAATGATCTCCTAAGATTTCGTCACAATAGAGAGAAATTATATGTAAAAATTCATTCCCAGTTCTACATCCAGCAAGTTCGGTATGTTAAATATTTAATCATTGTACTTTTTTTAATAGTTAAGCATCATTGTTTTTTTATCATTCGTTTAATTTATATCTAATATTATAATTTTATTGAAAAAAATTGTTGGATTTTACAGGATGTCAAGTTCCGAAGTAAACTTGAATGCATGTACAAAAGAAATAGAGAAATTAAGAAGTTAATAAGAGAGGTTAGCAATATATGATACAATGATGTACAAAAAACTAACTACCTCCCACTTTTTTTGGAAGGTTTGAATAATATACAAAAATAAAAAATATTGATACTTTTTTTTCTTCTACAGCTTCAACTCATAATCTTGAAAAAATGATAGCAGAAAAAGGAGGACACATGAAAATGAAGATCAAGTGGAAATGGCGAAAGAAAAGGACATCAAATTGTCCTGAAACACATGATTTCGGATGGTACATAAATTGACATTCTTTTTACAAAAATATAATGTATTTTATCATCTTCCTATGATTTTATGTGCCAATAGGTTATCTTGGACAATCATTATACTCCGTATATACTTCTTGAAACAACGATAAAATGATATCCTTTAAATGTTGGGACAATTTCGAATGTTTTTGCAGAAGACAAATTGCATATATATATATATATATATATTGTTTTAAATATGCTGACGATCCAGTCAACTCTATTAGTTCTACTTAATTGGTTCTGTACAGATTTTTCTAGCTTTTAAATTTCTCCGTTTAAATGGTTTGTACACATAATTTTGATTAGTTCAGAAATAGTAATTTGTAATATTTAAATATACAAATTTTTATGTTCAAATCTATTTTATCATCTTTCTATAATTTACATATTTATAGTTTATCAGAGGCGATGATTATACTTTGTATCAATTGTATATCTCGCAACAACAAGAAAATAACATGCTCTTAATGTTATGGCAATTTCGGACCTCTTTGAAGAAATCAAACTGGTCCACAGTTTTATGAGTTTATTGTTTATCTGAGACAATAATTATACTTCGTATATACATCTCGCAACAATGAGAAAATGATATACTTTAGATGTTGTGGCGATTTCGGATGTCTTTGAAGAAACCAAATTGCATATATGCATATTTTACATATACAAGCAATTTAGGAAGTCTTTTTAAAGAAACCAAATAGCAAACATTCAAGAATATCGTTATAAATTGTTGTTCAAAAATTTGTTTATATGATCCTCTACTAATTTTTATTTTTATCGGTTGTTTAAATTGTTTTTAAAATCCTTATTCCAGTTACTTCTGCCACCTCTATTTAAATGATTGTAGAAAATGATATACTTTAAATGTTGTGGTGGTTTTGGATGTCTTTGAAGAAACCTAATTGCATATATGCATGCTTTACATATGCTAGCAATATAGGAAGTTTTTAAAGGAACCAAATCGCGAACATTCAAGAATACTGTTAGAGATTGCTATGAAAAAATTTGTTTATATGGGCCTCTACTAATTTATTATTTTTTTGTTGTTTAAAGTGCTTTTAACATACTTAGTCCAAATACTTTTATCAGTTCTGTTTAACTGGTTGCACGTAGATTTTTTAAGCTTCTTTTTTTCTAACATTTTATATTCTTTATTTCATTAGTTTGTCCACATATAATTTTTATCAATACGGAAGTAGACATTATTAATATTATCTAAATATAGGATTTTTTAAATATTTTATCATCTTCCAATGATTTTATATTTTTATAGTTTATCTGAGGTAATGACTATACTTTATATCAATTATACATCACACCAACAAGAAAATAGTATACCTTTTTTTACGTGTCGATTCTTGATATCTTTGAAGAAATCAAAATGCATATATGCATATTTTACATATGCTAGGAATTTAATAAGTCTTTAAAGGAACCAATTTGCAAACATTCAAGAGCATTGTTAGATGTTCCTGTTTAAATTTTATTTATATGAGCCTCTACTAATTTGCTATTTATGTGGATTATTTAAATTACTTTTAGAATCCTGATTCCAGTCAATTCTTTCAGTTTTATTTGAATGATTGCATAGAGATTTTCTTAACTTCTTATATTTGTGTTTTTTTAATTTTATTTCCACTACAATTTATAGAATATGCGTTCCATATTATACTAGGATACCGAGTTTCCTATGTTTACGTTGAAATATAACTCAGATTGCTAAGGATAGTAAAGAGACACAGTTGTGAGGAATTTTTTGTATGTGTTCTAAAAGAGCTTAGATCATTTATGTGATCTTAACACCTTACAATAAATATCTACCTACAAGTCGTTCTACAGGTACTTCTAATACAATTTTATCTTTTAAGTTTTATAAATAAAGTTTGTATTTTTCTCTTACGTTGGTGAATTCTATATTGTTAGTTCTGTACATACTTGCTAGGATCTTTTTCTAACATTCCTGCAATAATTCAGGTACGTGTACACCGATTTCTTCATATAATGTCAATCCTACGTACAAAAATCACCTTTAGGCTTTTGATTATCTTCTTTTTTCATGTAATACTGCATATAATTGTGAAATATTGAGTTTTATTACTGGTTGTCTCATTAGTTGTCTCATGGAGAGTTAAGGTGTTGCCTTTTTATTGATAGTGATCTTCCCATCACCACATCATGAAGTTGATTAGCTGCTTTCGTCCGTGATTTGTTGTTGATTAGGTGAATCTATGTTCATAATTCATTTAAATGTCTTCTTTTCCCTGTTAACTCTATGTCCCTAATTGTCATTCTCTGTTCCTTATTACATCATTTTTTTAGAGTATGGAGTGGGAGATAAAACCATGTCTACGATTCTCCGGCCAGGGAAGAGAAGTTTCTTTTGTATCAAATAAATAATGATTAACTGTATGATATTAACATGAATCGAAATTCCTCGCTCCAACCTTGATGACAAGTTTAGTATACTTTTTCAAAGGTATTTGTTTCAATTTTTGACAGCTTCTAATTTTTATTTATCACTCTAACTTGCTTTTATAGTTTTTAATTACAATAATTTATCTTTATACATGTTTGCACTTATTAGAGTTTTATTACTCGACATTGATGAGACTCTATGTTAGCGCGATCCTATAGAAGAGTATTCATGAGATGCTCAAGAATTTCTCTGCTCCTTACTATTTAATATTGCAAAATTATGAAACATGCATTTTATTGTTTCTTACTTCCAGTTTTATTCGATGATTTAAAATAATAAAGTAGTAAATAAAGACATTAGCATTTATTCCATAACATTTGTGATGACTGTATTTTTTTATCTTTCTGCTCTGTTTATATTTATTGAAATATGAATTTTACTCCTAAACAAGGAAAACCAGGTGGGACTGACTGTTTGTAAATAGTTTTTATTTGTATGTATATGTAAATGTGCATACAATCTAAACTAAATGCTTTCAAAAGAAATGACAAAATTAATATGATGTTGTCATTTTTTCTATGTTTATATTGAAATAAAACTCAGATTGCTAATGATAGTTAAGAGACAAAGATTCAAGGAAGTTTCTGTGTATATTCTAAAATAGCTTAGATCATTTACATGATCTTAACACCTTATGATAATTGTTTACTTACAAGACATTCTACAGATGATACACAGGTACTTCTAATACAATTTTATCTTTAAATTTTGCAGTAAAAATTTGTATTCTCTCTTAAGTCTTACCTTGGTAAATTCTATATTATCAGGCTTCTACATACTTGATAGGATCTTTTTGCAAGGTTATGAACCTTTTTCCAGAGGTATTTGGTCCATTTTTTCCAACTTTTTCTTTTTATTTATAAGTGTAACTTGCTTTTCCTTCTTTTAAATTACTACGATTGAACTTTGAACATTTTTGAACTTATTAGAGCTTTAGTATTCGATATTGATGGGACTCTATGTTACCTTGATCTTATCAACTACAATGCATTTCACGAGATGATTCAAGAGTTTCTCTGTTCTTTCCTGTTTAATGTTCAAAATAATAAGATATGCAGTTTATTTTTTCTTACTTGGAATATGATTGCAAGTACCCATTCCCATGTCATATGTTTATCGAGTGTGTTATGAACATTACTCCTTCTAAATAAGGAAAGTAGGTCATACCAACCGTTTGCATATAGTTTCTGTCTCTCCATATATGTATTATAGATACATTACAAAATGGATGTTTTTATTTATATAGTAGGGCTTTGCTCCAAATGAAAATTGCCACATTTACTATATTTTTATTTTTGTCAATAAAATTACCATTCGATTTAAATATGCAGCAACGTATAGATATATTGTTTAAACATTTTTATATACTCTGTGTATCTAATTTATCGGACATTACATGAGGCGATGATGAACATACCAGACTTTTTATATATTATTTTACTAATTATGCAGTAAACCTGAGTCTGAGCCTCAAATAATGCGTTCCTGTTTTTCCCCCAAATCCATTGTTGAACATTTGATAAAAAGTAATTCACTTTAACTTTCTATCTTATTTAAAAAGATAATATAGATTGTTACTTTTCTATTACTTTTGTTAGATAATTCCTTTGCAACATAACTACATTGATCTAGGTGCGTGTACATAATTTTTTTCACTTACTTTTGTGCTTTCTTAATAAAATTTCCTTTTGTACTTTGAGTGTTTGTTTTTTTCCTGTGTAATACTGCATATTTACCAAATCCCACATTTTATTGCTGATTATTTTATTATTTGCTACATTTACTATATGTGTTATGCTTTTCCCTAATACTATTATTCATTGATTTTTTCAGAAAGATGTATGTTTCAGACATTTCAAGAAACTAGGACATTTCCATTTGTTGTATAAACCTCTATTATTACTTTAATATCATTGTGACTGTTCTTCTAAATTTTAAAGTATTTATTTCATCGCATACTTTCGAGTTTATTTAAATAGTGTTAGATATTATACTTTTTATTTATGTTGTATTTTTTTATACTGTTTGTAAAATACATCCCCCCTGTTGTATCGTTTTTTTATTAGAATTTTCATTTATTTTCATTTCAGGTTTGTGGAGCCATGACTGAGATCTTTGTAATCTTTGTCGTGCCATTTGGTATGTTGCATGATTAATGTTAATATCTTTACATCCCCCCTGTTGTATCGTTTTTTTATTAGAATTTTCATTTATTTTCATTTCAGATTTGTGGAGCCATGGCTGAGATCTTTGTAATCTTTATCGTGCCATTTGGTATGTTGCGTGATTAATGTTAATATCTTTTTCATATGTCATCTACGTTTAGATAGATGTCAATCGTTTCTTTCTCTTATTTGACTCGCATTGGTAATAGATCTGAACAAAGAAATCACATGTAAATACAAGTTCTTATGGTAGACTTTTTGTTCCTACCTTACTATTTGTTTGTGTGACCAAAGTTTGACAGAAAGAGTACAGCTCTTTTCCGTATGACATGGTTCTTTCTAAGAATCGTCACCATTTCTGACTATACTGAATTATATTTAAATCTAAAGAAGTCCCGCTGCAATATTCGCTGCTACATTCAATCAGATAGAAAACAACATGTTTCTATCGAATTAACTTAGTTTACTTCCTTTCTTATTTATGCAGAACATAAGCATTACAGTACATAACATTAAATCAACTCAGGATTGATCCGCCGCGAAGCGCGGGTTACATCCTAGTTTTCTAAATGGGGAAGAAAGGACACATACATAATCATAAGTTCAAAGGTGGTTTTCTTCGTAAGTTCAAAGGTGGTTTTCTTTCTACTTATATGAACTGTTTCTTCTTATTAAAACGGTCGACCACATGGTTACTTGCATTGTCACCTTAAATTGTAAAGTTGCTCTGAAGTTTAAGAAGTGTAGCTTTTATCTTTAAAAAGAACTTCGAATGGTCGCTGCTTTATTTTTAATATTTAATATGAAGTCCAGCATTTAGAAGTGCAATAACGAGACAGCTATCCATAAAGGAACTACAATGCGAGGTGCAATAGCTCGCCCAAATTCCACATTTGAACATATTATGACTAAATGGTTTCTACACATCCTGAGTTGATGTAGATTTGAGCTTTCAGCTGTGGACTAATCAAAAATGCCTTTTATGCAGAGGCATAAAATACTACATCTAAAAAGTCAGATAATAAAATCAAGCATCTCATTTTGAAAGTAAGACAACCTGCCACAATAAAATCCAAACAGAAAAAATCACAAATCAGTGAAATGCGGATTCTCTAGCATTTTCTGAAGAAGAATGATAAAAGATATTTACCTCTCCTAAGAACTCCACAATAAAGTCTCCTTCGCCAAAACCCTTCTCTTTATTGCAAATGACCCCAAGACCCTATAATAGCAGAAGAAAAACAAATATTGCATATGACAACTTCTTCAATCAATTACTACAATAGAGACAAAGCAGCCAATATGTGAAAGCATACCTTTCTATAGGCTACATAGTTATCATCTGGACGACTCCGCATGGCCTTCAAAAGAGCTTGACACAATTTCAGTGTCTGTGTATCACCATCTTCCTCAGCAGCCTTCTTGACTTCTTCAACAACTGGATGTAGTTGAAATATCATTGGTGCATTTCCACAACCGGTGAATTGCCTGACTTGCCTATTTAAAGTGCGTAAAAGAACCTGTGTGGATTGTGAATAAATTGTAAGATTAAGATACAAAGAACAAAAAATTGGTAACTGAAAAAAGAAGAATTATGCCATTACTTCTTCTATAAACCGGTGCTTATCACCATGCAGCCATTCCAGTTCTTTCGGTATGGAGTCCAGGAGAAGATTATGTGTATATGGATCTATCCCATAAACCTCTTGTTCAATTACTTCATCACCAAGCGACTTCCGGGGTTTGAATTCCTTCACCTCTGGAATTTCCATGTCAGAATCATCAAACCCATTTCTTTGAGCATGAAGCCGTTCCTCGTAATCCTCGGGTAAAGCAACACTCATTTTCTTCCCAACTTCTGTCTCATCTGCTACAACAAGGTAGCGATCAATGACTTCATACTTCCTTGTAACAGGAGGTACAAGGCTTGCCTTTGTCATGCGGGCACCCCAGTCACGATCATCTGTTACATACATAGCCTCATCCAACATTGAATAAACATCCTTGTCATTCATTTTCCCTAATTCACAATGCAGTTCCAAGTCACTTTCTGTTTCAGACTCGGTGGTTTCACCTTCACTCAAAGCATAACTCTCAGACAAGCTCTCATCAGATGTTTCACATTCAAGGTCCATGTATCTCTTATTTAACTTTGACAAACTCCGTTCTATCTCACGATCAAGAATCCGGGTTCCGTACTCAAATACATCTGCTCCATAGACACTGTTGATTGTCTTGGCTGTAGGTCTCTTTCCATTTAAATTCCTGTTTTGTTTTCTCCTATTTTTCAATTCAGCAGAATAAACTTCATTATCTGATTCATCTCTATCTGTCTTTGCTTCAAAGTCTCTCTCATGATGCTGCTTTGGCCTTTCTAGACGTTTCACCAATTGCAGAAATGGGGAGATTATGCGATTCATATCCTCAACACGAAAGAGGTTTTTTGCTCTGAAATAGTGAAATACATTATGTCATACTCAGAGTTAGATTTAATCGCAGGAAACGTAATTTACAAACATATTAGACATAACACTATTAACAACTAAACCAATAAAAGAAATCTGTAATATTCAAATGTGTGCATGCAATACAGTTTATAATTCCAACTTCCAATCCAGAGCGTCTAGATGATTATCTACCATTACAAAATACCATGGACTACAGGGAAATTTAAAAAGACAGTTCATGAACAAAAAACATAATGGAAAACAAGGAAAGCAAAATATACCATTCTTGAACCGAAAACCATTATGACGGATGGGTTGCTGGTCAGCATGCATTAATTAACTTCAAGCAACCTATTTACATATGTTTTGACAAGGACTAGTGGGTCTAGCACACAATTGAATGATACAGAGAAGCAGGATTTTCTTGATCCTTAAAAAGAGACTCTCCTTTTATTACTTCAATGCGTCCAGTTCTATTTATCCAATACTTTCCTTTAGAGAAAATATGATTACCCCTAGTAGTGATTATCCAAAAACTCAAAAAAAAAGGAAATTGGCATATCCAAATCATGGGATCAAATTTCGCCGAAATTCTCCCGAATTTCAGTTTCGGTAGGTGATGCAAATGGGAAAACCGAAACGGTGAAAATAATTTTGATGGTGGAAGAAATTTAGAGAGGGGAAGGAGAAAGAGAATAACGCGCCGCTTGCGCAGGGTTTGAGAGATGAATCGTGAAGACCATGTTGAGAGAGAGAAAAAGAGACGGAGATAAAATCAATTTTTCATATCATCTGAACTGTTTGAAATAATAGACTACCATCCTCTTTATATAGGAGGGGTGGGGTTACAAAAATAGAAAGTGAATCAAATTCAAATTAAAATCCCAAAATGATCCTAATTGACTCTAATTGATTTTAATTGACTCTTAGCTAATTTTATCTACCAAAAAAGTTGAGATTACAATCTCAATTTATTTAGATAAAATAAGCAAACTAATTCAAATAACTAATTACGGATGAAAATCCCTAATTTGAAAAATCTCCAAATCAACATCTGCTTCAGTTCGATTTTTTTTGAAATCCAGAAGCAAGGGGGAGACACTCGAGGTGCACGCCCCAAAAGTTTTATTCATCAGAGAAAGGGAAAAGAGAGGGAATAAATACAGCCACACCCGACACTACAAAGCCATTACAACGGCCAATCCTCCACCAGATTTTTAGCAAAAATCCCCACGTTCTCCTTATAGAATCTTTGGCCCGAGAACAACAAATCATTCCTACCCCGCCAAATTGCCCACAGTAAGGCCACAGGATAAAGCACCTCCCTCAGCGGCCTCCCCTTATTTGCCCGAAGCGAAATCCAGAAAGTCTGGAGGTCGTTTGTGATGCACCAGTCCAAACCAGCCCCCTGCCACACCTGAATCACCCTGGGGCACAAGAAGAGGAGGTGTTCCACGGATTCAATCGCCGCATTACAAAGCAGGCACCTGTCAGAAATGGTACCTAAGAGCCTGCCACACCGATCCCTCGTCATCAGTCTCTGCCTCCTGAGCAGCCACAAGAAGAAGCTAACTCTCTCAGGAAGCTTTAGGGCCCACAGAAATGCACAATCCCGAATAATAATCTCCGACTGCGACGGCGGAGGCCGAGAGATAGCCCCAAAGGCCTTCTTGACCGTGAACGGGGCCTCCCGCCAGCACCAGTGCCCCCCCCCCCCCCCCCCGTAGGGCGACCCACCTCCCTCACAGCATCGAGCAAGGCCAAGAAATCATCCAACCTTTGATCAGAGAAGTTCGCGGAAAAACTGGGGCACCAATTCCCATCAATCCAGCAGGCCGCCACCGAGCACGCCTTATCGTCAGCCAAAGCAAATAACCGCGGGAAACGAGAGCAAAAGCCCCCCCCTGCGTCCAATCGTCCGTCCAAAAGGAGAAAGACTCCCCCCCCCATCAAGGACCGGCCTGAAAAGCGTGGAATTCCTCAAGAACACCTCCACAACCCCCCTCCAAAAAGGGGTGGGAGAGGCCACACGGGAGATCTTCGAAGGCAACCCCCCCCCCACGTCATAGATCCTCCGCATCACACTACAGCACAAATCCTCCCCCGGCCCCAATTCGATTTGCCCTGCCAACTTGGGAATGATTGCATCAATTCTCCCCCGCTTGAAAAATTCAACTCCTGATGAATTGCTCGATCTTCATTCCGTCGGTGGAGAATTCCATCCGGATTGGATGAGCAGATATCCCCATTTTTGATCATATTCCATGTTACGTTTGTAGTTTCTTTCCACTGAGGGGTATGACTGCAAATATTCTACCCCTTCAACTAAAACAACTTGAATCTTTATATAAAAGTTTTTAGGAGGGGGAATACCTCTGCAATTTTCCCAAAAGCATTCCAAATCCCTAATTTTATGGGAATGGTCCTTCGTGGAAGATAAAGCAGAAGCCTTTGCATTATCAGATTTATTCTTTCAACATCGTTGGCGACGTTGAACCCTAAATCTAGGGTTCCGGTCGTACGGGCGGTGACGAATCACGCGAGGGCGGTGGCAGGCTGGGTCGAATGGTCGTACGCGGCGGAGGCGCAACAGACAGGGAGACCTCAGGCGGCGCTGCGGAAGGAGGCGCGACGGCCCCAACTCGCGCGCATGGTGAAAACCGCGCCTGACGCGTGCGCGCCGGCCTTTGGAGCTCGAGATCTAGCGGTGGCGATCTGAGAAGGGAAGGCGCACCCGGCAACGTTGACGGGGGCTGCGCAGGTTGCGCGCGAAGCGGCGTACAGGTGGGGTGCGGGCTGCGCGCGAGTCGTGGGCTCGGATCGCGTGTCGATTGGCCGAGCAGCATGCCAGCATCGTCAATGCTGGATGGTGGCGTGGTGCGGGGGCACCGGGGGTACGGGTCGTGGAGGATGGTGACCCGCTTGGACAACATATTCAAACACGAGTAAATTGATGAGTTCGTATTCTTCCTCATAGAGACTTTCGTCAAAAACAGGGCATGAGTCTTTGTTTTCTTCTTGTACAACAGTTGTATCAAATAAATCTTCATCTTGGATGAACATACCTCCAGAGAACACGAGTGGTGTCGTTGCTTCTCCTTCATGAATAAATATATTGTCATCAAACCATTGTTGAACCTTCACGGACGCTAGAAGACGATTCTTGTATCTTTGTTGTCGTGGATGCGAACCGTGACCGAGATGGCTCAAATCGAATTGAAGTCGCCAATATGCAATCGGATCGTCGAATCGCAAGAACGATTCAGTTTCTATGCTTTGATACCAAATGATGCAAACGGGAAAATCGAAACGGTGAAAATAATTTTGATGGTTGAAGAAATTTAGAGAGGGGAAGGAGAAAGAGAATAACGCGTCGGTTGCGTGGGGTTTGAGAGATGAATCGTGAAGACCATGTTGAGAGAGAGAAAGAGAGACAGAGATAAACTCAATTTTTCATATCATTTGAAATGTTTAAAATTATAGACTACCATTCCCTTTATATAGGAGGGGTGGGGTTACAAAAATAGAAAGTGAATCAAATTCAAATTCAAATTAAAATCCTAAATGATCCTAATTGACTCTAATTGATTGTAATCGACTCAACTAATTTTATCTACCAAGATGGTTGAGATTACAATCTCAATTTATTTAGATAAAATAAGCAAACTAATTCAAATAACTAATTATGGATGGAAATCCCTAATTTGAAAAATCTCCAAATCAACCTTGCTTCTATTCGATTTGCCCTGCCAACTTGGGAATGATTGCATTAGTAGGTGACCGAAATTCGATCGAAATGGCCTATATCGGCCAAAATTTGGAGGCCCTAGTTCAAAAATCGATCGAAATGACCGAAATTTCGGTCGAATTTCAACCGAAATTCGGCCAAACTTTCGTTTCATTCAGTCACCAAAACGAAACAGAAATCCAACATTTAAGGCCTTGATCTGAATAACTTGTATGGAAGCACAAATGAAGATTGAAACAAGACGATGACTGCCACTAAGAATTTTTAAACATCACGTTGGATTCGCTACAAAGATTCCTTGCTTCCAACCAGATCAAATCCGGGCCATAACCCGATGAAGATCTTAATAAAGCATATCCTTCTTAATAGTGTCCATCTTAACAAATATTTGGTATCCATGTCCCTTCTTCCAAGGCACTTCTAAATTCTTGCACCTTCGAATAGGAGCATTAGGTCCCCCTCCATGCACGTGCCCAAATCACCTCACACGGGTTTCTCTCATTTCCAAAGTTTTGTTTGGTACTTCTGTCTCCTTCTTGGTGTGACGACACATCCACATAAGCAGCTTCAACTCAGCTATAGAGTGCATAGATTATCTGCATACGTAGGTATTCATTGCACATATCAGTAAACTACCCAAGTGATTGAACGCTAACTAGCTAAGTTAATATCGTATCATTGTAATACAGGTCAATTAGGAATCGATCAAAATCACGCTAAATACCTTTGCGAAGAGGGAGTGGTTTATTTATACATGGATAAGTCTAGGGTCGAATACAAGGACACCAGCAATTAGCTCTAAACAATTAGGATCTAAATATTAGATTAAGTGAATTAAAATGTTATCTAGGTCAAGGGAAACACTAAGGATGAGTGCATGATATTTTTATGGTTTTTTAATATGCAAGTCAATATAGATGCTACAAAATGAAATGCTAAACAATACACACAATGCAACACAAGCTCCTGAATTTAATCAATAAAACTCGAGCTTGCATCAATTAAGTAAATTAGTCCTAATTTAGTCCAAGTAAACTCCAAATTTTACTTCGATAAATGATATTACTTAGTTCTTAAAGTGCCTAATTTACTTGCTAAACATTTAGCAAATTAATCAAGCTCTTAATGATAGGAAATCTATTAATCAATCACGTAATTAAGTTTTAAAAATTTAAAGTAAATCAGATTTTAAATATTGCATTAAATGAAGCTAAGTTGGACTAATGACATGTGAATCAATATGTAACAAGGAACTTCTCTAATTTTTAAATGAGAACATACATGCCACATTAGAGAATTAAACATGACATGTTAAAGACAATAATAAGAGCTTTAAAATGATGACATTTCATTAAGTCGACACAATCGACATTTCGGCAAAATATAGCCAAATTTCAGTGAAATTTCAACCCATGCCCTCAACCACCTCGCCTTCCATCCTCGCCTATGTTCCCCCATTTCATTTCATTGTTGATCACGCATCGAGTCATAAACCAACCACCAATCCTTTCCTACCATATGTCCACGACTCTTCTTCCTATACTCGATGACACCGACAATGTCCCATGTCCTACAACTTGCACCACTTTTCCACCAACAAGTATCATCAAGCTGGTTTCCTAAGATACACCCCGACCCGAGATCACCATCTCTATCAATCACTAAAAATACCACACCTATCAAAGCACCAAAGCATTGCATGTTGCCACTGCTATTGGAAATCGACACCAATATGCATTGGGCACCCAACAACCATCGTCAAAGCTGGCTTGTCACTGACCTCGGTGCTTCATCATAACCACAACAAACTTATGTGATTTTATTTCATTAGTCCATTTTTTAATTTTTGTATTTTTATTTTTTATTTATGTTAGGAAATCCAATGAGTGTATCGTTTCAAAGTGTCTTTTTAAAAAAAGAGTGCATCTTTTGTAAATATGTGTGTCTCTTAAATGGCATTGGCTCTATATATATGGCCACTATCGTGTATACTGAAAGAGGCAAGGATGAATGACACGAGTTTTCCTTACATTTGAATTCGATATATTTCTCCTCCCCTTTGAGTTCTTTCTCCATTTAAACCATCTAATACAATCTTCTCTCCTCCCTCATGTAGCTTGGTGTGCTCCTCCCCCTTATCATGTTTCCTCCCTTCTCACCTCAATCTCCGCATAAAAACCTCTTAAACCATCCACTCTCTCCTTTCTTCATCCCCCTCGTGCAGCTTGGCGTGCTCTACTTCCCCATCATCACATTTCTTCCCTTCTCACGGTCAATTTTTCTCCTTTATAGTTCCAGGCTAGACCATCTTCTCCGCATGTTTTATACCCTAAAGTAGTTGTATAGTGATGTAGATTCAAATGTAAATTTCATGTTTTTATTTTGCATATAATAGTTGGAGCAAGAGCTAGTGGTTTCGTGGTGACAATTACTTGGTTTTTTATTAATGCAATTACATGGCTACTTTTCTAAGAATGTTGAGAAGATAATATTCCAAATTGAAGTGTTGATCAAGAGCAAAGTGTAGACATCTATAGCACTTAGTTTCTTACAGCATGTTGTAGGTAGATTTTGGCTGTTTCTTATATTATTCTTTTTCTAATATTAATTAAAATAATCCAAACCGCACAATCTGCAAATGTCTAGGTATATTCCTCCACATATATGCTTAATCGCTTTAGACTACTTGAACGAACGAACATCGAATTCCGCATATCTGAACCTTGGGAGGGATGCACAAGCTAGGTGGCAAACCCAAGGAGGTGATTAAGGAGAGGTGAGGAAGAGGAAAATGTGATGAATGTGGTTTAAGACAATGAAAGGAGTGATGATGGATGATGTGGGAAAGAGATAGGATGGATGCAAGGGTCAGAAGTACAGAAAACTTAACTACATAATTTGTTTTTCCATATTCAAAATCATTAACATCTGAGAGTGTTATCCATCAAAAGACGAAAGAGGAAGTGTAAGACGAAAATATAAGAAGTCGGATAAATAGATAAAACAAGTAAAACGGTGTTAAAAAACATATAAGAGGAGTCTATTCTCATTGATTTTATTTATAACTTGTGCATGATGTCAATTATAATATATGTTTTCATGCTATAGCAAGGAATCAGTCTAGCCAACCTAACTTCACATTAAAAATGAATCTATATAGTCATCCTAACTCCATTTAAAAGGGCCTAACCCCTAGATTTTGCTGGTTGTTGATATTTTTGCTTAGTGACATCTACTGGCCCATGATACAAGATATCCAACTGATTTACTGCCGATATATATCTGTATGAATTTCCTATATCAATATTCCATGTATACAATTTTCTCTAACATTTTCCTCGGTCTTGACAATATATCTAGGGATGCCAATATTCTCAAGTTCGATGTTCTCCCAAGTTCGGATTGTTAAAAAATTCAATTAAGATTCGGTTAAAAAATAAGTGAAGCAGCCCAAACATAATTTTAGATTCATTTTTATAAATAAACTAAACATGAATAAGCTATATTCTTTCATATCCGTTCATTAAAGTTCGATTAAATTTAACATATGAGTATGTGATATATGTATGCATGAATCTAAATATTTATATATGAATGAGTGCATGCATGTGTAGATGTAACTTATAAAGATTTGGTTAATACTCAATAACTATTAAATATGAAACGTCTATCAATGTTGAATGAATCAAAAATTTTACACATCTTAATTTAAGATTGATTGGAGTAAAAAAAGATTATATAATACACATTCTTGAAGCTTTGTTCTCAAACAAGCATTAACTAATGAGAAATGTCTATAAAATGATTCTCAAAAATTGTGTATAAAATGAGTATACCTACGGTTTATTCTTAAACCAGACCTTCAAGACGAAGCTGAATTAAACATAAACAACATTTTCATATTATCGAATTGACCATAAACCTAAATATGCTAAATGAGCCGGAGGGTACCTGGGTAGGTTCATTCAGGTACGATTCGATTACACTCCTAAATATATCCCCCCCCCTCCCCCCAACCCCCACAGATATGAGAATATCAATCAAAACATGTGAATATTATTAAAAACTTTATCATGTTCCCCCACGTAAGAAAAAAATATAGTTCGCTCTACCCCCCCCCAATCCAACACCAACTATTTTGTATAAAGGTAGAAAACCATTCTTAGGAAAATCCAAGGCATGTTTGAAATTCAATCTATTATTTTCTTCTTCTTTTAAGTCATAAAAAAGGGAGAACACGTTATGATGTCCCACCAGATATATTATTATTTCCTTTTTTCAAGATATTAAGTCGTGTTAAAGCTTAAATCAAGTTTTCTTATGTATGTTCATCCGAAACAACATATACCATTTTAGTTCCACAATTTTTGTGTTATATAAAATTTGTGATTTGGATCTTAGATCCGAGATCATGTAATTTCTCAAGGCAAATGGTCAAGAACTTTTTTTCAAAATAATGTGCTCGAATGATAAAAATAACTTTTAATGTTAAAAGATCCAACTTTCTTTTAAAACAATCCAAAGAATGATCTAGAGGTCAATAATCACTAAAGTTCACTCCAAGTAACAAAAAAACTACATAAGAAGATAGAGAGATATATGTTATTCACTGATGATATTGTGTTGATTGATGAGACTGGAGATGGAGTAAATAAGAAGCTTGAAGCTTGGAGACATGCATTGAAGACTAAAGGATTGCGTATAAGTAGGACTAAGACTGAATATATAGAGTGTACTTCTGATGGAAGCAATGGTGGAGGAATTGACGTTAAGATAGGTGATGATAACATTCAGAAGGGAGATTCTTTTAGATACTTGGGATCTATTTTGCAACATGATGGGGAAATCGATGGAGATGTTACAAATAGAATAAATGCAGGTTAGTTAAAGTGGAGAGAAGCCTCTACTGTTCTCTGTGATAAGAAAATTTCTTTGAGCCTTCAAAAAAAAAAAAAAAAGAAAATTTCTTTGAAAATCAAAGGAAAGTTCTACAAAGCAGCTGTGAGACATGTTATTCTCTATAGATCTGAATGTTGGTCTGTGAACCATAAACGTATGCAGAGAACGACAGTAGCAGAATGAAAATGATAAGGTGGATGTGTGGACACACACGTAAAGATCGTATTCGAAATGATGCCATCAGAAGGAAAGTTGGTGCAGCTCCGATCGAGGATAAGATGCGAGAAAATCGCTTACGCTGGTTAGGCCATTTGCAAAGGAGGTCATCTGAAGCACCGGTGAGGAGATGTGAGTTTTGGAATGTTTACATGGCTAAAAGATGGAAAGGAAGGCCCAAGAAGTGTTGGAATGAGACTATACGAAGGGATCCTAGTTTTTTGGATCTAAGCCTGAAAATGACCCAAGATAGATCTGAATGAAGGCAAAGAATCCATGTAGCCGACCCTACTTAATGTGGGAAAAGGCTTTGTTGTTGTTGTCACAAGAGAGAGAGAACATGATCATCAAAGTATTCCCCAAGGTGGCCCATATCGCACATGGATTTCTATAAATAGAAATTGCATTCTCTACCATACAGTCTCCGACCCCTAAGCATTTTATCATTCTTCTGTAGTCAAGTAGCCTAAATCACTACACATAATTCAGTTCAATCCTTAGCAGCCAGGTGATAAGCATTCAAGAGAGTAATTGGTCTAAAATACTCCACATGCAAAGCATGTGCCAAAGTTGTCCTAAAGAAAAGAAAGAAATGACACAACCAATCAAAATAGATGTTTCTTTGGCAAAATTCTTACACAACCTCCATTACTTTTATCCCATGTCTCAAGACTATTTGAAGACGAAAACTGGAAAACTGTATGAATACCTCAAAGGAAATTGTTTGAGATTGGTTTGCATCACTTGTGTGGGAAATGGGTAAATGAATCCTTCCAGGATCCATTTACCCCGTCCAGTTGTTTAGTCCCACATCTACCAGTTGTGGGATGGAGACTCAGTGAGGACTATATAAGAAGCCCATTACCCTCTGTATCCAGTGAGAAAGTGCAATGCATAAATCATCCCTTTGAGGCATTCTCCTGTGGTTTCATCCCGTTCCTTAGGAAGCAAGGTTCCACGTTAAATCCCGAGTTCTTCATGTTTATTTTTCTATCTCGGATATTCGCTTCCGCATTCCATATTTTCTAACATGGTAACAGAGCGGGTTCGATTCTCAATGTTTTCATGATCTTTATTTCTTTGAGATTCGATTGTAATAGCTATGTTCTTGAAGATTGATTTTAAAGAATTATCGTTGGAGATTTTTTATTGTTCGATCAAGTTCTAGGGTTCTTATAGAACCCTAATATTGCACAGATTCAACATCAAGCATCAAAGTTCCAGGGTTTTATTCTGAAACCCTATCAGCAAGCAACATACATGCTCCAGATCTGCATCTTCTGTTGCAGTTCTTCTTCCAGGAGAAGAAACATCTCCCTCGCAGGAGATGTCGCATCTTCCATATCTGCATCTAGGTTTTCAGCCCTTGCTCGAGCTTGACCTAGCAGAGGTTTTGGGCGAAGATTTGAAGCTCTCTGCAGAGCTTTTTCCACAGGTAAATAACCCATCTACAGGCATGCGCAGGCTTCTCTGGCATGCTTTGAAGAAACGGCACAAGTGGCCTTCTGATTATCTCTAGTTGGGCTCCTAAATAGTCAGGTGATGCCACTATTCCCTCCTGCTCCAGCCGCACATCGGACTCCGCCAAGTGGCGGCGCTCCCTCTCCTGTTCCAACCGCATCGCATCCTGGACTCCTGGGCTCCAGCACATGTATGCGGTCTTCTCCCTAAACGACACCCGTCCAGCAGCCTACGATCTCGCCTCCAGCCGTGCACCCTCCTTCCAGTTGCATCTGCACAGGCGGACACACAGGTGGTACCCATCCAACAGCTTGCGATCTCGCCTCCAGCCGCACACCCTCCTTCTAGCAGCATCCGTTGAACCCATCCAGGTGTGACTTCACATTCCAGATGGCGCAGGGAGTCCCACCAAGCGCCTTTAGGCGGCGCTCCTCCCTCAAGAGGCGAGATCGTCGCTTTCTCTCGTGTGATGGCGCACACAAGGTGACGACCCATCGTGATGCTCCAGTGGCGCTCCACCTCCTATCAGAAGCCTTCTCCAGCAAAAAGAAGGCGGCATTGTGGGGGAACCCTAGGCGTGAGTGGCATCCAAATTAAAGGAGGGGTTCCCGATGGGAACGCTAAATAGGATTATCTTATTTTGGTGGCCTGATGCGGTGTATTTTAAAAAGAAAGAGAGAGAGAAGCATGTACAAAAAAATTTGTACGCGATTAAAAAAAGAAAAAAGCTGGAAAATGATGGAACGACTTATTAAAAAAGTCGACTATAAAAAAATAAAAAGGTGAAATAGCCGTAGAAAAAATTTTGAACGGCTACAAAAAAGTTTATTAGACGACTACTTTAAAAAATGAAGAAAAATCGTGAAATTTTTTGAGAATTCTTTTTGTTCTCCCTATAGCCATGTCTTCTCCCAACTTTGTCGACGCCATTGTTTCCCGACAAGTATGGGAGAAAGGAAGAGTATTGTGTAGAGTCACAAGTCAATTCTAGATTCAGATGTCAGATTCCAAACCAGCCAGATGTTCCGACTATACAGTGTAGTTTCAGAATCGACGTCAGATTGGTTCTGAGTCTTCAATTTCAGACACGCACATGTATGTGGTCTTCAGTTTGATGTGCGCATGTTTGCCATCATTGTTTCTGGTCCCAATCTTTTATTTTGATCAGAGTTTTCATGTGGTTTCATAAGGACTCCATAGTAGAAATCACATTCTCTGAGCCAGTATGGAAGAGACCCAGTTCTCCGACGAGGAGACTTTTCAGACTCCATTCTCCAGTGTTCGTGAACTCCAGTACGAGATCCTTCCGAGGTTCCTATGAGAGAGAACCCACTTTGAGGTCCCTATGAGAGAGACCCATCTTCAGAGATCTACATATGGATGATTAGCGACGTTCTTTATTCGGCCCTTTCAGAGATGGAGCAGGTGTCCACATTATTGTGGCGGCCAGAGTTCTTTAAATGGAGACTTATCCAGTTGTAGTGACTCTGACAGACGCAGTACAGAGCACATGCTCTCCGACGGAGATTCAGTTTGACTCACACTCTAGTCTGTTTGTCATCCTCACCTGCATGGCATGAGAAGCAACGTCCTCGACAACAATCGACAGTTGTGTGTGTTGAGTTGATATTGTTTGTAGTGTCTTGTATTGTGAGTTGAGATTTCTTTCTGTTTGTCCAAGTTGAACATTGCATGGTCAAGCTTGAGGGGGAGTGTTGGAGTATTTAGTATGTGTCACTTATGTGGGAGATGGGTAAATAGATCCCTCCAAGATCCATTAACCCCATCCAGTTGTTTAGTCCCACATCTACCAGTTGTGGGATGTGGAGACTCAGTGAGGGCTATATAAAAAGCCCCTTACCCTCTGTATCCAGTGAGAAAGTGCAATGCATAAATCAGCCCTTTGAGGCATTCTCCCGTGGTTTCATCCCGCTCCTTAGGGAGTAGGGCTCCACATTAAATCTCGATTTCTTCATGTTTATTTTTCTATCTTTGATATTCGATTCCGTATTCCATATTTTCTAACAGAAACCGTCGCATATCCTCCTCCAGATACACCCCCCAAACCCTCAAACCTCCTGTAGTGCTCAACCATTGCAGCGTCTTGACTTCAAAAAAAAACAATTGCAACGTCCATTACATCCAGCTTCCTGAACTCATCCTTTCCCACCGTGACTTTGTTGATGAGATTTTTTTGAGAGGAAAAAGGGTGGGATCCCAAGGTGGGATCCACCGCAAAGAGTTATATTAATATTAATAAAGCAAAGTTACAGCAAGGCTCGATTTAGAGCTCGATAATGACTCCATAGATTTTCTAGGTAAAACCTCTGCCCCTGAAAGATAAATTCATTTCTTGCACACCAGATCACCAAAGAAGGAGGGCAGGAGAGTTATCCCCATGTGAGTTGTCACACTATGCTCTAATGGAATTCCAGAAGTCTGTGATGTTACTAACTTCAATCCAAGGAATTCCAACTCGCATACAAACCTCAGATGATTACCTGCATTGGAAGAAGATGTGATCCATATCCTCATTAGCATGTCCACATCTGTTACACCGTAGGTCCCCAGTATGAAGCAGTCTATCTCGATACAACTTGGCAAGTAAACATTCATACCATACAAGCCACGAGAAGACCTTGATCCTTAGCGGAATTCTGCTGCTCCAAATAATTTTGCAGTCTATGCTCAAAAGTTCATCAGTGGTATTTTTGCAGAAGAGTGAAGAAGTGATATGCCTTTTGATCGAGAAATTTCCACTGCCCAGATATAATTGTCCCGATCTTGGGTGATCCCATCAACAACTTCTAAGTCACCAAGCATCCTCAAATACTCCTGAGACCTTTATTTTGAGAAGGCGGTTGTGAACGTTGGGCACCATGATCCATCCACAAATGTGTCTCCAACCCTCAGATTACGGTTCCCAGGAATGTCTAAAAGTCGAGGGTATTTCTCAGCGAAAACTCCAACACCGGTCTAATTATCCATCCAAAATCTAAACAATTCTCCATTGCCAACCACCAGCCTGAGGGCCTCTCCCATTTCGGGCAAAATGCACATAATTCCTTTCCAAAGAGAGGAAGGTATCCGGAAGCTATTAGCCTCAAGCTCACCACTTGTGCCGTGAATTTTCCGTATCAATCTGCAAACCAGGTCTTCAGATTTACCCCATAATCTAAGGACCCACTTTGAAAGGAGCATTTTGTTCATCGCCTTAAGCATCAAGATTCCCAATCCTCCTGCCTTCATCATCCTAGTCAATCTACCCCACCAACAAGATGAATTCCTCCTTTATCTTGTTTCCCACTTTGAAAGGAGTATCACTCCACTTGATCTCAACATTCAGATCCTCATTGACCACATCAACAACTTTCCTCCTTGAGGACACCTCTACAAATGTCGCCCTAGCCACTCTGGCCAGACTGGAGATCTCTTGTAGAGCCTTGTCCCTCCTCTCTCACCCTCTTCCTATAGTGACCAAGAACAAATGCAGCTTACATATACCGTGTCATTTATTTCAGCATATTGTACATTTCAACATGTTCCAAGTTTGTAATGATGTACTTTTAGTTCGCTTCTTGTTTAAGTCTAACATAATATGATATAATCTCCCAAACATGTCGCTTTAACATCTAGGAGCGTAATTCGATATTATTCAGTTTTTTTTGAGCCACCTAGTAAAAATCCAGAGGAACTTTTTGAAACAACAGGGAGAATTGAGCTACTTGCAAGGTGGGCTAATCACATGTCTAGTTTGTACCATTTTTGTACTTCTGTATAAAAGTATATGTTTGATTAACTCAAATGTTGTAGAAAAGGCAGTTATGTACTCATGTTACATGATATTATGGTCGATAGATTCAATTTTATTATTGGCAATCCAAACTCATGAATAAATATACTTCCATTGAACGCTATTCAATCTTAATTGAGTTAAAGTAGCACCATCAAACACGATTGGGTAGGAACTAATCCCGTCCTGGTAGGAATTTATGGGCATGATATCAAAACAAGACCAAGCATCAGTGCGATGAGCACTAAGAATGGGCCCAAGGGATAATCATACCATAACCAGTATCATCAGCCACATAGCATGAGTCCCTTACAAAGAACTTTGTAGACATTAGCTTTTGTATTTCGGGACATTTAATCATATCAATTCTATCTTTCTTTTTTTTCCTTTTTTTGAGAAAACCATATCAATGATATCGACACCCCTTTCCAAACTTTACAATAGGATGTTGATATTGATATCTGGTAGTTTTTGTTCATAACTACTGACTGAGATAAGTTGAGGTTGGTTGATGTATTTAGAAACAATTAATGCCAGATGAGGATGGCACTTGTAAATTGTGTTAAGGAAGCCAATAGGGGTTGCAGCTATCCTTCCTTGGTTGCGCTTTTTTGCCTAGGACATATTGACACAAGTTACGTAGAATACTCTATGGTTCCACACAATCTTCTTTATAGTAGTTTCAGAATGACAAGCTGACAAGGGTGCTTCCTGCCTGCAATTGGTCGGGCCTTCTAGCTATGAAGTAGTGCAAAGATCTTCAAGGATGACAGGCCTTTGATGGATGTCTTACGCAATGTTGTCACTAAAAATATACTGGGCCAGTTTTCTAACTATGTCTGGGCACGAGTTCTGAAGGTCAATTCATACATTTTGACCCATTTGGATGATCAGTGGTCTCGGAGATCTAAAATCATTCATCTCTATATCCCAAAAAAATAAAGTACAGCTAATATGTTAACATGAACAGTAACTACAATTTAATTAGTGTCTATCCCATGGGTATTGGAACTTGAATATCATGTAAAAGCACATTAATTCTCTGTTAAACCCCAAAGCGCCGAAGTTTAGAGACTAGGAATCTATTAACAAAACCAAACATAAACTCACTTTAGTGCATTCCTACACATATGTCTGATGTCATCTTTTATAGAGATCAATCCATGGCGAACATAATATCCAGTTTTCATCCTCTCTTCAATTTCTGCAACCTGCCCAATGGAACGAAGTAGTTAATAGGAAAATGAAGCTACTGAGAAAAAAAAACAAACAACACAATTTAAGAGTATGAATCATTCTACCTTAGGTACCAGGAATGAAAATGAATTCTCCTTCATGATATTCTTCAAAGAATCTTTGATAAGTGGTTCTAATTTCTTATAATCATTCTCAGACTTCTTCCTGATCAATTGTTTCAATTGAGCATCCCTTGTTTTAGCTCCAGGCGACTTTCTAGAATCAGTTAGTTTTGTGCGCCTGTAATAACCTTGCCTAAATGTTAAACTTCTTAAGCCTTTCCTGTCCAAACTAGATTCTCTGTAGTCAGATCCCTTGTATGTCTTAGACATATAGTAGCTTTTCTCAGCTGATTGCTTGGCACTTCGTACTCTATATGAGTCTTCAAAGTTCTGGCTCATGTGTGGCAGCTGGCTCTTTATCCATTTGATATTCTGAAAGGTCGATATTAGCTCCTTAAATTGGTTGCATCCCCTGACATCTATATAAGATATTCCAGGGAATAACTTCAAGACTCCTGCAAGAGCATCAGGACTAACATTGGTGCACCTTGCCATGTTAAGAGAAGATAAATTCTTATTCCCACACCCATGCTGCAATGTGAAAGAAGAATATTAATTTGTTAAAAGAACAAACAAAAATAGCATCCAAATATATAGTGAGTATTAACCTACCAAAACACTCTGGAGTATGGAATCGCTGCAACTTGGACCTACTAGTGAAAAATCAGCATGTCTGGATATGCCGTTGTAGATCTTCGCTGCAGAATTCCAGTGCTTACAAGTAGCTGCAGAAAAAATTATTGATTTTACATCACCTCTGAGGAAATGCAAAATCCTTCCCAGTATATGAAGATTGAGAAGACCCCAGTTTTCTGCATCTTTTTTCGGGCAATTTACTTCATCAAAAACACCTTCAGCAAGTAAATCATCAAATGAGTAATCATATATTTGTTCCTGCAATTGATCTCCCGCTATAATGTCATCTTCTGCACTTCCCTCGATCATAAAGCGATGTCGTTTTCCATAACGATGATCATCCTCTATAATAAGATAGGAAACTGAGCATCAGGATGAGAGGAAAAAATATGAGGGAAAGATAATCATGATGAATACGTAGGACTGATAAAAAGACATCAAATAGCATCACAATTGAGGATTACTATCCTTGTAACATAAAACACCTCATTCATTAGATTACCTGATCTCCAAAACTTATCAACAGATAAGTCATTGACAAGAGCAGAATTTCTCATGTGTTTATCAGTCTCCTTCGGCTGTCTAGAATTCAACCATGGATCCAAGACACCATTTATGGCTGTAGCAAACTCACGGCTTTTATAAGACTTCATAACCAGTTCATGCAGCTTTCCACACATAAATCCTATGAACTGTGGGTGTGAAGCATGAAATGAAGAAAACACATCCAATGCATTCTTGCAAGCCAGAAAAGAAGTGCCTTTCGAACTATTAGTTCCTTTATCTTTTAGGGTTTCAACTGTTCCAGGAGATGATGCAATACTCGTGATTGGAACCCATAAATTATCCACTTTGCGGAACACACTGGCACCATCCACAATACTGCCCTTAGCAAGCACACCCTGCAGTTCAGAAAATGAAAATGGCCCATGCTCACGACTTGCACCATCTAAATAGTACCAATCACCCAAATGGAGGGATAATTCATCTTTACTGCATAAATGATCTTTGGGCATTGTAAAACTAGTTCTTGATTTATGATGGTTGAGTGAGTCATGCTCATGATTTTTCTTTGACCGTGAAATTGTTTCAGGAAACAAGATCCTCTCATGTCCGCCACCATGAGAACGAACTGTCCTCAAAGAATGGCGTTCACTACTTTTCGCTCTTACTCGAGATTCAGAGGCTGATGAACCATGGTCCTTAACCACACAAGCATTTATTCTTATTACAGAAAGCATCGTACCTTTCGTCACTCGGGCAGGAATTTGCTTAATTTGAGAGCTTTTATTTGTAGATGTATAATTGCTTTGATCATTAGGACCATCCGTGTTGTCCTCAGTCCAGGAGTAGGCCCAAGGAGGCAACTCAAGTTTTTTTATGCAAGAAGGATGGTAAAGGTCATCCTTTCTATGCCAACGAGGATCCTCACCTCCACACTTGGGCATTTGACAAAGTGGGTAGCCTTCATTCAGAACAAGTTTCCTTCTCTGGCATCTTTCATTAAAGATGTCTTCATTCCTTTTCCAATCTCCACCTTTACATGGCCATTTACCAGCAATGCAATCAACAGAATCGCCAGACACAAAGAAATTCTCCTTCTCAAAACGGAGGACATATCTTGTATCAACTGGTTCTTTTAAGCACAAGCCCTGAACCACTCCAAGTTCTTCATATGTTGAACTGCTGGGGAGCTGAGAACTACGAAATTTAGAGCGATTAAAACCTGTAACCCCCACAACATTTCAAAAAGTTAAAAATGGGTCCAGAGTACAAAATATTGAGTCTCCAGTGTCATCGTGCTTAGAAATGAAAATGTTAATCCTCAAATTATGACTAGTATGTGTGAGCTTTCCAGAGCTAATATTCAACCAAGCAGGAAAAAATATCGCCATTCATACTTGTTCCGGAATACAAGTACTATGATTCACCACTTAAAGCTATAAAGATTAAAAAAATCTCATTTTTCATTCTCATTCTCATACCACAAACAAGTACTATGATCACCATTCAAAGTGGTGGATATAGTACTTGCAGAATGAATTTGCCATGAGAATAGCTAGCAATTCTCGTATCCCCGGCCTCTTTGATTTTTGGATGGAGAATATATAATGAAATGGGCCAGTCCCATAATAAATCCTTCTCATTATTGGCAAATATCACAATGGTAGATGTATAAAAACATTACAAATTAATATAAAAATTAAACCATACAAAAGCAAATTTAAATTGCAAAAGTATCATCCAACAGCAGAGTTTATGTTAGTTGTGCTAAAAAATTCAAGCATATGTGAAGATGCACAAAGATAGTCAAAATAATTCAAAAAAATCACAAAAATACCAACGTGAGTGACATACCTTCAGACTGACCCCAATTCTCCCATTCTACATGCGTAAAAGTTGTTCCAAGTGCGTCTGTATATGAGGAGAGATGTGCAATAAAAATTAGCGAAAACACTGGATCAATGTGAGCTAAAAAAATGAGGGGGAAACAAGTATAAACAAAGAAGCAAGCGAAGACACACTAGAAGGTTTTCAAGTACATTAAAACTCATTCGGACTATCCAGAGTTTTAGCAGTGTTGTTAACTTCTAAATGGTGCACACGTGGAATATATAAAAACCCACCTCCAATAATCTCAAGCTCTTTTCCAGAAACAATATCAATACCATCTAATAAAGCTCCAATCCTGTCGTCTATATGATGATCATCACATGATCCTGACAGATTCGTATCAATCTCCATTTGCACCAATGACTTGGATGACCCCTGAACCATGTCCTCATCATCATATAATAGATTCCCAGGAGGCTCGGGTGGGCTAACCATCTGCGTAACAGCATCTGAAACAACCGGAGGTGCATTTACATGTACCAATGGGGAGGCTGCATTTTCAACAGTTACCCAGCGATCACTGTCTAAATGTTTTATTAAATGATCAGATGGCAGCACCCCATCTTTGACAAGCCTTCTAAGATCCACCAAATTGGAAGGCCCTCTCTCAATACCAAAATGATCAAGATAATACCATTTCCCCATATTCGAGTCACCCGTGACCTCAGCATGAGGAGGGGTATCACATATGTCCATATCCTCTTCCATTGATGGTATTTCCTCAAGGATACCATTTGTTGGGGAAGGAAGAGGAGGTGGGTAAGGGAGAGGTGACTCAGGTAAAGGAGGGGGCACTGGAGGAGGTGGAGGAGGAGGAGGAAATGGTGGTGGTGGTGGTGGTGGAAGTAGTTCCAAATCACAGTTTTGTCTTTGCGAGTCAAATTCCTTGTGAGATTTGCAGCTGCTGCTTCTCTCTGGACCAGTACTACTGTCTTTCACCCGTCTGTCCAGATCGTGCCCGCCAGAATTTCTACCATTCAAGACCTTCTTTCCATGCCTGTCATCATTACGACCATGCCTCCTCTCACTTCCTCTACTCTTCTGGCTAGCTTCATGGTCGCATGGAGAGCGCTCCCTCAGAGCAGGTGTACTTTCCTTAATGTCACGATGTCTAGATCTTCCACTTGGAGACCGTTCCGAACTGCCCACGGTCCGAACTTTGTGATCCAGAAGACGCGACCTCTCATGTGGTGATCGTTCCGAGTGCACGGGAGTCTTCTCCCTGGTTTCTTGGTGGCGGGCCCGCAGACGTGGCGACTTCTCCGTGTGGCCTGGGCTAGATTCCCTTCGATCACGGCGACAGGTCCTGCCACTTGGGGATCTCTCTGAATGAGATTCCGGGCTCCGCCCGCGTCTAGTATGCCCAACTTGGCGGGACCCAGAAGAATCATTCTGCCTATTTGAAGAATTCCGCACGGTCGAAGGTGAGATTCTCGGGGAGAAATTATCCGAACTTCTCCTGGACTTCTCTGCATGCTCGGAGTGTTTGCTCTTGCCTCTGCTCTCCTCGGAAATCCTCCTGCTCTTGGAACTGGGAGTCTCACTGTGACCACTCCTGTGCTTCCTCCCACAGCCCTCCGACTCAACGCTGTGCCGTCTCAACCAGCTATCCGAGTTGGATTCCTTCTGATGGTTCCTCCCATTACTGCCATTGTACTTCTGCGACAGCCCATCCCATTTATTAGAAGACCTCTTAAGCTCAGACTCGCTCCTCCGTGAGCTCTCCTTCCCTCGGTGTCGGTCCTCGGGGGAGCTCTCCCGCTTCCTCCACTTCTCCGGCACGAATTCCCCATTCTCCAGCTCCACCTTCCTACCCTTCTCCGGCTCACGTCTCCGTACGCAGTCAGGAACGAACTCTCCCTTCTCCAATTCATGCTTCGGCGGCACGAACTCCCCGTTCTCCAGCTCGCCATTACGCGCCTCGCTCTTGTGCCTCCTCTCACCGCCGAATTCCCCCTTTCTACCCTTCTCCGCCCTCCTATCGAGCTCCCTCATGCTGTTCTCGGGGAGGAAAGCGAGCACGCCGCTGCCACCGCAGAGCTTCTCCGGGACCGGGACGATGTCCTGCGAGGTAACGCACGCCACGCCACCATCGCCCATGGAAGGTGCGCCAGCGGGATCCAAGTTCGCGAAGCTCCCAAACCCTAATTCGCCTCCGCCTCGGGGCTGTCGGCGGCCATGCCGGCCTCCAAAACCCTAATTCCCCGACCTGGAAAGGAGGAAGAGCGCGTCAGAGAGAGCGCGGAATCGGGTGGCGAGGGAAGACGGAGAGGGGGATCTCACCGGGGTGGAATTGCGGCGGATCGGGAGATCTGCGGGGAGGAGTGGGATCCCGCGGAGGGAGAGGGGGCCTCGTCGTCGTCCGAGTCGCGATGGTGTGTCCTCCTCTCTCGCTCTTCGCCGTGCGCTGGTGTTTATATATGGGAGGGACTCTGCCGCTCTCTCTCCTTTGTTTCCCTTGTTCGTCGTCGTCGTGGTGGAGGTGCTGTCTGTCTCTTCCTGACGCTTTGGGCTCGCGCTCTTTTCATTCTATTTCTCCCTCCCTCGCTGAGCCAAAGGCGATTTCCGCCCAATTCCGAATTACGGATTATTGGGCGCTTCGGAATTTGTGAGGAGATTGCTAATCGTGTACGAGTTACCAAGTCAGCAGAGCAGGTTGGGTTCGAACCACTTATGACACTCGATGGACATGAGTGCGCTCGATCCGCTTCATGCACTAAACCCGAATGCTTCAACTTTCCTAAGTATGATTTTCGACTACACCTGACCTGCATAGAACTGCTTGTCGGAATCGTGGGGAATGGAAAGTCTTCCACGTCCTTCTGCATGCAGCTTTTCGCATTAAATAAAACCACATAATCGAATGACCAATCCGAGCATGTTTGTGATGAAAAGCCAGCACTGGCACGTATTAATTGTTGACGTAAATTAATAACTTGCAACTTGTAAGAATGTCATGCGAATTATGAGCTGTCGATTTTGAAAGCTTCCAGTACGCACATCATCCGTGATCTCAATCGCAACGTTTGAAACCGAATCTGGAATTATTGTAAGACGTCTAAAATGAAGGGTGATATGCAATTTTTTTATAAAGGAATGTGATTTTTCGATGTACCTTGGATTGTATCTGATAAGGCAAAGGTATATAGACTTGTCGATGGATTTCTTCGAGGGGAAGTGAAGAAGAGGATATTTACGAGGTCGCCTGGCATAGCATAACAACCACTTATACCGAGCGTGTCGTTGGGCGACTTGAAATGGATTAACCATCGTAAATATATACGAGGTCTCCATTGGAGATAGAGAGAATCGGGAGAAGGAGCGAAGATATAAAATAATGCGGAGGAGGAGGAGGAGGTCGCCCGACCCTATGTATATTGCATGCCCTAGGTCTCTCTGACTCTTTTCTTATATAGCTGGAAGAAAGTGAGGCGTTACAAGTTCTGCGGTCGAGATGTGATCTCACAAGTTAGACGGTTTGGATTGTAAACTACGCGATTGCTTCTTTATTCCAATGCTAGGATAACATGTGGAGAGATTGATTCGTCCTCATCGTAATTTGCATACATTATCACTAATAATAAAATCAAGGTGACCTAGCCTAAGCATAATCGTGAATTATAAGTATAATATCAGCATGCATGCATATTATTACAATTAAAAACACGATGTTTTAAGGAAACCCCAATGCCCATTCATGCATGCGAATTATATTACAAGTAAGCAAAGATCTGTGCATGATTCTTCAAATTGAAAGCCACAACACCTTACCTACCTAATATAAATATATTACGTAATTTTATAAATTACCTAATTTGATTCCAAGTTACTCAATTCCTTAGTGTGCTTAAGAGGATCTTAGTTATTTTATGGCAAAACATTTAGCAGAGATTGATATTAACAATATAGATCTTAATCATATGATAATAAAGATAAGAGTATCATAAGAAATAATTGGATGTTCTTCCTTGGAGTCTTAGCTTTGTGGCTTGTCTTTTCAAGTTTACTTAGTGTTGATATTAGAAAATTATATATAGAGAGAGAGGGTTGTTCCTATGAGAGCCAAAATCTGTGAGAGCGTGAGAGCAGTGAATCTGGATCACTATATTGTGCTCTTCTCTCCTCCTGCAATCAATGAGGAGAGAGATGGTAGAAATTAGTGGTCCAGCATCATTGCTCTCATACTCTCACAGATTTTGGCTCTCATAGGATCAGCCACACACACGCGCGCGCGCACCTTCTCAAGATTTGGTGTATACCAAGCTATAGATGACAAAGATCCTTCAATGGGTTATGCAAAGTCAAATCCAAGTGGCCAAAAATCAGATCAAAAGGAGATCAACAATGAAGATTAAATACAACAAGGAAAACAAATTCCAAATAAGAGTAATATGATGAATGTCCACGACTAATATAATGATTTATGCAAACATTGGGTTTGGGATGTGCCTAGTTAACTAGTTGCACAGATAAACACTTGAGTAGTTATTATCCCATCGGTAGGAAGTATATGGAAGTATATGTAGCACCCAAACATAGTACCACATCTAGTAATCATAAAGTGTGGTACTAGCTTATAAGTTGCAGGGGTACTACTAGATAACATGAACTTAAGCTTTTTGAGTTGTGGTCAAGGGCTCCAATTGGGCTCAAGTCCAACAAGTTGCATGGGTCAGTAGTTCCCCATAACATACTAGGTCTAGAGCTTGGGATGTTACATTATACACCATGTCACTTTAGCTAAGAACATGTTTATACACTTTACTTTAGATGCATGTGTTGAGCTAGGAAATGTAAAGAAATTGCCCCAAAATATGATGCTAATGAGAATGATTTATCTCTTGAATTGAACTATGTATAATGAGTGATGCGACTTCCTTTGAATCTCTGAGAATCTTATTATATCATGATCATGGCATATTCTTCTGATTTGTAGATTATCTAAATATCTCTCGAGCTAATCACTTTGCAGGTTGCGATATTTGTTATCATAATGAGCTTGCTCATTACTATGTGATCCACCTTAAGTAAAGTTATAGCACAAGAGAAGACTTTGGCGGAGTGATTGGAAGCTATAGTGAAACTAAGGTGGCTAACTATTTCTAGTTACTTTGTATATTCGTTTTCTTAATACTTAGTTGATGCGTGTTCGTCTAATTATACTACGTTAATCTGAATATTGAGAATATGTGAACATTAGCCACGTGGTTGATTGAAATATAGTTGTGGTTGTTTAACTTGTTGGTTATATATTCTTCGTAGATGGCATTCATATTGATTAAGTTGTGAAATCTAACTCCATGCACAACAACATTCAAGAAGGACTTGAATTAATTCAGAACTGAGCTATTAATCTCAAGTTCTAGAAGGATTTATATCGACTTAATTAGTTGACTTGGATCCCCAAAAACTTTGTATGAAGGTAAAGATATAGCTTTCTTGATCTTCTATTGACACTTCGTGAATTTGTGAGTCTCCAACCTCAAACTTGTTATCTTATACGAGGAGCTGACAATTTAGAACAGCAAGAATTAAATTATCTAAATAACACATGTGCTCTACTTGATCTTATTTTTGTTCATGAACTTTGATATCTGAATTGATTGCTCAAAATCAATATTGATTTGATTCTTGTGTTTACTCAAGAATTATGCAATCAATTATAATGTTTAATGCTACTGGAGCCGATTTTGCAAAAGTTTCCTTGTTTTCAAAATCTATATTTCTGATAATTGCCATGTCTAAAAGAATGTGATATTGTTTGTATATCTCAGAAATAATTGTATAACATTATTCTTGAAAGTTGTTGATTTTTTTCTATGTATCATTATATATACACACACATACACACCTAAAATTCAGTGATATCTTTCTATCGATATAACGTATCAAAGGATAGGCTTTAGGACATTGACTTAGACATGTATATGGTAACATATGATGATACAATGAGAAAGTGTGACTTTTAATGATTTATTGATAGTTTTGTGTATAAGTACATGATGAATCTATACCAATAAGAAGTCATATATTTAGTTCATAAAAACTTGATCCATGTTTGGTACTTGAATCGATTCTTAATCTGGGAGGATTACTATCTCAAAATACATACTTTTATGATTGTGTGGTATGTGAAATAGTACTTTACTTACATGTAACACCTTCTGTGAATTGAAATAGCTTTTTACAAACTGATATTTGATTTTTGAACTCTAAAAGAGCATATATCAATGATGCAAATTCAAATGCATCGTATATTTATAATTAATTAGTACATGTTTATAAATAAGGCAATTTTTTACCACAAATATCATGCTAATGAAGATGTAACAAGGTCATGAGTGATCGGTGTGTCCGCATGCGGTTGTGAAGAACATTGCCGCAGATTATGAGTTGAAAAAACTTAGTGACCACGTTGTAGTCATCATAATAGTTGCAAGTGTAGTCACACGGTATTTTATATGTAGAGGAAATGTAGTTGTATGCATGGCAAAGGAGGCTGCTTTTAACTTACTTGTGCTTGCGACTTTGTTGGGTCACTTGCACCTACATCTCTATGGTGCCTCAAATTGCAACAACCTAACGACCAACTGACAGATACATTGCGGCTATGATATTAGCAAGGTAGTTGTTATGTAGTCTCGAAGCCTAGGTTCTTGTAAAAAAAGTAGCAAAAGTTGCAACTCGGTGTTGTCATGCATCGAAGCCCTATGAGATAACAAATATGCAAGCAAAAATGTAATTGAACCTACAATATATAGCATTAACATGAAAACATCATTGCATCACTTTCACCAACTTGCATACATCAATATCCACAAATTAAGAAAATACATAGTTATGTTGCAACCAAAATGAACACCAAACACATGGTTGCAACCCCATGTGGAGCACACGGATACAATCTACAAACAATCCATATGGACATGCAAAGATGTATTGTGATTCCATATCTATATACATGCAAAGATATATCATATTTTGTAGCTACAACCTGCATAAAATCAATATATCCATGCACATAGCATCCACAACACACAAGAGATCCATCCAATAAACATAGCATGACATGATAAGTAAATAAAATTAACATAATCGCTAACACGATGTATTAAAAAGCTATTGGTGTTCCTAACGGAAAACTACCTAACAAGGTATTTCTAGCGTTACAATATCATAAAGTTTACAATAATTAAAATATTACCAAAAAAACTCATGTTTCCATGCATCACCTTTTTCTTCTCCTCCTCTATTTTGAAAAGAAATTGTCCTCGCCCTTGTCCTTATCATTTTTCCCACATTCCCTTCAATTGTACCCACCTTTTGAAATAACAATCCCTTTGTTTGTTGATCCTCTATTTGCATATGTGCCATCTTTGGTGTCACACTGTCGTCGTCCTCGTCCTCCTCATTGTTGTCATTTCTTCTCTGTTTTCTACATTAAAGATTTAAAAAAGGAAAGGTAACTGATATGACAATAAATTAAAACTATCTAGTACAAATTACATTAGACAATATTAACAACAAAAGGAAATTTCACCTCAAACTATTAACGTCATTCCCTAAAGATTGGAATCTAGATGCCATTATCCTGATGGTATTTCCATGCTCCTTCATCGCAGAGTACTCTAAACTCAGTGTTGTATACCGGAATGAGATGTCGATGCAGACTGTTGTTATGGATGTTGCATGTGAAAACCAAAAACTCGTGTGGAAGCACTAGAGTTCGAGAAGTTGGGCAGCAACCCACTCAAAGCATGTCTCCTATTTGGTCCCACCTCATACTCATTTGTGACTTCTTGCCATAAAATGGCATTGCAGTCCAAATGATCATCTAAAGATAGAACTCCAAATTTTGCACTATAGAGATCCATGTAACGATCTTAAATTTTCATTCATCTATAGAATATAAATTATTTTATTATAAAAGAGTGATCATATGCATACTAACACCAATTTGGGCTCAGGTATGGACTAGTCATTTGCATCGTATGCATCACAATCTACCATTTTTCCAATGTAGGAGGACGATTGTCGATCGCGCACTATTCATTGCAACATGTTAATTGTCACGTTGATGTAGATACACATATACTTAACTAGAATCATATTGATATCATGTCATTCCTCACCGTCCTTAAATTCCCTGATCTATTGGTCGATTTGAATGTTGACTTCACTATGTTGTTTTCCCTACCTTAGATATGTTGGAAAACTCCTAAGAAAATAATGACACTGTATCGAGCCAACCTCTTTGGAGTGCACAAATGGACTGCAAGCCTTTTCCTTCTCCAAATCTTCGACGCTGTTGAATTCTTTCAACGCAACTTTCAGTCATTAATTTAACTTAGTTAAGACATCAACAACTACCTTTGCTAGCAATCCCCTAAAGCGAGAGGCAACAACTGCTCCATAAAAGATACGACAATCATGACCACTCCCTTGATTGTGTTTTCTCCAAACAAACTACTTTTGAAGTATTAAATGCATATCTATCTGGAAGTTTCAGCTTACTTTCTCACTCATAGAATCATTCACTTGATCTTTGCTCAAGTTGAATTTCATCGTTGTCATATGAATATGACCATCCTCATATTCATCAAATGATGTAAATGGTTATTTGATCTTTGCAAGCATTCTTTGTATCATTTGTCTTACTAGTGACATCCATCCATGTACATAAGATATTATCTTCTCTATGTGCATTACACCTAAGTAATGTTTCACAAGTAGGTTAGATCAATACGTTACTTCTATAAAAAAATGCATTTCCATCCAGTTATATGCATCTCCAAACCCAGGCAGATAGAGATTGATCACCATCACCGTAACCCTTCAACTCTAATTATCTTCTAAATATCTTGATTCATGACATTATATTGGGTGGATCAGTCTCTTCGATTACATTCCTTTTGAATGCTTTCTTCTATTTCTATATGGATGTTGTGTATACTCTTCTTTAGTTTCGTATCTTTTTTCCTAGATGCTTGCCTCCTCACTTTATTCTCTTTATAAATATGGTCATTTACTGGATGATCGATGATGTCCTATCAAACTGACACTATCTTCTGCCTCTTGATTAAGCTCGCATGTATGATTGAGCTTGGCTCCTACACCTATCTAATAGCTTTGTCCACTCAGACCTTCTACACTTGACTCATACGTTATACCATATTCTAAAGAAAGCTGCTTAATGAGAAATGAAATGAGTATGTCATGCCTTCTTTGTCTCCTTTCTCTAATATATAATAGTCAAGCCTAGGTAAATTGGACCCCCTGCTTCTACCTCTACTCTGACTTTGCTTTGTTTACTGCAGACAATGACTATATATATATGGGTGTTGAATCGCTTGCTTTGAAGGAAGATTTGTGGAAGTCAACAAAGCAAGATTTCGACCATGCTCAGGATGAAATGATTTAGTTTTTGTACATGGGATATAGACAATTTCTCTTTCCATAGTGCTCCATCTTGAAAGCAAATCATAAGTAATATGTTAAATTCTCTTAATCATATGTTTAGATCTCTATACTAAAATTATTTATAAACATATAACTTCTAATGAAATCAGTGACTTCAATGCTTATTATACCATATGTATTATATCGTGTTGTTTGTTTGTCACGCTATGACATCTCACGATTATTTTCTAAAGAGCCATGTATGTATTTCCTACACTACACATGTTTATCATATACATGCTTTAGCGGACATTACTCAGTGCTCACTCTTTACTTCTGACCTATATCAGGGACGAGGATTCGATTTAAGCTAAGACCATGATTACATGCGGCAGGGGCTTAACGTAGTATGATGTATTTGTTATACAACTTTAGTTAACATAATTATATTTTTTTTTAATCCAAAAAAGGGGGAAACACGCAGAGGTGTCCACCCCATAAATTATATATTATGTATTTTCTTTTCAAACACATGTTGGTGTCTTATTGTTATTCTTGGACTATTAAATCTATCCGATATTGCAAAAGACAGTGTACGAGCTAGACGGGATTTGGTGGAATTCAATATTCGACATGAATCAATCTAATTGAATATGAAACTAGAAGAATTGTATTATCAGGAACATCCTATACGTTATCCAATGATGAACGAGATAAAATATTTGGTTTTCTAAAAAAATATTAAAGTATCCGATGGTTTTTCTTCACAAATATGTCGATGTATAAATGAAATAGGGAGGGAGATCACTATATTGAAAAAGTTACAATTGTTATGTACTTATGCAAGTTCTCTTTCCCTTGTCTATTTGTGGAGTAGTTGAATTAATGTTACGCAACCATTGATTGAATTGAATTGTTTTTTGTAAATATACTTATTTCATATGTTCACATATGTTTTCTGCTTCTAATTTAAGTAATGCATAATGAGATGCATAATGAGATGATATATAAGTTATTTGATTTAAATATTCTATGTAAATCATCATATGACTAGATTTTATGGTAAATTCAGCATAGCATCCCAAGTCGAATCTTGTGCTTCTTGGCAAGATGCCACCCTTAGGAAAGTAGAGATTGGCCATGGCTATTTGGGCTCTAGGTACAATATAATAATGCCACTTTGAGAGCTGCTAGACCATACCGTGACAACTTGCTATTTAGGTGTAAGACTTTTGTGAAGTACGTGAACTTTGTAGGCTACTCTATAGGGTTAATGGGTTTTTATGTTCCATCAGTTAGGTGTGTTTTCTATTGTTATGTGCTTCTTTTCATGTTGTTGAACATTTTTTTCGTAAGTTGATGAACTGGATGATTGCCACTCCCTAGGCATCATTCTTTGGCTTAAAAGATCAATTACATTGAATTAATAGCAAATACTACAAGTCTCATTCTATACGGTGAAACCTAGGGGGCACTTGCAAACCAATATACTAGAAATAAAATTAAGAAGCACTTTAATACTCTAATATGATGTTGGATCATACTGAAAACCTTTCTTTAACCTAGAAGCACCATGAAACACTCTTTTGTCACTAGCTTTATGATGAGCTCAAAACTCGTCTCTTTAATGGTCGAAATTATAGTACAGGAGACAAAATTCGATCGATCAAAAATCACAATCTTTGAATGTTGTGGAACAATTTTTACTTGGTAAGTCTACCAAGGTCGAACACGGGGAACATACTATTTCTAGTTTTGTAGTTTTAATTAAATAATTAATTTATTGCAATGCTAATTTTGTGTCGAGAAAATAAAGGGAAAATGAATTATGACAATGCAAATAAACAGATAGAATAAGCGTGAAGCACATGATCTGTGATGATGATTTTTAAGTTCAATAATGTTAATCAATATCCTCAAAGTGAAATCACAGATCAAATAAATATAATCATTTCAAATACATATGTAGGCAAGAGTCCAAACATATCTATGAATAATCCTACAACTTAAGGAGATAAAAAATAATCCTCACATAAAGAAGGTGATCTCTAATTTAATCTCAAGTAAATTGAGTTTAATTACATAAATATTGAGAATTAAATTCATTTCTTCTCAATCGAATCCCCTGCAAAGATTAAATCCCCAAATAGTGATCCACAATAGTCAGAAGAGGATTAATGAAATTTAAATCCTCGATAAACTTCCTGCAAAATGATCATTATTTTTCTCAATACAATAATATGCAAAAGTGTAATAACTCAACTTGCAAATATTAAAAGTGGGCCAATTTGTTGAAATCTTTGATAAATTATTGATAGTAGTCGGCATGCCCTAAGAATGACCAAACTTTCTTGATGGTAGTCGGTGGCTCAAACTTGGAAGTCACCTCCACCTTGGCTGGGTCAATTTCCATGTCATGTTTCGATACAACGTGACCCATCAAAATCCCTTCGGTTACCATGAAATTGCTCTTCTCCCATGAGAGCACAAGATTAACTTCGTAACACCTCTGCATAACTCGGTCCAAGTAACCAAGACATTGATCGAATGAATCTCCATAGACCGAGAAATCATCCATGAAAACCTCTAGAAAACTGCCCACCATGTCGGCAAAAACTGCAAGCATACGTCATTGGAATGTAGATGGGGCATTGCATAGCCCGAACGACACCTGTCGGAAAGCGTACGCCCCGAATGGACAGATGAATGTGATCTTCTCTTAGTCTTCAGGAGCAATAGCCACTTGATTATATCCGGAATACCTGTCCAAGAAGCAGAAATATTCCTTTGCGGACAGTCTCTCAAGAATTTGGTCAATGAAGAGCAGTGGAAAGTGGTCTTTCTTGGTGGTGAGATTCAATTTCTGTAGTCAATGCACACTCGCTTAGAAGTGGGTACTCTAGTCGGAATATCATCTCCTTTGTCATTCTTTATGATGGTGATCCCGGATTTCTTTGTCACTACGTGCATGGGACTCACCCATTTGCTGTCGGAGATGGGATATATGAATCCCGCATCACACCATTTCTGAATTTCATTCATGACGACCTCCCAAAGATTCGGATTCAGTCTTCTCTGGAATTCACTGGAGGGTTTATTTTCATCCTCAAGGTAAATGTGATGCGAGCACAGCGAACCCGAAATTTTCCACCCATCCGCCTTACGGTTACGTTTAAGAACCTCCGTCAGACGAGATTCTTGATCTGCAGTCAGATGAGCATTAATGATGACCGGATACATTTTTTATTCACCGGCAAGGAAGGCGTACTTCATGTTGGAGGGTAATGGATTGAGCTAAGGCAGAAGTGGAGTTGCTTCACTGGTAATCTCAGAAATAACTGTAGGTGCATGTTCTTCCATCTATTCAATGTCCACTTTTTGCAATTCAGTCTCTCCAATCGAAGGTTCAGAGACATTCTCAATTAAATCCATATTATTGCAGAAATCCTTGATGATCTGGTCTTGGTCTTCGAAGCTCATTGGTCCCACAAGAAACTCGTGAAGTGCCTTAGCAAAGATCTCATTCTCATTGATAGAGGGAAATTCAACGATTGTCTCCACTCCTTCCTCAGGGTAGATGAATTCGTGGATCTCAATGTCATCCATGAATAGATTTGTATCTTGAATTTCAGCCATAAGGTCGCAATCTTCTTGGAAATTTGATGCAAACACACTAACTTCATATGCTCCCACTACTGGCTTTGACTCTGAGATGGTCTCTATCTGCATTTTATTATTGCTGGAGCTGAATGTGATTTCTCTAGTGCCATAATTCACTACTGCATTGGCGGTTCAAAGGAATGGTCGACCAAGTATGATAGAGGTATGGAGCATAGGTGTGGATACATCCATGTCTATCACGGCAAAATCAATAGGGAACTGAATCCCTTGAATGGTTACGATCGCGTCCTCCAACATGCCCCTAGTCCGCTTGATGGATTTATCTACAAACTGCAGAATCATCTTTGTTGGTGTGAGCGATCTTAGCCCAAATTCTGTGAGTAGTGAAGCTGGATTTAGATTGACAAAAGACCCTCTATCGAGCAATGTGCGTTCAAACTCTTGATTGAACATCTGATAATGAATGAGTGGAGTTCCCTTGTCTTTCTTTTTGTTCGGGATATTGTTGATGGCGTTGACGGTGGCCATTGTGTGGATGTGCTTTTCATGCTTGCCACCTTGACTTCTTAGATTGTGGGGACAAGGCATACGCCTTGTAGTACATGCATCTTTCAATCATTTCTTTACGGCAAGCATGTATTCAAGAGCTTTCATCAAAGGTGTATTTACGACCAAGTTTTGTATAATTTCCACAATAGTAGGATCAAACAAAGCATTTTTCAAAATTTTGATTTTTTATGTTTTGTCATTGCTTCAGAAAAAGGTATATTTATAGAATCTAAAAGTCTATCAGTCAAAATTGTGTCCATACTAGTGTTTACAGTTAGATGGTGTTGATGTACAAAATCATCTACAAACTATGGACCGAAAAGTGTTAGCTCGGCTTCCGCAATTGGCTTCAGATCTGCTGTGGATGCTGGCATTTTTGATGCTGGTTGAACTCCATCGAGGCTGGTGTTGTCTCATATTTTTTGTATATTTGAATTTTCTCAATTTTTAGGTTTTTGTTTCTGGTGCTGTAATAATGGTGCTTGGTCCTTCTGATGGCCGGGCTGACGACTTGCAATCATATTTCAGTTTTGTCGTTGCCGATGCCTGGAGTGTCCTATCGCTCCAACAACATTAGATAAAAAGCAATTAAGATCACATGAATCAGATTGGACACTACCGGCTACCTGCATCTTGCGGCAGAAGTTGTTCGGGTTTGCCTCGACCTGAGCTGGTATGACAGTCTTCGCAGCTGTCACGTCGTCGATCTTCTGGCTCATCTCAGGCATGTTCTTGATTAGTTGAGCCAGACAGTCTAGGGTCGGGTTAGCCAGCACAACCTCAGAAGAGTTAGTCTGTGTAGGACGTTAGTGTTGCAGGGAAGGTTGTTGTTGGTAACCCTGATGGTTCTGATAGTGAGGAGGGGGTAAGAGGAGTACTGAGGAGTACCGGAGTACTGGTTCTGATAATGAGCAGATAGTTGTTGTTTGTGATAGCTCTGTTGCCTGTAACTGGACTGGTGCGGACCCTGCTGTATCCTTGCCTTCAGTTGTTCCTATAATGTGGACGTTGCTGATGAGAGGGCTGGTAGGGTCTTCCACCCTCCTGTTGCTGGTGATAAGGCATGTTTCCCATGTTCTGACCTTAGGGTTGTCCCTGGGGAGGTTAGCTACGCTTCATTATTCTAGACACCGTTTATCTCTTGGATGAGTGGCAGGGACAGACAAAACTACTCGTGATAGGCATGCTGGGAATCTAGTTGGTAAACAACCATCTGTGTCTGGGACTATGGGGGCTGCTCCGAGGTTTGCAAGTAATATACATGCTGGAAGGGTTGGGGCGGCGGGAGACTCAACTGAGGAAGTTGTGTCGGTGTTGGCTCCTTCTGCTCAGCAGGAGTTTCGGCAATGGCAGATATGAAATTGTAGGCATTGGCATTCAATGCCCGAATGAGCTATTCCAGCTGGTGGGATATGTATCGAGCTTTTCAAGACCTGGGTCCTCTTCTCAATGACTGAAAGCTTTTCGAGGTCCTGCGACCTCATCTCAATGATATCGACTTTGTACATGTGGCTCCCTATGATGCTTAGGCTAGAGCACTCGTCTCTGTCCTTTGCATGAGCATCCATGTTGATTGTCTTGTAGCTGGCTGTGGACATCTTCATGTATGCATGGGATGAGGATTGAGCAGCCTCTCCTTCGTCCATCTCCTCAAAAATGTCCCAGACGGCATCCTCATCTTTGTTAAAATGTGAACCACTGCAAGATGCATCTAATAACTTTTGACTCTCCAGTGTCAACCCATCGAAGAAGTGTTGAACAGGACTAGTCTTCAGGATTTCATGGTGAGGACACTTCTCTTGGAGATCTTTGAATCTTTCCCTCGCTTCATGAATCATTTCCTGGGTTGTTGGATGAAACTGGAGATGCAGGCGTACATCTAATTCAAGCGATTGAGAGTTAGAATTTGTGTAAGAAGGCATACTTCAGCTCCTCCCATGTGGTCACTACCTTTCCCAGATGATTCACCCAATACTTGTCTTGGAGGCTAAAGGAGAAGGCATACATCTTGACTTCCCCTAGAGGGACTTTGGGGTAGTGTGCTGTTGCACAGATGCGGTCGAATTGTTGTAAGAGGATGTACGGTTCCTCTGTTCTATTCCTGTGGAAGGACGAGAGTAGAGATAGGAATTGTGGCTTCAACTCAAAGTGGATGTGGATAGGTGGAATCTGAATCCACTCTGTAACATGGCTAGCCCCATGGTTGTAAGTCTGCTTCAGTGTGGGCTTCGGTTGCGGTGGTCTTGCCTCCCTTCTCCATGATGGGGTCCGCCTACTGAATAGTTATCTTCTGCATCATCTTTGTTCTCCTCCTCTTCTCTGCAAAATTCATCCTATCTCCTGGCATCACGCTCATTAGTCCTCCTCCTCACATCATTCAACATGTCTTGGTAAGTGGCCTAGGCTAATCCTTGATTCATCAACTACTGCTGAATGGCTTGAATGGATGCAAGGAGTTGGTTGTTGACTTCATTTTGTGTTGTGTATTGCACTTCCCTATGATCTGCATGCTCTACTGTTTGGGGCTGCGGTCCCTTTCCTCTCCCCGCGGGATCCATTTCTAAATCGACTTGAAGTTCTGTCTCTTGATCAGGCTCTTGTTATGTATGGTTGAATAAACCTTGATCTGTCCCTGTTTGAGCACCAAATGCTAATAGAAGTTTGGGATTAAGGTCAATCCAAGATGGTTGTGAATGGAGCATGGGATATTGACTGAAATCAATCTCCATCCACAAGGGGTTGGTTCGGGGACAAGAGTAATCCTGATTTATTTGAAGAGGGAGTGCTAGCTCGAGTTACGAGTCCATCCTGAAAAACGGATTTATTAGATAAATATAAGTATTAAAAGAAGAAAGGATCGGGGAGTCCATGGAGAAGTTCACAAGTTCTGAACCGATTCCTTAGAGGTTACCCCTCATTATTGGAGATGTCAGCGACACGGAATCGATGTGGGTGCCGGCAGAGTCCTGACTGAACCATCCGTGGGATGACATCTTAATAGGGTCAAAAGGAGATAGATAATGGATGAAGAGCATGAATATGAATAAGAAATAAAAGGAATGTAAAATAGTAGAAGGCTCAAAGTGAGCAGGAGTGAAAGAGGAAATTTGCAAAAGAAATGAAAAATAGCATAAAGTCGCGATGTTTTTGATCTTGACCTTAATAAAACTAATCAATCAAATCTCAACAATGGATTCACCAACTTGATCTGTGAATCCGTGAAGGTTCGATAATTATCTTTGTTGGTTTTAAATTGATTATCAGGCAATTATCTTTTAACGAGCCCTCAAATCGTTAATCCTATAGGAGCAAGAGTAATGCCAGAAAGTGTCATGTACTTGTACTCCTCCTTTGTAACATGTAGTCTGCACTTTTTGAGGTCCTTGTAACCCTTCTTGGATCCCTACTCAACTAAAGAAATAAGAGGGAGGAAGCCGATGGGAGAACCACTACTTAGGACCTCGCTCGCAAAGGAATCAACCGTGAGCGTGCAAGGACCTACTCGGATGCAAGACATTGAGACAGACGCCCCCGTGAAGGTGTGTCCTAAGCTCGGTACTTCGAACAAAGTTGATGTTCTACACAGGGTGAGAACATCATCGTTGACCATGCCCTTCTCGTCCACGTGCGATAGAAGCGTCAATACTTTGGAAATCCATGTGATACACATGGCAGTTATAGACTGGATTTTTGGCACTAGTCCTTATAATAACGCTCGCTCACTCATAAAGGTGTCCTTCCGCAATGCTACATGAAAACAAAAGAGGACATTGCTCAACCAATGCAATGACTCCAATCAATCAACTTTATTTAGGTCAAGTATTTTTAATAGTTCCTTTTTTTATTTTTTGTGTTATCACTTGCTTTGGGTAGATTCAAAACAAACACCTAATGTTTTTGTATTTTCATTAAATTTCTATGTGATCCAAAAATAGAGGGAGAGAACAACAAAGAAATGTAAGGCGACACTAAGATGGAAATCTCACCTTAGTGCCTAAATTATGAATGCTTAGTTAGAAGACTTACAGTGCTTCCCAGTGCTCTCCATGCAGGATGCAAAACATGAATTTGTAAATCTATGCAATATGCCGCTATGCACACATAAATCGTCCTAAGCAGGTAATTGCTACACGTGAAGAACCAAATGCTAAACATCAAGAATGAAACCTAAAGTCCGGTCTTGGAGGCTCCTCGATGCCTACCACAATGGGTCTGCAAGTGTTGTGTGGAGACCTCTTCAATTTGAAGTGATTAACAAATAATTTTTAAACTAAGTCCAAATGTAGAGACTATAGGTGTATGCAGAGATAATTAGGTGTTTGGCCTTAATCAAATCGATCAAGCAAGCCTAAAATGCCAAGGGCTCATTCCACAAAATAAATGAAAATAAGGTAGAAAGCACAAATCATAGAAAATAAAGAAAATAAAGGGAAAATAGGGAGAACAAAAATGTAGAAGGTGAAGAAAATGCAAGAAAATCCGGTTAGCCCCCAAGTGAATAAACACTTAGAAATTGGGCCCGATTGTCCAAAGTCCAAAGTACATGTATTATTACAAATTAAGTAATGCAAAAATAAATGGCACTCTCTCATAGAAAATAAAAACAAAGGTCATTTGCTAATGCTTCTCCTCTCTCCCTCTTTCTCTCTCCTCTTGGTCCACAAGTAGATAGACCAAGTCTCCTCGACAAGGGTGCTTCAACCACCTGGGCGTTCACCGTCGTATCGAAGTCCCTTGCAAGAAAAATCAAAGAGAGAATATTAACACAATGAACAATTATATCAAATAAGAGAAAAAAATAAATGAAGAAAAATAATGATATAAAATGATCCAAAATTCTATTGTACGCGTTGCTCCCCGGCAACGGTGTGATTTCATGACTCGGATTTTCCAAGGGTCTAAAATAATATCCTCACGGAAGCGAAGATATATTGTCCCTAATGAAACCACTTACAAAGTACGAGGTCAATCAACAATCAACCCACACAATGTGTAATTCAAGCAAAGCAAGCAAAAAAGAATCAAAATTTATTATACCAAGGAAATTAGATGTATAGCGTCCCCTCTGGTTGCAGGACGGTTACGCAACCGTCCCATAAAGCCAACTATAAGGGATGGTTCCAACCGTCCCTTATAGTTTCGTATAAGCGATGACCACAGTGGAGTAACGGGGACGGTTATGACCGTCTCCTACAGTGCCCGGGTAGATAAAAAACCAACCTGGGGCTCTACTAGTATGGGACAGTTATAGAACCATCCCTAAAGGTCACATTAAAGGCGACGATCAGTTATGACCGTCGCTAGAACTTTACAGAAGGGACGGTCAGCATACAACCGTCCCCTAGAGTAGTATAGGGGACGGTTGCTCTATGACCGTCCCCAATAACCATCCCCAAAGGTCGTCCAGTTTGTAGTGACCGCCATCTGCCTGCATTGGGAGACATGCCCACTAGTTGCTAGCCCCCTAAGTAAGGAGCATGTGGGGGTAGGGCACTTTACATCTCCAGCCCCACTGTTCCAAAGAATTGCTCTACCCTCCCCCCCCCCCCCCCCCGCATGTCGTTGACATCAGCGTCACGTGTGGGACACGTGGCAAACGACAAAATTACAGTGAGATCCCTGCTAGTCAAACAAAGTGTCAAAAGGCCTCTTACAACTTATCCTCGCATGATAGGCACGTGAGCCTGTGGAAAATTACGTCCCATGTCCTCCAACTCACAGAGAATCACTAACAGGTCCCCGACATCCTAGACATGTGCCCATCACGTGCTCTAGTATGCAAATTGCAGAAGACCTTCTGCAGGTTTTTGGATTTTTGGATATTACAGATAAGTCCTCCATAGATTGTTTTGAAAAGAAAACTTCATTTTTATTTACATTTCAGTCCTTGGATCTTTATTTTAGCATAACTTTTGCATCTGAACTCTGATTTTAGCGCATAATATGCCGATTTGAAGCTATTTCCATGCTCTATCATATTATATACTTTGTGGACTGATTAGAGGCATTTTATGATGATTATTATTTATAGATTGGCTTTGTTTGAGTGTGTCTCCTTTGCCTATATTTGTGCTTTATTTATTTTCTATTTATTTGATATCATTGTTGATCTGTCACCGCTTCTTTGTTGACTTTGTTGTGAGGGACCACCGACTGAGGAGGATTGCTAGGTGATTCTGCGCTGCCTTGCGAAGCAGAGTCGACTATTCTACCTAGCCGACAAGAGAGTGCATCAAGGAATACTTAGAAGATTTTGGGAGACAGCTTCACCCTGCATTTGTATTTTATTCATTTATTTATGTAATTTAAGTGAGAGAGAAACTACTTACTGTAATAACTTGGACTCTCCGGACTGCCGCATCTCACGAGGTCCAGTGCCCGAGGGATTGTTCCCTTGGGGGCCTCATCGGTTTTTGTAGCATTTTTCACCTTTTTCTATTTTATTTTCTAATTTTCATTTTCTTTATTTTGTCTGATTGAGCCCTACTTGTAGGATTTGCTTGACGATAGATATAGGCCAAACACTTAATTACATTTGCCTGTACCAATAATTCTTGTTTAGACTTGGTCAAAATTTTGAATTGCTTCTCATTTAGACTTGGAACCCCATGTTGCGAGAGTCCTCCATACAATGCTTGCAGTACCCACTGTGGTGGGTATCGTGGAGACTCCAAGAAAAACCGGACCTTTTGGTTCCATTCTAAGTGTCTAGCATATTGTTCTTCACACTAATAGTATATCCTCATCTAAAAAAAATATCGGTTGCATTTGCATTTAGATAGGTTACAATTCTTTTTAGCGTCCTTGCATGTAGAGAGTTGGAGGCAAGGTGAGCATTTACGCTTTAGCATTCATCATCGATTTGTCGCTTACATTGCTTTTCACGTAGGTGCTAAGAAGAATTGACTCCTCGATAGGCTCGTGCATTTTCATTAAAAATAAAAAAGTGGTAACAAATTAAATTGGGACTGCTGATATTAGTCAACCCTAAAATCAACCCAAAAAGAAAAATAGTCGTCTTAGGGCGAGTAATCCAATCATTGTCTTCGCATTTACTTTCTCATGTACACACTAAGGGTAGTGCCCAAATCCCATAAGCCAACCTAACTATTTATACAATTTTGTGATTCTCACCTAACTCTAAAAGATACAAGATAAAAAGACCGAACTTTCACGGTCTTCACTGAGTTGAGTAGGCGAATTGAGGGGTTGTGTTTGCTTTGTGTACATTTGTTTGTGTGCATACTCGATCGTCACTGCGCATTTGCACCTTTTTTCTCATATCTCTTGACTCGGCCATCGTGCTCTCCCGATCATTTTCCTTTTGTTTTGAGATGGCCGACTATAGAGATTTTTATCCAGACTTTGCGGATCCCTCGTACCCTCCAGCCGGTCCACCTCCATTTTCTCAAGTGGACTTTGCTCCTGACTTTTGTACATATCCACCTAACCCAATGTTTCAGGAATCGTATTTTGATTTTTACCTGTCATTCCCACCACCATCACCTTCACATTTCGACAATCCACTTTTCCAAGACTACCTTGATCCGGAATATGATTTTTTCCCATACCAACCACCCTCAGTCCATTCACCCGATCCTGAAATTTTGGAGTCACCTTTCATGGAGTACACACTTGAGACCTTGAACCAGATGATTGAGCATATGAATTCGAGGATTAAAAATCTATTTAGCATAAATAAGAATCGGAATGACGCTCCACTATTTGATGATATGGATTCACTTGAGGATTCTATGCGACATTGCAATTGCCCAAAATATAAAAAAATGAGAAAAATTTAAAAATACAAAAAGATTGTTGGAGACACCTAGTTGATTCAGATAATGAGGAGAGGGCCCACCTGCCAGACCCTGTGCCCACACACTCAATTACTCCTTGTCCCATCTTTGACCCCGAGGACGACACTGTACAGATTGCTCTTAGTTGTCCTCGTGTAGATGATGATTCTGACCTCCTCCCTTGTATGAAGGAGATCCAAAAATCCAAAAAAAAATATTGACTGAACCTGAAGTGGTGGCCATTATTCATGAGATCATTTAAGCCCCACTTCACCAGGATATGACCCATTTATCAACTCCTCAACCTAAGAATAGAAAGTGAAGGAGCAGATCTGAGTGTCATATCTTAATCATGGCCACGACCCACACCATCACCCACCGTCCATTCTCTAGGAAAGGGAACACTGCTACTCCATTGATAAATCTCCATTTCATCACCTTTATCCTATCATTTTGTCCTTAAAAACCCTAGCTAATGCATGTAAATAACATTAATTTCTACAAAATAACATTCATCATTTATTGCATTTATTGTGTAAATTATATTGTTTTAATGCCAAAATTATTGAATAAAGAGAAGAAAAGAAAAAGAATAAAATACCAAAAGTATTTTATGACCCTAAACCTCGGGACAAAGTCAAGAATTGAGTTGGTCGATAGGGAATAAAGTAGGGGGAGATAAGGGCCAAAATACAATAAAAACCCAATTCTTTTATTTTCCAATAAAGCATTTTTGACACCCATTTTATTCTTTATTATTTATACACCAAATAATAAACTTTGTACAAGAAAATTGTAGATAATAATGTAAATAAAAATATAAAATTAAGTTTGTACAAAAACTAATATGCAGTGTACTTTTTATACACAATAAAAACCCAAAATCTCAACTTCACAGACCCATATCTCTCAAATAAAAACTCAGAATGTATCAAAATCATATCTATTTTGTATTTAACTTTTAATAAGATATTTAATGAAGGTGGTTTCATATTTTTTGAGTTAAGGTGTGAAAATTAGGTTTTGGACCATCATTATATAGTATACATGAATAAAATATTTAAAATTATTCATTCTTTATTATTTTTACAATTTTATATTTTTATAATTTTATAAAAATTATTTATAACTTATGTATATATTGAAACCAAAATAAAACAATAAAAAACACAAAATAAAATAAATCTATATAAAAACATAGGTAAAATACCTATATTAATACATGTAAATAAATAAAAGGGAAATTTATTCTTTGATTCTTTTATATTTTAAACTTGTAAATATTTCTTTTATATTTTTAGACTATTGTAAATATTATTTATAATTTAGTAAAAATATAAAGTTAAAATAAAATCGAAGAAAATACATCAAAATAAAATAATGTACAAAATACATAGATAAATATAAAATAAATATACCTATAAAATATATATACCTATTTATTTAAAGATACAAATAACATCATAAAAATACAATAAAATTATATTTATATACCTAAAAATAAGTTATAAATACATAAAATAATAGAATAAAATAATAAAATAAAACATATAAAATAAAAATGGCTAAAAATAGATGAATATACTTATAAATATACCCCTAAAATTGACTACTAATAAATAACCTCAAAAACTAAATAAAATAATAATAAAATACTACACAAAATAATAAACATTTTTATTTTATACTAAAAAAATAATAAAATAATTTACTATTTTATAAAACTATTAACGAATAAAAATCATGTTTGTCCTATAGTGCGCTTGCGTGGACCAATCACAACGCGACTTTTGGTGATTGCCGGTCAGCTCCCCTCGCGCCTCTGACCCGCGCCAGAAATGTATTTTCCCTGCTTTTTATGCATTTTTCCCGCTCGATCCATCCTTCCATCACGTTCGATCCCTCTACTTGTACATAATTACGATTCTCGCCAAATCATCCTTGGATAAGGGTGCTCCTAATGTATTTAAATAAACACTTTTGAGTTCCCCCTCCTCTTTGGTCATCTTCCAAACACTAAAGCCCTGTGACTTCAGCCTAGTTGTATGCCCATGACAGGGGGAGTCCCCTGAAGCTCCACGACAACTGAAGGAGGGTAGAGGTGCACCCAAGGCGGCCGTCGCCGGCCACCTCTACTCCCTGCCCTCGCCGGCAGGTAAGAGCTAAGCATTGTACATTTTCTAGATAGCTTATAGTTCCTGCTTTTCAATTATGCATTTAGCTTAGCTTGTAGACCTTAGTACTAGCTTAATAAACCCGATTCGTCGTTCGCCGGAGCTCTGCTCCGGCGAACCCCATTCATTGTGCTCCGCTAGTCTTCGACCCGTCTTCTACCTCGCTCTTACTGCCCATCCATTTCTCCACATCCCTCCGCACCTAATCACCCTCGATTCCCTTTGGATCGAGGAGTCGAGGTCCTTACACCACCTTCCTTCCATACCTCTCCGCCTACACCCATTCCTCGCCTATTCCACACCTAATCGGGTAGAGGCAGTTTGCTTTCGACCCGTGCTATTATTAGTGTAGGTCTCATGGTGAACAATTACCTACAGATAATGAATCGACTCGGGGTTTTGACTCTCCACGTGCACAGAACTCCATCAACTCATCCGGACTCATCATTGAGTCCTGGCCCTTGCAAGTAGTACCACTAGACGTGGATCATCATGAGGAACATGGACAACACCTCAACGTCGCCGGAGAAGCCCTGAAGCTTGAGGAATCGAGGTGTTCTTCCCTATTCTTGGCGACATGCCAAGCACCGTCCAATTCGAGGAGAAGCTCCAGATTGCACCAAAGTCATTGGATCACGCCATGCTTCAGCCGTCGATCATCTTCGAGCGATCCAATCTCCACCCTGCATCCGCGAACCGTCATTGTGTAATGTGGCGTTGATGAATCCACATTTCATCATCTTTATTCTATCATTTTGGCACCGAAAACCCTAGCAAATGCCTGTAAATAGCATTAAAACCATCATCTTAGCATCCATGCATATGCATTTCAATAGTATATAAAACACTGTAATTAAGGCCAAAATTATAGAATAAATAAAGAAAAGAAAAAGAATAAAATATTGTAAATATTTTATGACCTAAAATCCCCGAGACCTAGGCATCGTGATGAATAGGTCGACAAGGAATAAAGTAGGGGGAGATAAGGTCAGAATCACAGCAAAAATACCTATACTTTTATTCATTCTTTATTTATTTTTGGACCTATTTTTGGTTCCACTTTTTGTACATCAAATAAAGAAACCTTGTACATGAAAGTTGTAGATAATTTCATAAAGAAAAGGACAAAATTGATTTCACAGAAAAAGAAGGTACAGATAAAAAGATATGGTCTGAATAAGAATCCAAAAGCCCAACTTCCCAGACCCGTATCTCACAAACGACAACTCCAAATGCAGTGTACTCACCTTTAATTGTATATAGAATAAAATAATCTATCCAATGGTGGTGGTTTCGCATTTGGCGGAGCTACGGTCTGAAAGTTGACTTTTGGACCCTTATTGTACACTTGTACTGAATAAAATATTCAATTTATTCTTTATTTATTCATTTTCATATTTTTATAATTTTGTAAATATTACTTATACTATATATGTGCGTTAAAATTGAAATAAAATGTAAAGGAAAATAGAAAATAAAATAATTGTATATATTCAATACATAGGTATATACTGTATATACTTATACCTGTATAGAATACATTTGTATTTTATTAAATATACAAAACATCTCATAAAAATAAAATAAAAATATACTTATGCATATAAAAGTATGTTATAATTTTATAAAATACTAAATAAAAATAATAAGATTAAAAATACATAAAATAAAATAAAATATCAAAAGAACATAGGTATTATACCTATATAGGGTTACAAAGGTGACTTGTAAAAATATATGTCATAAAAATAAATAAAAATCAGAATAAAATACTACATAAAATTTTGAACATTTTTTATTTTATAACTTTTATTTAATTCGGCCATTTACTATTTTTAATTGAATTAATAAATGATTTTTACAGGGTTTTTCCTGGTTGGTCCACGTGGACCAACCAGGTGCAAACCCTAGTTGACCTCGGTCAACTAGGTGGCCTACCACCCTGTACCCTCTGACAGCCCTATCTTTGACCCAACTTCTCCTTTTTTTCGAGGAGCGGACTTGCACCATTTCGATTTGATTCCTTCTGCAAAATCCCTCCTCGTTCATCCCTCTATCCCGCCAAGTGATTACATGGGGGCGTGGATCGCTGAATCACCCCAGAAATCTCGATCTTTGGAGCTTCTCAGCCACTGAGTCAACCAAATAAAACCGCCCCTCCATTTTCAAATCAAATTTGAGTCCCCTTGGTCCACCCCTCTCCGCCTCTCTTGTGCTCCAATCGCTCGCCGGAGGTGACAGCTTCGCCGCGAGCCTTTCAGCCAGGGCGTCCGAGGTCGAGGGAGCCTCCACCACCTCCGCCAAGTGCCGGCGTCGAGGTACCCCTTTTTCCTCTGGCTCCGGCCATCGAGGGCCTCCACCCGTGTTTTTCGTTATTGCATTTTCTTCCTGGTAGCTTAGGCTTTAAAAACCCCCAAAAAATTCCAAGATCCATCGCTTAAATCGCTCAATCAAGCACCTTGGCCGGAGCGCACCTCCGGCCGTGCATCTCCATTTCGATTCGACCATCCCCAAGGGCATTCGAGGGTCCAGGCATTTTGCCCTGGACCCCTTGACTTTGTTTGCAGGTCCAAGCCACTTCACGAGCGCCTGGAGGCGAGTTTTGGAGCTCGCCGGAGCAGCAGCAGCCTCCCAGCTCCGCCCGCTGCCCGAGAGCACCACGGGCTTCCCCGTGGATTTTGAACGCCCCCAGGAGATAGAGGACCGTCCCAGGAGCCTCCACGGTCATTTTGAAGCACATTCGTCACCGGCGGAGGGAGATTGAGGTCGGGGAAGCTCGCCTTCGCCGGCGTTCTTCCCAGTTCTTGCAACCCTCTTCCCAGCCGTCCGATCGAGGAGGAGCTCCAGATTGAGCAGCGGCCGTTGGATCTTCCTCGGCCTCGACCGTCAGATCACCTCAGGAGGATCTAATCTCGGCCGCTGATCCTCGAAGCGTCATCGGCCGTCCAGAGCTTGCCACGTGGATAAGTGAAGCGCGCCCAGCCGTTGGATCGTCTCCCGTCGTCCCAGCCGTTGGATGTGTGCCACGCGTCCTCATCAGAGCCCCGGAGCGAGGGTATTTTGCATCCCAACCCTCGCGATTTTTGTATTTATTTATTAGTCTATAAACTTTCGTTTGTAGTTTAAATATTTTGTAAAATTTACAAGGAGACCCCTAGGTTTTCTTTATTTGCAGTTAGGTCCCTCGCCACGTCACCTCACGTGACCAGTTCACGTGAGGTGTGGGCATTTTGCAGAGGTATCTTTGGTCTTTTGTTTATTTCGTTTTAGCCCTAAAACTTTCAGAGCACGTGTAATATTTCTGGGTATTTTGCATGTTAACCCCCAGACTTTTGTGAAATTGCGTTTCAGTCCCTCCCAGGCGCGTGCAAGTCACGCGCCCTGGTGGGTAATTTGTAGGCGTGCCCAGTCGGGTCTTGTATTTACGTTTTGATCCCAGAAGTTAAATATAACGGGTATATTTTTGTGGAAAATTGCATTGTTGTCCCTGGATGTTTCGTAAATTGCATTTATGCCCTTGCCAGTACTGTTTAATGTTGGGACCCTTGTTTTAATTGTTTAAAATATCATTTTAACCCCAAAAATCTCACAAAAATAGGATTAGGTTTCTGGATAGGTGTACTTCAACGCCCATATTTTAGTTTTTGATTTTACTTTAATTTTGTATTTAGTAAAAATCAAAAACACCTATTTTGTGCACTGTCTAGCTTAGAAAATACCAAAAAAATATCAAAACACCTCTAAAAATTCCAAAAAATTCACCTAGTGTCTATTTTATGCTACTTTAGTGTCAGTCCAAAAATCATTAAAAATCTCAAAAGAAAAACACTAAAAAAATTAAAAACACTCAAAAACTTCAAAAAAATATATAAAATAGTAGAAAAACCTAAAAATTGCAAACTCAGCTTCTGTTTCTTCCTTATCTTGTTCTTTTTATTAGAAAAATAGTGTGAAATATTTTTGCTACTGGTTTCTATTTTTGAATCCCATTTTTATCACAGCCAGCCTATTTTGCACTGTTCTGTCTTATTTCAGCTTTTAAAAATACCAAAAACATCTTGAAAAATCCCCAAAAATCTCAAAAACAGTAAAAAACCCTAAAAATACCAAAAACATTTATTTTCTGAATTTTTGAGTATTTTTGTGCATTTTTATAAATCTTTTACTTTGCCTTGTATTATATTTCCTTTAGTTTCCAATATTGAAAAAAGAAAATACAAAAATATAAAATATAAAATATAAAAATCAGAAAATCAAAAATTAAAATACAAAATTAAAAATTAAATAAAAAAAATTAAAAATTTAAAAACCCACAAAAATTTATTTGCTTGCTTGCTTAGTGTAGACACTCACACCCTCACACACTTAGCTCTTGCTAGGACTACACTGTTTGCTCCCTGTGTTCGAACTCTCTGCATACTTGCCCATATACATCATTTGTGCAGAGTTAAAAATAAATTTTAACTCCACATTTATTTCTAATTGTTGATTTTTAGTGTGGGTTAATTGTTGATCTAGCCATTATTTGGTGTGGTCAATACACCGACTGTTGACTCGCCTTGTGAGTCAATACGACCGCACTCGATATCCGGCTTCATCAAATGGCGCCGTTGCCGGGGAGCAACAGCTTGTAGTTCATTTCTATTTGTTTGTGTGTTTGTTTACCATAGCATTATCCTTCTCTTACATTTTGATATATATCTTGATTGAACTATCTAACCATCTCTTTTGTCTTCTTGCGAGGGACCGCGGAGCGAGGCGGGTGGCTTAGGTGACCCGACGCAACCTTGGGACGTGGAGCCGGCTTTTCTTGAGCCAAGCCGGCAGGAGAGAGCAAGGAGAGTGAGAGAGAGGCTTAGATTAGTTTTTATTCTATTTGTGAGAGAGTGATATTCAATTCATTTGTAATAATACAGGTACACTAGGACTTGGACTTGGACTTAGACATTCGGGCCTAATTTCCGGGTGTTTGTTCACCTGGGGGCTCACCGCCGTTTTCCTCGTGTTTTCATCGCAGTCATTTTCCGGTTTTGAGTTTCATTTTTCACTTTCTTTTGTGGATTGAGCTCCTAGATCTAGGTCCTGCTTGACTCGATTAGAATAGGTCCAAACACCTAATTAACTTTGCATGCTCCTATAGTTACGTTTTGGACTTAGACTAAATTAAACAGTTAGCGAGTAGCTTCCAAATCCACGCGCCGCGAGCTCACACCCGAACAAGCGCTTTCTCCTACTCCAAATGTGTTGGGCAGAGGAGGGGTGAGCCAAGACCGGACACTCGGATTAAAAGTTATTAGCTAACTTGTGGTTCTATCGCTAGCAGTTGCCTGTTCTAGGACGATTTCCGCCTGCATTTCGCCATATAGATTAGGTTTAAATATTCTGCTTTGCATCCCGCATGGAGAGAGCTGGGATTCGCTGTAAGTCTTCTCACTTTGCACGCATCATCTAGGCACAAAGGTGAGATTTCCACCTTGGTGTCGACTTGCACGGCTTTTCCGACTCTATTCTCCCTCTGTTTTTGGACAAAGTAGGATAAAGGAAAAAATACAAAAACGTTAGGCGCTTGTTTGAATTGACTCAAAAGAAGCGATAACACCAAAAAAATTAAAAAAGGGACTGCTAAAGAAAACTTGACCAAAATAAAAACGGTAATTGGATTCATTGCTTGGGGAGAGTAACACCCTCACTTGTTTTCAGGTTGCATAGGAAGGTTTCCTTCCCAGTGAGGTGAGCGCTTCGTAAGGATTAGAGCCCAAAACCCAACTTGTGGCTGCCTTGTGTATCGCCTGGATTTCCGAAGTATTGGCGCTACTATCGTACATAGTCGAGTAGGACTTGGTCGCCATTGGTGACTCTCTGTTGTGAGAGCGCCGACCCTGTCCGAAGTACCGAGCCTAGGCCACGCCTTCACGGGTGTGTCTGTCTCACCGGCTGCGTCCGAGTAGGACCTTGTACGCTCACGGGTGATTCCGTTGCGAGCGAGGTCCGAAGTATCGGTTTCGCCTATCGGCTTCCTCCCTCTTTTCTTTGGCTGAGTAGGGATCCAGGAAGGGTTACAAGGACCTCAAAAAGCGCAAGTTACAGGTTACACAGGAGGAGGACAAGTACGGGGACACTCTCCTGGCAGTACTCTCTCTCCTATAGGCGTAGCGCTCTAAGGACTCGTGAAAAGATAATTGCCTGAAAAACAAGCTAAAATTGACAAGATAAAAGCCGAACCTTCACGGCTTCACGAGTTGAGTTGGTGAACCTACCCTTGCTTTGTGTTTGATTTCTAGATTTATTAAGGTCAAGATCAAAAATACCGCACACTTGTGCACAATTTTGTTGCATTTCATCCTCTTCTTTTTCTCTTGCATTTTCCCGCTCATTCCAAATAATCAAGATGATGGGACGGAGGTCTCTTAGGCCGACCCTGTCGGCACCGCTATCCAGCACTCCCCCCTACTCATCTAGGAATAACTCGGAGAGTCCGCTCTCCGAGCCCGAGTTCACATCCACCCTGTTCCCCCTCGACCACCCTTCCAATTCTCCTTCCCTCAGTCCAATTATTTCAGAGTACAGTGAATCACAGAATTCAGCTCATTCATCAGCACCTGAAATGGCCTCGTTTGCATTTTCAGAGAATCAAGCAATGGCAGACAGAGGCGAGCACCCAGATGACCACGAGCATCCTCCATTCATAATAGATCAGGTGGCCATCAACAATTCATTGTTAGCATCCATGGAGACCATGCAGAGACAGATCAGGGACCAGGGTGCATTCATGGGCGATCTCATGAGGGAATTAGCACAGCTGAGAGAGAATCGAGCTGGCGGAGGCGGTGGCGGAGAAGGAGGAGGACCTGATGCAGGAGGAGACCCAGACGGTGAGCGACCGCCACAGACCATAATGAGGGAATTGCACAACCCAGCTTCGTCCCTCACTCACCGGTGGATCAGACTTCCACCCATCCACGGAGACTTCGAGCTTCGGCACCACACAATTCAGTTGTTACCCAAATTCCATGGGCTGCCGACCGAAGAGCCGCACCTCCATCTCCAAGAATTTGAAATGATCTGCAGCACAATCCATGATCGGTTGTTGACCGAGGACACGATCAGGATGATCGCCTTTCCATTCTCATTGATTGACAGAGCCGCTTACTGGCTCAAACACCTTGGGCGATTCGTTGATACCTGGGCAGATCTCCGGTCCGCGTACTTGAAGAAATACTACCCCCTCGGCCGGACAAATGCAGCTAGAGCTATGATCAGCAATTTTGTTATGATCCCAAATGAACAGTTCCACGAAGCATGGGATCGATTCAGAGAGCTCATAGACCGGTGTCCACATCACGATATTTCCAAGCCCAATCTGGTACAGAGTTTCTTCTGTGGGCTGACACCGGAGCTGCAGGGGCTTGTGAACGCCTCTTGCGGAGGATCATACTTTTCCAAGGGTGAAGACGATGTCTGGGCCATATACGAAGGTATGGCAGAAAATTCTACAGTGATGACCCAAGCCAGAGTCTACACACAGCAGAAGCCCCCGCAAGGAGCGGGATCATTTCAGAGGATCGCCCGCATCGATGCCGGGCCCAGCACAACGTCGGCAGCCGCAGCCCAAGCCGAATCAGCAGCAGCCGACATGGGGATTATCAGTGAAAAGCTGGACCGCATGGAGATCCTTGAGAAGAAACAGAACCAAGGTCTAGCCCAGATGGACCTTCTCACCAAGACAATGAGTGACCTGAAAACTCAGATTCTCTGTATTCAGGAGGCACAGGCCCATTCCCAACAGCCTCCCAGGTCACAGGTTGCTTCCAGCAGCAACAGTTCCAACCAGGCCTCCGCCTCATATCGCCAGGTGAACCATATCCAGGCGGAGCCGGTTCCATTGTTGCAGTACCATCCAGAGCCACAGCCATCTCAGGAGACTCAGATGGTGGTGTATCAGCAGGAGCAACCACTGGCAGTTCTCCCTCCACCTGCCTTTGAGCAGGAACCGTTGATGGAAGTCAACGGGATATGGTATGACCGATACCCTCAGCCCGCAATCCGTAGGGACCACCCCGGATTCCGTTGGGGTAATGGTGCTTCCTCATCCCAACAGCATCCTCCTGCTCAAGGACAGCAGAGCAGCCAGCCTCAACAACACCAGCAGCAGCCCCAGTACAACCAGCCCCAGCAGTACCACAGTGGTCCTCGTCCCGCCTATCAGGGGCAGCAGTGGAGGCAGCGTCAGCCGCCTCAGCAATCTTATGCCCAACCTCCCCCTCAGTACCAGCAACAGTATCAGCAGCAGCAGCCCCATTTCCAGCAGGGACAGACGTCCGGTTCTCAGGGTCCAGCCTTTGAGAACCCTGCACTCGATGATCTTGCCCGCTTGCTATCTGAACAGCGAGCATCCTTCAGGCAAGAAATGGATGAGTTCCGACAGGAAATGCGGGAATTCATCAAGGGCAAGGCCGCCATACCAGCTCAGATCGAACCAAACCCTAATAATTACAAAAGAAAATCTGAGCAGGTAGAGTTTACAGAGGACACCTCTCCCAGTGATCATTTGAGTGACATGTCTTATTCCTATTATGATGCTGATTTTGTTACTACTAGGAGCGGTAGGATACCCGCCGGCGGCGCCTCTTCTGAGCGACAGCCAAATGCAGAATCAGGAGCGCCAGAGGAGCAGAGGAGCGGTGCTGATGCCGCGACAGATGATGTTGAAGACGGTGGTGCTGATGCCACCAATGATGGAGCCCAGGATGACGGTGCTGATGCCGTCGTGATACCAGATGCAGACGGTGGTGCTGATGCCACCATTTTGGGAGATGAACCAGAGCGCGGTGCTGATGCCGCGAAGACCGGTGCTAGTGGTGGTACTGAGGCCACCACATCTACTTTTGTTGAGCCAACTTCTGTGACTTCACCACATTTTGTATCGAAAGATTGTGGGAAGAGAAACAAAAACAACAAAAATATGAATAAAGGAAAGGTTTCTGTTCAAATTGCAGATCCATATGTGTTGAATGATGATGATTGTATGGATTCTCCACCTTCACAGGCACAGGGACCGACTCCTAGCCCTCCATCTGAGAAGGCACCTACCATCCCCTTCCCTGAGGCACTCCGCCGAGCGAAGGGGAATAAAAAAGAAAATTCCAAAAAGAACCAACAGGTAGAGTTCGGCAATGAGATGATTGACAGATTCCATATCCAGCTGACTCTACGAGAAGCGTTTGAGCATATCCCCTTCTTCAAGAAGAACTTAAAAGAAACAACCACTGTCCGAAGAAGGAAGAGGCACAGAGATCAAATCCATATGCTCACACATAACACTTGCTGCGCCATTCAGAACACATTGCCAGCCAAGCGACCAGACGCAGGAGCTCCCTATGTCAGATGCGAGATTCAGGAGCAACAGTTTGATCGTACTCTATTAGACAGCGGCTCCTCGATTAACCTCCTTCCGGCAGCCTTACTCAAGCAGTTTGAGTTTGGCCCTCTTCTTCGAAGCAGAACCGTCCTTCAGTTTGCTGATAGGTCGATTAAGAGGCCGAAGGGGTTGTTGAAAGACGTGGTCGTTACCATTCAGGGCATGAAATTCCCCGTGGACTTCGTTGTGTTGGACATGGAGATCCCTGAAGCGGTAACTGATGCCCCCATCATTCTCGGACGTCCATTCTTGGCCACAGCCAAGGCGGTGACCGACCATGACAGTGGGAAGGTATGCTTTCGCGTAGAGGGCGAAACCATACAAATAGAGACGATCGAAGAGATCAGAGCCAGAGAAGCAGAATGCTCAGAACAGTCCAGCGAAGCAGAGCAGATGACAGAGGAAGAGCTAGACATCCACCAGGTTTGTGATTTCGAGATGACTGATGATGAATCCAACTGGAAAGACCCTGTAGCACCGACCCTCGCCTTGCCTACAGATTCACTGTATCTCAAGCTCATGGCAGTCGAGAGCCAGGAGAGCGCATTCCTGGATGAGGATATTTCTGAGGCTGACAGTGTTGTGATGAGTGGTGCAGATGAGTTTCATTCTTGCTCATCTTCTTCTGATCCCTCGGATTCAGACATTGACTGGGATGACTTTGATGATTATTTGCCTTGTCTGATTCCTTCTGAGCCAGCAGCCATGACGGATTGCGAGCACGTGCAGTTTATTGATGATCCATCAGGCCGCCCTTCGTCAGCAATTCATGCAACGCGAGAGTTCTCCCATGCAGACCTGGTAGCCTTTACACAGTCATATCAGAAGCCAGATCTGCCACCTCCCAGTTGTCCTGAAAGGAAACCTCTGCCGCATTCTATGAAGTACAGATTCCTTGCTGGAGAGCCAGAAATGTACCCAGTCATTATCTCAGCAGATTTGACTGGAGAACAAGAATCTCGTCTGATGGAGGTTCTTGAAAGAAACCGCAAGGCAATCGGTTGGAGTATAGCTGATCTCCAGGGGCTGAGCCCGAAGCTGTGCTCCCACCACATCTATCTCGAGGATGACGCTAAGCCGTCGCGTGAGTTCCAGCGACGGCTGAACCCGAATCTTCGAGACGTAGTCATGAAAGAAATTTCCAAGTGGTGGATCGCCGATTTCATCTATCCCATCTCCGACTCCAAATGGGTCAGTCCACTTCATGTGGTACCCAAGAAGACGGGTATCACTACAGTTATCAATGAGTCCGGAGAGGAGATCGCTACCAGAGTACCAACTTCTTGGAGGGTCTGTGTGGACTACAGACGATTGAACGAGGCCACCAAGAAGGATCACTTCCCACTCCCATTTATTGATCAGATTATCGAGCGGTTAGCTGGGAAGAGCCATTACTGTTTCCTCGATGGGTACTCTGGATATAATCAAGTGGCCATTGCGCCCGAAGACCAGGAGAAAACGACATTCACCTGTCCGTTTGGGACGTATGCTTTCAGACGGATGCCCTTTGGTTTATGTAACGCTCCAGCGACATTCCAAAGGTGCATGTTGTCCATCTTCTCGGACATGGTGGGTGACTGTTTAAAGGTCTTCATGGATGACTTCTCGGTCTATGGCGACGGGTTCGACGCTTGTCTTGAATGCCTAGACCGTGTGCTGAAGCGCTGCATAGAGGTCAATCTAGTCTTATCCTGGGAGAAGAGTCATTTCATGATGACTCAAGGGACGGTCCTTGGTCATATCGTCTCCAACAGGGGCATGGAGGTCGATCCGGCTAAGGTGGACATCATTAGAAAACTCAATCCCCCGTCCAATTTGCGTCAGTTACGGTCTTTTCTGGGGCATGTCGGTTTCTACCGACGGTTCATTCAGGACTTCAGTCGAATTGCCCGACCGCTAACTGACTTGCTGACCAAAGACACCGAGTTTATTGTTAATGATAAGTGTCTTGAATCATTTGAGACTCTCAAGAATATGGTTGTTTCAGCTCCTGTCCTTCAACCACCCGATTGGTCTCTCCCATTCGAGATCATGACGGATGCTTCAGATTTTGCCGTTGGGGCTGTTCTTGGACAGAGGAGGGAGGGTTTACCTTTTGCCATTCACTACGCCAGCCGGACTTTGGATGCCGCGCAGCGGAATTACACTGTAACTGAGAAGGAGATGCTGGCCGTAGTCTTCGCTCTTGATAAGTATCGATCTTACATTCTCGGATCTAGAGTGACCATTTACACCGATCACACCGCCATCCGGTACTTAATGGCTAAGAAGGATGCCAAAGCACGTCTGACCAGATGGATCCTTCTACTCCAGGAATTTGACATTGAAATTAAGGACAAGCCTGGAGTCAAGAATGTGGTGGCGGATCATCTCTCCAGGTTGGAGAATCTTGAGGAATCTGAGCCCAACGCACCTATCTCAGAGACATTTCCAGATGAGGCGATCTTAGCTGTCACCTCACTCCCATGGTATGCCGACTTTGTAAACTATCTTGTTGCCAAGACAGTCCCTCAGGGTTGGCCCAGGCAGAAACTTGAGACCTTCCTAGCTAAGGCCAAGTTTTACCATTGGGAGGATCCCATCCTTTATCATGAAGGAGGGGATAGTATCTGGAGGAGGTGCATTCCTCGAGAAGAGCAGCATAGCGTCCTCACATACTGCCACAAGTTTGAGGCAGGAGGACATCATTCTGGAAAAAGGACAGCACAAAAGGTGCTTCAATCCGGCCTATGGTGGCCTACTCTCTTCAAGGATTCTGATGAGTTCGTGAAGGGATGTACTGACTGTCAGAAAATGGGAACCTGCGGACAGAGAGACATGATGCCCATGCAACCCATTCACTTCTGTGAGGTTTTTGATGCATGGGGGATTGATTTCATGGGCCCATTTCCTAAGAGTCAGGGATTCGAGCATATTTTGCTCGCTGTAGATTATGTCAGTCGATGGGTTGAGGCCACCCCCGCCCGAGCCGCAGATGCTAAGACCGTGTGTAAATTCTTGAGGAAAAATATCATTTCACGGTTCGGGGTGCCTAGAGTTTTGATTTCTGACGGGGGGTCTCATTTCATCAATGACAAAGTTAGGGCCCTTGCTGACGAGTTCGGTATTGACCATCGGGTTGCCACTCCTTATCACCCTCAGACTAATGCTCTTGCTGAAGTATCGAATCGGGAGATAAAGACGATCTTGCAGAAAGTTGTCCGCCCAGACCGAAAGGATTGGTCACAGCTTTTGGACTCGGTCTTGTGGGCTTATCGGACTTCTTTCAAAAATCCATTGGGGACATCTCCCTTTCGTCTCGTCTATGGCAAGCCGTGCCATTTGCCAGTGGAGATCAAGCACAAATCTTTTTGGGCAGTTACTGAGTTGCTTCTAGATCCCGAGAGTATAGGAGACCAAAGAAGAGCAGAATTGGCAGCCCTGGAGGAATTGAGAGATACAGCCTTTTCCAACAGCCTACAGTACAAAGAGAAAGTGAAGACATGGCATGATTCGCATATCAGCCATAAACAATTTGAGCCAGATCAGAGAGTATGGTTGTTTGATTCCAGGCTGAAATTATTCCCAGGGAAATTACAGAGCAAGTGGAAAGGACCGTATGTGGTCAGGAAGGTACATGACAATGGCAGCATCGACATATCAGAACCGTCATCCTCCGCTACCTTCCGCGTCAATGGTCAACGCTTGAAACTATATCTTGATCATGATCCACCGACCATTGACGTTGCCCCCATTCTTCTGGTATGAGATGTGTCTTTTGACTCTCATCACCTACATCTCATACATGGTGATCAATGCTCTTTTCCGCTGTACAGATCCATCTGTTTATATCACTCTATTGTCTGCTGATTTATTTTCTTCTTTTCTTCTCTTCTTCTTTTCCTTTTCTATTTTCTGTATCTATCAAAAAGGTGCCGCCCTTGTAGACAGTTTTCCATACTTAGGACGTACTTTGTCCTAAGTATAGGGGGGTTGGCACCCCGAGTTTTTCTATTCTTTTCGGTCCTCTCCATTGTCTCCTCTTCTTGCCTATACTTAGGGATATTTTACCCTAAGTATAGGGGGAGACAATCTGAGTACGATCTGTCCATTCCCACCCTTGACCCTCCCTGCTTTGTGAACAGTCTGCTATACTTAGGATTATTCGATCCTAAGTATAGGGGGGACGGTCAACTTCTGATTCATTGATTCATCCATTCATTCTTTAGACTTGTCTATACTTAGTACGAGTTATGTCTTCTCTTTTCTCTCCGATCTATGAGGACATAGCTCAAGCTAAGTATAGGGGGGTCGTATATACTGCGTATATACTTTAGCCATAACTCGTACTTTCCTAATAATATGGCTAAAAATTCTTTAAAATTCATTAAAAATCCTTAATAAAAAGATGTGGTTATTCCTCAAATTCTTTTTGTATTTACTGATTAATAAATCAGGTGAAAATGTTTTTTTTTTTTTGCAAAATGTTTGAAAAATAGTTTGAAAACCTTTGTGAACATCTATTGAAAACTATTTTGAAAATATTTTGTTTCGTGTTTTCAACCTGTGTAAAAATGTGTGGTTTGTAAAACTTATTTTCTTTGTGTGAAATAAAATTTTTGGAAAATGATTTGCAAATGGTTTGAAAAATGGTTGCAAAAATGATTTGAAAAACCTATATATACTATTTTGAAAACCTTTGCAAAATGACTTTCAAATGTGTGTAAAATGTTTGTAAAAACTATTTTGGACTATAGTTTTCAAAAATTGTGTGTAAATTGTTTTCAAATAAGTTTGAGGAATATACACATCACACCAAAATCCATCTTATGTATATATGTATAAAATTGATCACTTACCCTTGTAAATTCTTAAAATCCACTTTTTGTAATTATAAAGAAGCACTCCCGTGTACATAGTTTTCACCTAGTTTTTAGCCAAAACCTTTTGTTTTCAAAATTCCCAAAAACATTTGCAAAATTAAAATCCAAAAACATCTGAAAAATCTTTTTGAAAAATACAAAAAAAATGCATCTGCATTGGCATACATCATCATATTTTCAAAAAAATCCATAAAAAGTTCAAAATCTTTGAAAATTGCATCACAAAAATATTCTCTGCATTGCATTGCATAGCATTCGCACTTTTCGGATTGAGTTTGATAGTTGAACAAGTCTAAGTAAAATCCGGAGATTGGAGCTTGATTGGACCTTCTAATCTACCTAATAACAGGAACCTTATAGGAACTGGGTTTGAGGTACTTCAGGTCTAGTTGACTTAATTCTTTGAGGATCACGGGACTTGGTTCAATGGATTCTTGACTGCCTAAGTAGAGTATTTCGGAGCGCACGTACGACTCTTGTTGATAATGACCTAACTTGGACACCTGCACCGTTCACATGGCTCAACTCAGTTGGAGTGGTGAGGGGATTGGATTTGCCGGTATGAGACGCACACAAGTGGAAACATTTGTCCTCCTCTAGGAAAGAAAGTGCACCCCAACCCGTCCAGCGATTAGGAAGTCTAAAGACAGGAGGCTGTGGGTTGCGATAAAGCTTCAAAAGAGGGATAGTCTACTGGCTCAAGAGGAAAAACTCCTGATGTAAATGCTGCTGTATATAGTATTCAAAAAAAAAAAATGTTCAGGCATGTACAAAAATAAAAAGCCTGCAAGTATGTACAAAGTCAATAAGCAAGCTTGAGTTCCAAAGTCAAATATGTGAGCCTGCAGCAGGATGACTTGACTACACTGGTCTTGCATCCAAGGATAGGTAGCTACACTGGCTACCGTCCATTCTTCTCTTCACCCCCTCCTCTTGAGCTGGTTGCCACTTGAACTTAGAAGGGAATACCCCGCTCCTCGAGGATGGAGTTGCTGGATTGGGGAATCATTGGGTTGTCGTACTGGAGAAGTCAGTTTCTTTGTCATTCTAGTTGGGGAGAGCCACCATCACTTACACTGTACAAGTCAGATTCATAGTCGTAAGGGTTTGCGTATGAGTTGAAGTATTTCTGACCTGGCAATTGAGGAGACTTGGACAGAGTTTTGGGATTCTCAAGGACTGTTGGATTTCAAACACGGTTCTCACTAAGGTTCCGCCCGCACTAAAATTTCCAAAGGTCCGATTTAAGCTCCAAACTTTGATTTTGCGAAGACAAGTTTGATAACCAAATAAAATCCAAGTTCTTCTTTTTCTTTTCTTTCTTTTCTTTTTGCACTTATTGCATAAGTGTTTGCTAGGGACTAGCAAAGGTAAAGTATAGGGGGATGATGAATCCACATTTCATCATCTTTATTCTATCATTTTGGCACCGAAAACCCTAGCAAATGCCTGTAAATAGCATTAAAACCATCATCTTAGCATCCATGCATATGCATTTCAATAGTATATAAAACACTGTAATTAAGGCCAAAATTATAGAATAAATAAAGAAAAGAAAAAGAATAAAATATTGTAAATATTTTATGACCTAAAATCCCCGAGACCTAGGCATCGTGATGAATAGGTCGACAAGGAATAAAGTAGGGGGAGATAAGGTCAGAATCACAGCAAAAATACCTATACTTTTATTCATTCTTTATTTATTTTTGGACCTATTTTTGGTTCCACTTTTTGTACATCAAATAAAGAAACCTTGTACATGAAAGTTGTAGATAATTTCATAAAGAAAAGGACAAAATTGATTTCACAGAAAAAGAAGGTACAGATAAAAAGATATGGTCTGAATAAGAATCCAAAAGCCCAACTTCCCAGACCCGTATCTCACAAACGACAACTCCAAATGCAGTGTACTCACCTTTAATTGTATATAGAATAAAATAATCTATCCAATGGTGGTGGTTTCGCATTTGGCGGAGCTACGGTCTGAAAGTTGACTTTTGGACCCTTATTGTACACTTGTACTGAATAAAATATTCAATTTATTCTTTATTTATTCATTTTCATATTTTTATAATTTTGTAAATATTACTTATACTATATATGTGCGTTAAAATTGAAATAAAATGTAAAGGAAAATAGAAAATAAAATAATTGTATATATTCAATACATAGGTATATACTGTATATACTTATACCTGTATAGAATACATTTGTATTTTATTAAATATACAAAACATCTCATAAAAATAAAATAAAAATATACTTATGCATATAAAAGTATGTTATAATTTTATAAAATACTAAATAAAAATAATAAGATTAAAAATACATAAAATAAAATAAAATATCAAAAGAACATAGGTATTATACCTATATAGGGTTACAAAGGTGACTTGTAAAAATATATGTCATAAAAATAAATAAAAATCAGAATAAAATACTACATAAAATTTTGAACATTTTTTATTTTATAACTTTTATTTAATTCGGCCATTTACTATTTTTAATTGAATTAATAAATGATTTTTACAGGGTTTTTCCTGGTTGGTCCACGTGGACCAACCAGGTGCAAACCCTAGTTGACCTCGGTCAACTAGGTGGCCTACCACCCTGTACCCTCTGACAGCCCTATCTTTGACCCAACTTCTCCTTTTTTTCGAGGAGCGGACTTGCACCATTTCGATTTGATTCCTTCTGCAAAATCCCTCCTCGTTCATCCCTCTATCCCGCCAAGTGATTACATGGGGGCGTGGATCGCTGAATCACCCCAGAAATCTCGATCTTTGGAGCTTCTCAGCCACTGAGTCAACCAAATAAAACCGCCCCTCCATTTTCAAATCAAATTTGAGTCCCCTTGGTCCACCCCTCTCCGCCTCTCTTGTGCTCCAATCGCTCGCCGGAGGTGACAGCTTCGCCGCGAGCCTTTCAGCCAGGGCGTCCGAGGTCGAGGGAGCCTCCACCACCTCCGCCAAGTGCCGGCGTCGAGGTACCCCTTTTTCCTCTGGCTCCGGCCATCGAGGGCCTCCACCCGTGTTTTTCGTTATTGCATTTTCTTCCTGGTAGCTTAGGCTTTAAAAACCCCCAAAAAATTCCAAGATCCATCGCTTAAATCGCTCAATCAAGCACCTTGGCCGGAGCGCACCTCCGGCCGTGCATCTCCATTTCGATTCGACCATCCCCAAGGGCATTCGAGGGTCCAGGCATTTTGCCCTGGACCCCTTGACTTTGTTTGCAGGTCCAAGCCACTTCACGAGCGCCTGGAGGCGAGTTTTGGAGCTCGCCGGAGCAGCAGCAGCCTCCCAGCTCCGCCCGCTGCCCGAGAGCACCACGGGCTTCCCCGTGGATTTTGAACGCCCCCAGGAGATAGAGGACCGTCCCAGGAGCCTCCACGGTCATTTTGAAGCACATTCGTCACCGGCGGAGGGAGATTGAGGTCGGGGAAGCTCGCCTTCGCCGGCGTTCTTCCCAGTTCTTGCAACCCTCTTCCCAGCCGTCCGATCGAGGAGGAGCTCCAGATTGAGCAGCGGCCGTTGGATCTTCCTCGGCCTCGACCGTCAGATCACCTCAGGAGGATCTAATCTCGGCCGCTGATCCTCGAAGCGTCATCGGCCGTCCAGAGCTTGCCACGTGGATAAGTGAAGCGCGCCCAGCCGTTGGATCGTCTCCCGTCGTCCCAGCCGTTGGATGTGTGCCACGCGTCCTCATCAGAGCCCCGGAGCGAGGGTATTTTGCATCCCAACCCTCGCGATTTTTGTATTTATTTATTAGTCTATAAACTTTCGTCTGTAGTTTAAATATTTTGTAAAATTTGCAAGGAGACCCCTAGGTTTTCTTTATTTGCAGTTAGGTCCCTCGCCACGTCACCTCACGTGACCAGTTCACGTGAGGTGTGGGCATTTTGCAGAGGTATCCTTGGTCTTTTGTTTATTTCGTTTTAGCCCTAAAACTTTCAGAGCACGTGTAATATTTCTGGGTATTTTGCATGTTAACCCCCAGACTTTTGTGAAATTGCGTTTCAGTCCCTCCCAGGCGCGTGCAAGTCACGCGCCCTGGTGGGTAATTTGTAGGCGTGCCCAGTCGGGTCTTGTATTTACGTTTTGATCCCAGAAGTTAAATATAACGGGTATATTTTTGTGGGAAAATTGCATTGTTGTCCCTGGATGTTTCGTAAATTGCATTTATGCCCTTGCGAGTACTGTTTAATGTTGGGACCCTTGTTTTAATTGTTTAAAATATCATTTTAACCCTAAAAATCTCACAAAAATAGGATTAGGTTTCTGGATAGGTGTACTTCAACGCCCATATTTTAGTTTTTGATTTTACTTTAATTTTGTATTTAGTAAAAATCAAAAACACCTATTTTGTGCACTGTCTAGCTTAGAAAATACCAAAAAAATATCAAAACACCTCTAAAAATTCCAAAAAATTCACCTAGTGTCTATTTTATGCTACTTTAGTGTCAGTCCAAAAATCATTAAAAATCTCAAAAGAAAAACACTAAAAAAATTAAAAACACTCAAAAACTTCAAAAAAATATATAAAATAGTAGAAAAACCTAAAAATTGCAAACTCAGCTTCTGTTTCTTCCTTATCTTGTTCTTTTTATTAGAAAAATAGTGTGAAATATTTTTGCTACTGGTTTCTATTTTTGAATCCCATTTTTATCACAGCCAGCCTATTTTGCACTGTTCTGTCTTATTTCAGCTTTTAAAAATACCAAAAACATCTTGAAAAATCCCCAAAAATCTCAAAAACAGTAAAAAACCCTAAAAATACCAAAAACATTTGTTTTCTGAATTTTTGAGTATTTTTGTGCATTTTTATAAATCTTTTACTTTGCCTTGTATTATATTTCCTTTAGTTTCCAATATTGAAAAAAGAAAATACAAAAATATAAAATATAAAATATAAAAATCAGAAAATCAAAAATTAAAATACAAAATTAAAAATTAAATAAAAAAAAATTAAAAATTTAAAAACCCACAAAAATTTATTTGCTTGCTTGCTTAGTGTAGACACTCACACCCTCACACACTTAGCTCTTGCTAGGACTACACTGTTTGCTCCCTGTGTTCGAACTCTCTGCATACTTGCCCATATACATCATTTGTGCAGAGTTAAAAATAAATTTTAACTCCACATTTATTTCTAATTGTTGATTTTTAGTGTGGGTTAATTGTTGATCTAGCCATTATTTGGTGTGGTCAATACACCGACTGTTGACTCGCCTTGTGAGTCAATACGACCGCACTCGATATCCGGCTTCATCAGGCGTCGACATGTGGATAAGTGAATGAACCTCAACCGTCCAATTCCACGCCTTAGGGGGTAATTTGAAAACCTTACCCCACCTTTTGGTATATTTATTTACTGATGTTGTAAATAAAATGTAATATTTTAATTAAAATGGACATTTTGCACGAAGACCCATGTACTTATTTCTATTTGCTTTTTGGTCTTGTCTAGCTCAGCTCACGTGTAGTCCCACGTGAGCTTGGCAAATTGCAAGGATGACCCTACAGTTTTTTGTATTTATTTTTAGTCTATTAAATTATTAAATACGTTGTATATTTTTCGTAAAATTACACTCGAGCCCTAGACTTTATTTTATTTACAATTATGCCCCTGGTAGTTTATGAATTTTGGTGCTTTGATTTCATTTTATTAAAAATATCACCTTTGCTCCTAAAATTGTGCAAAATTTGGGTTAGATTCCTGGTAGCATGTACTTTCATGCCATATATTTATATTGCATTTTTGATTATTTTAACCATTTATTGAAAATAAAAAAGAACACATTTTTGTTCTGTATACAATATAAAATACAAAAAAATATAAAAACATGTCGAAAAATTCCAAAAAATTATATATTGTTTATTTTGTCATATTTTAACTACATGATAAAAATCATTAAAATAGAAAAAGAAAACTCTAAAAAATTGAAAAACCCAAAAACCTCTTAAAATATATAAAGTCTCTAAAAAATCCAAACATATGTTTTTATATTTCTTAATTTTCTTTATATATTTATCTATATAGATAAATTGATTTGAGTAATTTTGGACCTTATTTCCATTTTTTAAAATTCTATCAATTTTGAATATTTATTTAATCCCTGTTTTGAGATAATTTTGATTTCAAAAATCCAGAAAAATTAGCAAAAGTTCCAGGAAAATCATAAAAACAATAAAAAAGGACAAGATAAAAAGAATATTTTTGCGCATAAATTCGCACAATCTACCGTTTCTCCCTGTGTTCAGCCTCTACACATGTTTGCACACTATACACATTTGTTGTAGAGTTATAATAAATTTTAACTCCACATTTTTTCTATTCATTGTTTGATTTATATTGTGGATTAATTGTTGATTGACTAAGGTTTCGTGAGCGGTCGCTTCGACGACATTGTAGCCTCACCTTGTGTAGATTATTTTACACCCTCTCCTAATCTATGTTCATCAAATGGCGTTATAGCTGGGGAGCAACATCACATAGACTGGGATTATTTATTTGTTCTTGATCTCTTGTCTATTACCAGTCTTCTTGTTTGACTTTGTTGCATGAGACAGCCACGCGACGGAGGACTTCTTAGGAGGACCTATGCACCCGAGAAAGGCGGAGTCGGCTTTCTGACTTAACCGGCAGGAGAGAGAAGCAAAGGAAGGCATGAAGGAATTTTTAAGACAGTTTCCTCATATTTTCTTTTTTATTTATTTATTTTATTTTATTTTATCTTGTAATCCATGTGAGAGTGTGATAATTAGTGTGTAATAATTTGGACTCTCCAGACATAGGTCACGCAGCTACTTTGCGAGGTCCATTGCCCGAGGGATTGTTCCCTTGGGGGCCTCACCGGCTTTTCTCATGTTTCCCTCGCTTTCTTTTCTATTTTGTTTCTCAATTTTTTGTTTTATTTATTTTGTGTGAATGAGCCCTAGCCTAGGAATTGCTTGCTCAATAGATTAAGGTCCAACGCCCTAATATCTTTGCATGTTCCTATAGATTCGCTTCTGGACTTAGTTAAATCGTTATTGTTAGTTATTTGGATTCAAACCCATGACCATGAGAGACATCATATATTGTTAGCAGGACCCATTGTGGCGGGCACTGAGATGTCTCCAAGACTGAACTTTAGGGTTTGTCTCTAAATAATTAACGTATGGTGCTTCACAATAATAGCAATTACTTTTTTAGGGTGATTTCATCGGATTGCATTGCATTTAGTGTAGTTTTCAATTCTGTTATGCATCCTGCATGAAGAGAGCTGGGAAGAACGGTAAGTCTTCTGACTTTGCATGCATCATCGATTTCTGACTTCCATGGCTTTTCTGACTTTCTCCCTCTGATTTTTCTCACTTAAGATGCTAAATGGATTTGAAAACATCGTTAGGCACGTGCATTGAAAAATAACCAAAAAGTGATAACCTAAATAAAATTGGGACTGCTAACTCTATTTGACTTTAAAAATAAATGTAATGGATTCATTGTCTTGGGGAGAGAAACCCCCTCATTGTATGTGAATTTTATTCCTATGTACACACTAAGGATTAGTGCCCCAATGCCAGGCCTATCTTCGTGTTGTACAACTTTTTGGTGATCACCTAACTCTAAAATAGAAAACATAAAAGACCACCATCTCAGTCTTCATTGTGTTGAGTAGGTGAACAGGGGGTTTGCTTTGAACATTGATTGTGATTTTGAATCCGTTTGTGTTTCATCTCTCTTGGAGTTTTCAGTCCCGTAAGTGTGAGTCATTTTGATCATTGAGTCCCTTTCCTTATCTTATTCATATATTTTCTCATTTGCATCTGAGTCATGATATTGGATCTTGATCTTCACCATATTCACCGGATTTCGCGGCTCTTTCCTTGATCATGTCACCCCATCACTGGTCCGGTTCAAGGAGACCCTCTTCTTGCACCACAATTTTGTCTATGTCTGCCTTCATCTTGCCCACCCTCCTCGTGCACCCCGTATCATCCCTTCTTTTACCCGGGATTGTTGCGCTTGTAGATAGGTCTTGCATAGAGGTTTATGGTTGACATTGCTTATTTGAGTAAGCCGGACAAGTTTGAGGATGCTGAGATTGGTGTGCTATTCGTGGTGGTTCCGACTTTCGATATGTGCATAGAGATTATTGAGGATTCTGATTGTTTGCACGATCATAGGTGTAATTCTTATTTGATGATTTTTGATCTTGCACACTGGATTGAGGGTGTGATCTCTTTCACTAATGTGATGATGATTCCATGAGCTCTGACTATCGATTCTTCTCTTAGGTTCCGCCCGTCTTGATGCAGAGGTTTGATGTGCTCTCTATATAGGTGATTCAGAGCGACGGTGCTGGGAACTCACATGATTTCATTAATCTTCTTGACTAATCCATCCTCCATGTCCTGAATCTGCCAACCACCTTTAGCATTTAGAGGATCTCTTCCTGCATCTTGATCCATCTCAGCTGATTTGGTTGATTTGCGGGACCGCTTTATGACTTGCCCTAATGATTTTTTATCCCTCCCATGATCTTTTGCCCTCTGATGAATGGTGATTCTGCCGAGATCGTATCTTTCTACAAGGCGGAGAGACAGTCGCTGAGTTGACCTCAGACGAAATCCCCAAATCGATCAACAATTAACCCACAATAATATATGCAATGAATATCCAAAAATGTGGAGTTAAAATTTATTATAACTCTACATGTAAATGTGTATAGGTGTAAGTACAGGTAGAGGTCGAACACTGGGAGGCGAATGGTTGTATGTGATGTATCATTTAATTATTCAATCAATTGTTCATGTCCTTTTATTGTTTTTGTGGGTTTTGGATTATATATTTTTTTTATATTTTTGTTTTTATAATTTTTATTTTGGTTTTATATTTTATATTTTTTTATATTTTTAGTAATATAAATATATATATATATAAGATATATATAAAGAGATGTATATATAAGAAGAGAGAGAGAGGAGTAATATGGTATACAGATATATATAGACATAAATACTTGAAATATATATAGATATAATTTTTTTAGCTTTTTAATATTTTTCTAATTTTTTTGTTATTTTTTTCTGGAATGTTTCTAATTTTTATGTATTTTTAATTTCAAAAATGTCCTCAATAAAGGACTAAATAGATAGCCGAATATAATTTGGGTTTTAAAAATATAAAATAAACTCCAAAAATTCCCAAATTAATTTTAATACATTAATAATAATATATAGATAATTATAAAAGAGAAAATGTATTTTTGGTATTTTTTAAAGGTTTTTCTATTTTTTTGTTGGATTTTGGAGCTTTCTGATTTTTTTATTTTTCTTTTTCATATTTTTAGGGTTTTTCAATTTCTGGACTCAATATATGTATAATTATACCATATATAATTTTTTTTGTAATTTTTCAAAATGTTTTTCTAATTTTTTTGTATTTTATAATTTAGACAGTACAAAATGGGCTTCTTTTTCATTTTTAATAATTAGGAAAATGCAAAAAATGCGAAATAAAATATGGGCATGGAAGAACACTGCATGAAGCATCTATCCTAATTTTTGTGAATTTTTAGAAGCCTCGTAGGTATTTTTAATAAATGCATAAAGTATACAAAAATCAAACAGCCTAGCAGGGGTATTTTTGCAATTAAAATAAGTTCCAGGGGTATCAGTGAAAAAATACAACAGAAATAAACATTTATTTATATTTTTTGAACTGTTTTACAATAAACAAAAACCGCTAGGGGTTAAATGCAATTTTCACGCGCCTCACGTGGGACTGCACGTGAGGCGCGGAAGGACCTAAATGTAATTATAATAAACACAGGGCCCTTTCTGCAAAAACTCCAATTTATTTACAACGTGCAATTTATTTTACAAGATTAAAAATTAAATATACAAAAAGGCGGGGGTATAAGTGAAAATTACCCCCAAAGTAGGTACTGATGGATGGCTGGATGTGGGTCACTTGACACGCGTCACTCCCTCTGCCCCCGATACTGCTTCGCCGATGAAGCGCTAGGATTAGATCTCCTGGCTGAGATCTACGGTGGCTGCTCGCTTCATCGGACGGTTGTGGTTTGACCTGGGACACGCCCTTCATCCAACGACGGAGACGACGGCTGGAAGAACGGGGAAGAACGCTCGCCTGGGCGAGCTTCCTCCGGTGAGAACTCGCTGATCCGTCGGCCTTTGCTACCCCGAGGTGTCCCAAAAGCTTCCTGGAGGTTGGATCTCTCCGCTGGAGGTGGTAGATCGGCCAGAGATGCCCTGGAGCGGCGCCATGAGGTCGGTGAAGAAACGCGGCTCCAGGTACCTCCGCTGGCCTTAGGAACGTCTCCTGGTGCTCCTCAATGCACCTGACCTGCACAGGAAGATAGAGAGGCTCGAGGGCGTCACCCTCGACCTGGGGCATGAAGGTGTTAGCACGGGGATGGTGATGGGCGGAGAAGCTCCGGCGAAGGGTGATGGAGGAGCTTCGATTTACGGATCCAGATGCGAATCCGGTTGGACAGGGTGGCTGGGAGGTGGAGAAGGCGTAGGGGTACGAAATGACAGCGAAAGGGTGGTCGGAAAACGTCGGGGTTACAGTGAACAGTTCACTGGAGCGGAGCTCCGGCGAACTACGAATATGCCATTCTACGTTACAACTAAGTGCTAATGATTAATCTAAAGACAGAAATGAAATGCTGAAATAAAATCCTAACTAAAATAAGTAAAAGCGCAGCTCTTATACCTGGGGGCCTCCAGGGAGCAGGGCGGCCGCCGGAGCGCCGCCGCGACAAAATTTCCCTCCTCCTTGGGATGAATCGAGATGCTGGGAAGCGCCTCCTGTCACGAGGGCTCCTCCAGGAGCTGATTCAAGCTTATTGAGGGGGGTAAAATTGGCCAAATTCGGCCAAGGAAGAGGAAGGGCTTATTTATACACATTCCTGGGGACCCCCATGGATCGGTGATTATTAACGAATTGGTGCTATGTACAAAGGATCCGAGATCACGGCGGGAATCATGGATGATCAGAGAACAAAATCCGTGAAGGATTCAAGGGCGATGGATGAAAGGGACGCCCAGTAAAAAGGCATGAAAATAGGGGAAAAGACACGTCTGACGGGCCAGTCAGAGGCGCAGGGGGAGTTGACCGGAGGTCAACTTTCCCTGGCCCCTGATTGGTCCACGTTGGACCGATCTTGACCCATTTATTTAACATATTAAATGAATTAATTAGAATTTACTTATAAAATAAAAAATGTTTATAAATTAATGTAGTATTTATTTATGATTTTATTTATTTTTTGAAGTATTTTATTACGGTTTTATTAAAATCATATGTATATGTATATATTTACATGTATTTTTGTATATCTTATTTTTAATTTGTTTATTTTCTTTTATTCTTTTATTGGCTTATTTTATAAATTTATAATTTATTTTTGTGAGTATAAAGGTACTTTTATTTAATTTTTAGGAGTTTATTTACATTATTAAATAAATGTGTTTGTGTATATGTAAGTATACTTATTGGTATTTTACCTATATATTATATACATGTTATTTATTTAATGAATTTTATTTGTTTTTATTTTGGATTTGTATTTTTAATAAGTTATATATAATATATACATTATTATAAAGATATAAATGAATAAAGAATAAAAGAATAAAAATCCCTTTTATTTATGTACATATAGGTAGCATAGGTATTTTGTCTATATATTACATAGACTTATTTTATTTTACAAGATATTTTTGGTTTTATTCTAATGTCAATATGTACATAAATTATATACATTATCTACAAAATTCTAAAAATATAAATTTATAGAAATAATAAATATTGAATAAAATAAATATTTTAATCAGGTATTATGTACATAAAAGGGCCAAAAACCTAACTTCCACAGATGGACTCCAAAAATTATGAAACCAATTCTATAAAATAGTTCTTAGAATGCTATATACAATTAAAGGTGAGTTTGGTGATTTGGAGTTTTTATTTGTAAGATATGGGTCTGTGAAGTTGAGATTTTGGCTTTTTATTCTGTGTATAGAATGTACACTGAGTATTATTTTTACACAAACTCAATTTTGTATTTTTATTTACAATATTATCTACAGCTTTCATGAATAAAGTTTCTTTATTTGATGAATAAATAATTATGTACAAAATAGGTGTCAAAAATGCATAAATAAATGAAGAAATAAATGAGGTATTTATTGTATCTTGGCCCTTATCTCCCCCTACTTTATTCCTTGTCGACCAATTCCATGCTGGCCTTGGTCTCGGGGTTTGGGTCATAAAATATTTGCAATATTTTATTCCTTTTTCTTTTCTTCTCTTTATTCTATAATTTTGGCATTAAAAACCTTATTTTATGTACAATTAATACAATAAATCATGACTTCTATTATGTACACTTTGATGTCATTTACATGCATTTGCTGGGGGTTTTAAGGCCAAAATGATAGAATAAAGGTGGTGAAATGGAGATTCATCACCCCCCTATACTTGCCTTTGCTAGTCCCTAGCAAATACTTATGCAATAAGTACAACAAGAACAAAGAATAAGAAGAAAAGAAAAGGCAAAAATAAAGAATTTAAAGAATAAATTGAATTGGTCATGATTATTAAACTTATTTGTACAAAATCAAAGTTTGGAGCTCATGTTAGACCTTGGTGTGAAAAATGTGTGTGGAACCTGGTCGGGAACCAAATTTAAAACGCAACAGCCTTCGAGAGTCACAGAACTTGGTTCAAATCACCTCAATAGCCAGGTCAGAACTAGCCTACATCATACGCAAACCCTTATGACAATGAAGCTGACTTGTACGTGTAAGTGATGGTGGATCTTCCCAACTGAAATGATAAAGAGACTGACTTCTCCAGAATGACAACCCAATGATTTCCTAATCCAACAGCTCTTTCCTCGAGGAGCGGGGTATTCCCTTCTAAGTTCAAGTGGCATCCAACTCAAGAGGAGGAGGTAAAGAAAAGAATGGACGGTAGCCAGTGTAGCTACCTATCCTGGGATGCAAGACCAGTGTAGTCAAGTCATCCAGCTGTAGGCTAACAAGGTGTAACTTTGATGCTCAAGCTTGCTTATTTTCTATACAACATATATACATACTCCGGCAGGCATTTTTATTTTTATTTACAAGCCTGTCCACTTTTTTGGAGTTTCTTTTTTTTTCTTTTTTTTCAACATACTATTTACAGCAGCATTTACATAAGGACTTTTTCCTCTTGAGCCAGAAGACTATCCCTCTTTTGAAGCATTATTGCAACCCACACTCTCCTGTCGTTAGACCTTATGGCTACTGGACCAGGTTGGGGTGCACTTCCCTCCCTAGACGAGGAAGAATGTTTCCACCCGTGTGCGTCTCAGACTGGCAAATCCAACCCCCTCACCACTCCAACTGAGTTGAGCCAAGTGAAAGGTGCAAGTGTCCAAGTTAGGTCACGGCCGACAAGAGTCGTGCATTTGTCTCGAAAAGTTCTAGTTAGACCACTGAGGTGACTTGAACCCAGCCCTTATTTCTCAAAGAATTAAGTCTGAATAGACCTGGAGTACCTTAAACCTAGTTCCCGTAAGGTTCCAGTGCAGTTAGGTGCAGTAAGGTCCAACCAAGCTCCAATCTTCAACTTTATTGGACTAGTTCAATTATCAAGCTCAATCAAAGAAGATGAATGCAATGCAAATGCTATTTACAAATATGCAAAGAATAATGCAATTTTTCAAAGAATTTGAAAACAAAGAGAAGAATTTTTACACGAAGAATTTTTGCAAATAAAATAATTTTGGCACTCAAAGTAGAAAATATGTACAACTATTTACACAGGTGTGCCGCTTTATTTTACAAGAATTAAGAATTTACAATTTAGTTTTTATTTATAGGTATATATGTACACTTATTAAAGAATTGTGCTTATTTTTTATTTTTATTTATAATAATATTATATATATTATCTTATTTATTTATTATATGTAACTATTCCTCAAACTTATTTGACACAAATTTTTCAAACAATTTTTGAAAACTATAGTCCAAAATAATTTTTACAAACATTTTTACAAACATGTACACACATTTGAAAATCATTTTGCAAAGGTTTTTCAAAACAATATATATAGATTTTCAAAATATTTTTACAACCATTTTTCAAACCATTTGCAAATCATTTTTCAAACATTTTATTTCACACAAAGAAAATAAATTTTACAAACCACACATTTTTTACACAGGTTAAAAACATATAACAAAACGTTTTCAAAATAGTTTTCAATAAATGTTCACAAAGATTTTCAAACTGTTTTTCAAACATTTTGCAAAAAAATATTTTCACCTGATTTATTAATCAGTATATACAAAAAGAATTTGAGGAATAATCACATCTTTTTATTAAGGGTTTTTAATGAATTTAAAGAATTATTAGCCATATTTATTAGTAAAATACGAGAGTACGAGTTATGGCTAAAGTATATACATAGTATATACGACCCCCTATACTTAGCTTGAGCTATGTCCTCATAGATCGAAAAGAAAAGAGAAGACATAACTTGTACTGAGTATAGATAAGTCTAGAGAATAAGAATAAGAGTCAAAGGAAATAGAAGTTGACCGTCCCCCCTATACTTAGGATCAAGTAATCCTAAGTATAGCAGACTGTACACAAAGCAGGGAGGGTCAAGGGTGGTAATAAACAGATGAACAAATCAGGGGTGCACCCCCCTATACTTAGGACAAAGTACGTCCTAAGTATAGAAAACTGACACAAAGGGGCGACACCTTTTATTTAGATACAGAAGATAGAAAAGGAAAAGAAGAAAAGAAGAAAAGAAGAAAAGATAGATATATACAGATAGATGAAAAGATCGTGGAGAATATACGCATCACTCCCCCTATACATAGGGTGAGATATCCCTAAGTATAGGCAACAACAGGAGTGACAAAACTGAACGACAAAAGAACAACGCGGTGTGTATCCCCCTATACTTAGGACAAGGTATGTCCTAAGTGTAGACACAATGATGTGGCGATAGATCTGGGGCACACAGAACATACGGGAGAAAGAATGAAAAAGGTACACATATATACAATCGGTGAAAAACGAGTGACGTACAGGACGGTGTCTGGTAAGCGACTACCGTGCTCTCGTCGTTGTCTCCCTGTGAGAATGAGGACGCAGTCAGAAGGTGAAAAGACACCCGAATCTGCAATCAAGTGGGTGTCAGCTACCGGGGACAACAGGTCGAAAAGTTAGATATCGGGTCCAGTAGCATGAAGCAGGCAATCGGCTCATATGGTCAACATGAGGAAACAGAGCCGATACCGGAAGACCAGGAGGAAGAAAGAACAGTACCACTCCTCCGATCAATCATGGTCTCAGATAGATCGGAAATAGATCATATGAGACTGTGTGATGCACGGTGGTGATATAATCTGAAAGTCACAAGATTATACCGAGAAACACCATATGTGGCTCACTCCTGCGAGGGTCCTCAAGGTGAGCGGAATCAGAGAATAATCAGAAGACTCAGCTCCGTGTTCCAACAGACAGGAGACACAACCAGGGAGGAGACCGAGTACAAAAGCTCAGAAGACTCGGCTTCGTGCTCCAACAGATAGGAGACACCAGAAGTGAAACCGAGTACCTACAAGGTGATGCACCCTCCCGCAGATAACCCTCGGGGAGTAGTACATGCTTGTCAATGAATAATCAGAACAGAAGCTCGCCCTTGCGAGGGTCGTCAAGGAGAGCGGGCTCAAAGGAGCCTGATCCATCAGACAGATCATAGAAACGGTCTCGGTAGGCGACAGATCGGCTACCAACAGAAGAGACCGACAAATCGAGAAAGTGTGGCAGTGTCCCGCAGATAACCCTCGGGGAACGTGCTGTCAGCTATGCATGAAAATAGCAGATATCAGCAGCTCAACCTTGCGAGGACCGTCAAGGCGAGCGGACTCAAAGGAGTCTAATCAGATGAGTCCCATGATCCGCAGATTGGATACACAACTCAAAATGGGACCAAAAATCATGTATATCAGACGACTCGATTCCGTGCTCCCCAGATCGGAGACACAGTCAGAAGTGGGAATTGAGCGTAAAGAGTGTCGTAGTCTCCTGCAGATAGTCCTCGGAGAGTACCGCGATCTAGGCAAGGAATAGTCAGACCGTATCTCTACCTGGCGAGGGTCGTCAAGGATAGAGAATGGCTCAAAGGAGCCGGATCCATCAGACGGACCCACTCAGTGGTCTCAGTAGTCGACAAGGCGGCTACCAACAGAAGAGACCAATCAGATCGGAAATATGTCATAGTCTCCCGCAGATAACCCTCAGGGAGCTACGAGCTAGGCATGGAATAATCAGAAAAGTGGAGTTCTGCCTTGTGAGGACCGTCAAGGAGAGCAGAATCAGATGAGTCAAGTATATTGGCCTCGTGTACTGACAGGTCAGGTAGACAATCATAGGGGGAGGCCAATCAAGCATATCATCTGACTCGGTTCCAGGTCCCATCACAATGGCGACCGAAGCAGTGAGTGAAACCGCAGTCCTAGAAATTGTCGCATTCTCCCGCAGATAGTCCTCGGGGAGGAATGCGAGCTATATCAATGAAGATCGTGGGAATGATATCAAGTCATCTCAGGTCCTCAAAAGCAATAAATCACTCAATCATTTGGAGGGCATAAGATCAGGCAAGGGAGCAAATAATCATGTCATTCACCAAACATCCCTTGGGTCAATCCAGTCAGCTGAGATGGCACGAAAAATAGTCAGGAATCCTCTAAGTGCCAGGGTGGATCACAGAGTCAGGAGATCAAGGATGGGTCAATCCGGAAGATGAGAGATCATGTCGGTTCCGCACACCTTTACTAGGCAATCCATATCAGAATAATCAGTCAATCCTCAAGAATCAAGATGGGTGGAACCTTAAGATAGATAGATCAATCAATACTCATGAAATCCTCATCGAATAATCGCATCATATCACATCCTTAATCCGGTGTGCGAGAACTAAATCTTCAATAAATAATCACACCTAATGATCATGCATCATCAAAAATCCTCAATAAGCTCATATGCTGGTATCAAAGACAAACCCACGAAATCGATCTCAGCAACCTCTAAATCATTGGCCCGACACAAATAATTTGTATAAATAATCCTCGATGCGGGCTTCATCAATATGCACAGCATTCCCGGGTAAAGGGAGAGATGATACGGGGGACACGAGGAAGATGGATAAGAAGGGTAACACAGTGAAGTGGAGAAGCTGATTGAGCGGGCGTGCCAATATCATGGGTGGTAGAGGAGTGATACAGAGGGTACGAGGAGGGCGGGCGAGAAGATCGGTACTCAGACAAAATTGGGTGTTCCACACAGAGCGGGAGCACCGTCAAAATAGCGGTCCGAAGAGCAGGCTCTCCTCGAACCAGAGAAGATGGTACGATACGGAGAGTACGAGGAAGATGGTGCGGAAGAGGGGAAACGAAAGACTTGGCGAAGAAATGATTGAGCTCAAGCGCCAATATCGCGACTCGATGCAAAATGAAGAGATATATGTATAAGAGAGGTAGAGAGACTCAAAGATAAAAATGCATGACTCACACGGTGGGACCGACTACTCTAGGGATGAAAGAAAAACACAATGAACTCCAAGTCACAATCAAGACACAAGACAAACCCCTAATTCACCTACTCAACACAGTGAAGACCATCAGGTGACGGTCATTTATCTTTTTGATTTTAGAGTGAGGTGAGAATCACAAAGTTGTACAATCACTTAGGAGGCTTGATAGGATTTGGGCTCTACTCCTTAGTGTGTACGTGAGCAATTTAACACGCATGCAATGAGGGGGTTGCTCTCCCCAAGACAAGGAATCCATTACGTTTTATTTTTAAGTCCAATAGAGTTAGCAGTCCCGATTTTTTTAAATTATCACTTTTTTGGGTATTTTCAATGTACGTGCCTATCGAGGTTCCAATTTCCATTAAGCATCCTAGGTTGGCAAAATCAGAGGGAGAAGATCGGAAAAACCATGCAAGTCGGAAAAAAATGATGCATGCCAAGTAAGAAGACTTACAGTGCCTCCCAGCTCTCTCCATGTGGGATGCATAACAGAATTTGAAACCTATGCTATATGCAAATGCAAACCGAAGAAATCGCCCTAGGTTCAGAAATTGCTATTATCGTGAAGCACCACAAGTCGCTCATTAATCTTTAGCCTCAAAAAGTCCGGTCTTGGCTCACCCCTCCTCTGTGCTCAACACACTTAAGCTTAGGAGAAAGCGCTTTGCGGGGCTCGCTGTGGCACAAAGGCTAAGAGATAAATGAACGGCTGTTTAGAGTTTGATCTAGATCCAAAGCGAACTATATGTATATGCAAATATTAGGGTGATTGGACCTCACTCTACGAGCAAGCAACTCCTAAGCTAAGGCTCATTCACACAAAATAATAAAAATAAAATTAAAAGAAAAGCGTCAAAAATCATCGAGGCCCCCAAGGGAACAATCCCTCGGGCAATGGACCTCGGGAGTTGGAGTGTACCTGTGAGAGTCCTGTATTATTACAAAATTCAAGTGTCACTCTCTCACATGAATATACCTGATAAAATGAAATAAAATAGACTGCATAAAAATAGAGACTGTCTTCAAACTTTTCCTTCATTTCCCTTTGATGCTCTCTCCTGTTGGCTTGGCATAGAAGAGCCAACTCCACCTCGCTTGGGTGAATAGGTCCTCCTAAGAGGTCCTCCTTCGCTTGGCGGTCCCTCGCATCAAAGACAAAGGAAAGAAATGGTCAGAGCAGTCACTCAAATAATATCAAATAGAAATAAAAACCAAACAAATAACTGAATCATGGACATGAGCAAATAATTGAATAAATGAACAAATAAGCTCACAAAATCATACAAAATCCGTTGCCTCCCCGGCAACGGCGCCATTTGATGAATGGTGATTCTGTCGAGATCGTATCTTTCCACAAGGCGGAGAGACAGTCGCTGAGTTGACCTCAGACGAAATCCCCAAATCGATCAACAATTAACCCACAATAATATATGCAATGAATATCCAAAAATGTGGAGTTAAAATTTATTATAACTCTACATGTAAATGTGTATAGGTGTAAGTACAGGTAAATGTCGAACACTGGGAGGCGAATGGTTGTATGTGATGTATCATTTAATTATTCAATCAATTGTTCATGTCCTTTTATTGTTTTTGTGGGTTTTGGATTTTAAATTTTTTTATATTTTTGTTTTTATAATTTTTATGTTGTTTTTATATTTTATATATTTTTTATATTTTTAGTAATATATATATATATAGATATATATATATAAGATATATATAAAGAGATGTATATATAAGAAGAGAGCGAGAAGAGTAATATGGTATACAGATATATATAGACATAAATACTTGAAAAATATATAGATATAACTTTTTTAGCTTTTTAATATTTTTCTAATTTTTTTGTTATTTTTTTCTGGAATGTTTCTAATTTTTATGTATTTTTAATTTCAAAAATGTCCTCAATAAAGGACTAAATAGATAGCCGAATATAATTTGGGTTTTAAAAATATAAAATAAACTCCAAAAATTTCCAAATTAATTTTAATACATTAATAATAATATATAGATAATTATAAAAGAGAAAAATGTATTTTTGGTATTTTTTAAAGGTTTTTCTATTTTTTTGTTGGATTTTGGAGCTTTCTGATTTTTTTATTTTTCTTTTTCATATTTTTATTGTTTTTCAATTTCTGGACTCAATATATGTATAATTATACCATATATAATTTTTTTTAATTTTTCAAAATTAATTTTTTTTGTATTTTATAATTTAGACAGTACAAAATGGGCTTCTTTTTCATTTTTAATAATTAGGGAAAATGCAAAAAATGTGAAATAAAATATGGGCGTGGAAGAACACTGCATGGAGCATCTATCCTGATTTGTGAATTTTTAGAAGCCTCGTAGGTATTTTTAATAAATGCATAAAGTATACAAAAATCAAACAGCTTGGCAGGGGTATTTTTGCAATTAAAATAAGTTCCAGGGGCATCAGTCCAAAAATACAACAGAAATAAACATTTATTTATATTTTTTTGAATTGTTTTACAATAAACAAAAACCGCCAGGGGTTAAATGCAATTTTCACGCGCCTCACGTGGGACTGCAAGTGAGGCGCGGAAGGACCTAAATGTAATTATAATAAACACAGGGCCCTTTCTGCAAAAACTCCAATTTATATACAACGTGCAATTTATTTTACAAGATTAAAAATTAAATATACAAAAAGGCGGCGGTATTAGTGAAAATTACCCCCAAAGTGGGCGCTGATAGACGGCTGGATGTGGGTCACTTGACACGCGTCACTCCCTCTGCCCCCGATACCGCTTCGCCGATGAAGCACTAGGATTAGATCTCATGGCTGAGATCTACGGTGGCTGCTCGCTTCATCGGACGGCTTTGGTTTGACCTGGGACCCGCCCTTCATCCAACGGTGGAGACGACGACTGGAAGAACGGGGAAGAACGCTCGCCTGGGCGAGCTTCCTCCGGTGAGAACTCGCTGATCCGCCAGCCTTTGCTACTCCGAGGTGTCCCAAAAGCTTCTTGGAGGTTGGATCTCTCCGCTGGAGGTGGTAGATCGGCCGGAGATGCCCTGGAGCGGCGCCACGAGGTCGGTGAAGAAACGCGGCTCTAGGTACCTCCGCCGGCCTTAGGAACGTCTCCTGGTGCTCCTCAATGCTCCTGACCTGCACAGGAAGGTAGAAAAGCTCGAGGGCGTCACCCTCGACCTGGGGCCTGAAGCTGTTAGCACGGGGATGGTGATGGGCGGAGAAGCTCCGTCGAAGGGTGATGGAGGAGCTTTGATTCGCGGATCCAGATGCGAATCCGGTTGGACAGGGTGGCTGGGAGGTGGAGAAGGCGTAGGGGTACGAAATGACAGCGAAAGGGTGGTCGGAAAATGTCGGGGTTACAATGAACAGTTCGCCGGAGCGGAGCTCCGGCGAACTACGAATCGGCCATTCTACGTTACAACTAAGTGCTAATGATTAATCTAAAGACGGAAATGAAATGCTGAAATAAAATCCTAACTAAAATAAGTAAAAGCGCAGCTCTTATACCTAGGGGCCTCCAGGGAGCAGGGCGGCCGCCGGAGCGCCGCCGCGACAAAATTTCCCTCCTCCTTGGGCCGAATCGAGGTGCTGGGAAGCGCCTCCTGTCACGAGGGCTCCTCCAGGAGTTGATTCAAGCTTATTGAGGGGAGTGAAATTGGCCAAATTCGGCCAAGGAAGAGGAAGGGCTTATTTATACACATTCCTGGGGTCCCCCATGGACTGGCGATTATTAATGAATTGGTGTTATGTACAAAGCATCCGAGATCACGGCGGGAATCATGGATGATCAGAGAACAAAATCCATGAAGGATTCCAGGGCGATGGATGAAAGGGACGCCCAGGAAAAAGGCATGAAAATAGGGGAAAAGACACGTCTGACGGGCCAGTCAGAGGCGAAGGGGGAGTTGACCGGAGGTCAACTTCCCCTGGCCCCTGATTGGTCCACGTTGGACCGATCTTGACCCATTTATTTAAATATTAAATGAATTAATTAGAATTTACTTATAAATAAAAAATGTTTATAAATTAATGTAGTATTTATTTATGATTTTTATTTATTTTTTGAAGTATTTTATTACGGTTTTATTAAAATAATATGTATATGTATATATTTACATGTATTTTTGTATATCTTATTTTTAATTTGTTTATTTTCTTTTATTCTTTTATTGGCTTATTTTATAAATTTATAATTTATTTTTGTGAGTATAAAGGTACTTTTATTTAATTTTTAGGAGTTTATTTACATTTTTAAATAAATGTGTTTGTGTATATGTAAGTATACTTATAGGTATTTTACCTATATATTATATACATGTTATTTATTTAATGAATTTTATTTGTTTTTATTTTGGATTTGTATTTTTAATAAGTTATATATAATATATACATTATTATAAAGATATAAATGAATAAAGAATAAAAGAATAAAAATCCCTTTTATTTATGTACATATAGGTAGCATAGGTATTTTGTCTGTATATTACATAGACTTATTTTATTTTACAAGATATTTTTGGTTTTATTCTAATGTCAATATGTACATAAATTATATACATTATCTACAAAATTCTAAAAATATAAATTTATAGAAATAATAAATATTGAATAAAATGAATATTTTAATCAGGTATTATGTACAAGAAGGGCCAAAAACCTAACTTCCACAGATGGACTCCAAAAATTATGAAACCAATTTTATAAAATAGCTCTTGGAATGCTATATACAATTAAAGTGAGTTTGGGTGATTTGGAGTTTTTATTTGTAAGATATGGGTTTGTGAAGTTGAGATTTTGGCTTTTTATTCTATGTATAGAATGTACACTGAGTATTATTTTTACACAAACTCAATTTTGTATTTTTATTTACAATATTATCTACAACTTTCATGAACAAAGTTTCTTTATTTGATGAATAAATAATTATGTACAAAATAGGTGTCAAAAATGCATAAATAAATGAAGAAATAAATGAGGTATTTATTGTATCTTGGCCCTTATCTCCCCCTACTTTATTCCTTGTCGACCAATTCCATGCTGGCCTTGGTCTCGGGGTTTGGGTCATAAAATATTTGCAATATTTTATTCCTTTTTCTTTTCTTCTCTTTATTCTATAATTTTGGCATTAAAAACCTTATTTTATGTACAATTAATACAATGAATCATGACTGCTATTATGTACACTTTGATGCCATTTACATGCATTTGCTGGGGTTTTTAAGGCCAAAATGATAGAATAAAGGTGATGAAATGGAGATTCATCACCCTCTTAATCTTATGCCCTCTTATTGGTGATTGATTGACTATTTCGAGGACCTGAGATTTGATGCCAACAATCCCACGATCTTCTTTGACTTAGTTTGCACTACTCCCCGAGGACTATCTTGGGAGGATGCAACACATTATTTACAATTGATTTCTCTCGCTGCTTGTGTTTCCATCTGGGGGGAAACGAAATCGATTCATCTGATTTGTATTATCGGTATCACTATTTAATTGTTTGTCCAATTTGTTGGAGCACAAGACCGTTTATCTCGACTCCTTTGAGTCTGCTCTCCTTGATGGTCCTCGCAAGGATGCGTGATTTTCCTCTGATTATTCCATGCTTAGCTCACAGTACTCTCCGAGGGTTATTTGCGAGAGGTTGTGGCCTTATCTAGATATGCCGATCTCTTTTGCCGGTAGCCGATCTATCGCCTACTAAGACCGTTTCTGATGATCCGTCTTATGGATCTGGCTCCTTTGATTCTCCTCACCTTGACGACCCTCGCAAGAGTGAGCTCTATCCTGATTAATCATTGACTAGTATGTAGCACTCCCCAAGGGTTATCTGTAGGAGGATACATCATTTTGTAGGTACTCAGCTTCACTTCTGGTGTCTCCTCTCTGGTGGAGCACGAAGCCGAGTCTTCTGATATGTGTACTCAGTCTCCTCTCTGGTTGTGTCTCTAGTCCAGTGGAGCACGAAGCCGACTCTTCTGATTACTCTGAGATCTCGAACTCTTCTGAGTCTGCTCACCTTGACGACCTTCGCAAGGTTGAGCCATGTCCTATGGTGTTCAGTGTGTTCCTGCGACTTTCTGACTTGATGTCCACCAGATACCCTGTTGCATAGAGAGTCTCATGTTCTTCACTTTTTGTACCTTCTTGAGACCACGATTGACTTGGTGGAATCTGTACTGCTCACTCTTCCTCCATGTCTCACAGTATCGACTTCGCTCCCTCATTCCTTTCTTATGAGTCGATGATCTAATTCATGCTACCGGGTCCTGGTTTAGTTTTCGATCTTTTTTCCCCGGTAGCTGACACCCACTTGATTGTATACTTAGGTGTCTTTCGCTTTCTGACTGCATCACCATTCTCACATGGAGAAGATGATGAGAGTATGGTATTCGCTTATCAGATATCGTCCTGCACTTCACCATTCTTTACTTGTTGTATATACGTGTTTTGTATTACATTCCTTCTCTCTCCCATATGTTATATGTACCCCATATCATCCACCATATCTGTGTGTCTATACTTAGGACATACATTGTCCTAAGTATGGGGGTACACCCTGTGTTATTCTTTCTTCGTTCTGTTTCATCACTCTTGTTGATGCTTATACTTAGGGAGCCTTTACCCTAAGTATAGGGGGAGTGATGTGTACATTCTCTTTGATCTTTTCTTCTATCTTCATATGCATTTTCTTCTTTTCTTCGTTTCTTCTTTTTGTTTTCATTTTTCTTTTTCTACAGAAAAGGTGTCGCCCCTTTTTGTCAGTTTTCTATACTTAGAACGTACTTTTTCCTAATTATAGGGGGTGTGCACCTTGAGTTCTTTCATTCTTTGATCCCCTCCACTATCTTCTCTCTTGTTAATTTGCTCTACTATACTTAGGGATATCTTACCCTTAGTATAGGGGGAGACAACCCGAGCTGTGATCTGTTTATTCCTGCCCTTGACCCTCCCTGCTTTATGAACAACCTGTTGTACTTAGGATTATTTGATCCTACGTATAGGGGGGACTGTCAACTTCTCATTGATTCATTCCTTCATTTGTTATTCTTTAGGCTTTTCTATACTCAGTATGAGTTATGTCTTATTTTTTTCTTTTCAATCTATGAGGACATAGCTCGAGCTAAGTATAGGGGGTCGTATATACTTGTATATACTTTAGCCATAACTCATACTTTCGTATTAGTAATAAATATGGCTAAAACACTATATATACAACAACCCATTAAATCAATTAATAAAATAATATATTTTATTCCTCAAATTCTTTTTTTAATATATTAATTAATAAGCTAGGTTAAAAATATTTTTGCAAAATGATTTGAAAAATGGTTTGACTGTTTGGAAAATTTTTGTAAAATATTTTCAACCTTTGTAAAAACATTTTTGATCTATAAAAATTCCTTTCTTTAAATGAAATAAAATGTTTTGAAAACCTACTTGCAAATGGTTTTAAAAATAGTTGTAAACATATTTTGAAAATTTATATATTGTTTGAAAAATCTTTACAAATGACTTTCAAATGCTTGTAAATAGTTGTAAAAATTATTTTGCACTATAGTTTTCAAAAATTGTTTTCAGATAAGTTTGAGGAATATATGCATCATTTTAAAAAATAAAAACAAATATATACATATATATATAATTCTTTCAAGCAATACTTTAACATGCAAATTATTTAAACTCTTAATTCTTGTAAATAAAAAGAGGTATGCTCGTGTAAATAGCTGCACATATTTTCTTATATAGTCTTTACATTTGTAAATTCTTTTTGAAGAGTTGCATCATATTTTTGCATTGTACATAGCATTTGCATAGCATTCACATTCTTTTGGATTGAGCTTAATAATTGAACTAGCCTGAGTAAAGTCGAAGAGTGGAGCTTGGTTGGACCTTACTGCACTTAACTTCGCTGGAACCTTATGGGAACTAGATTTAAGGTACTTAAGGTCTATTTAGACTTAATTCTTTGAGACTCAAGGCTGGGTTCAAGACACCTCAATCGAGGCGCACACATGACTCTTGTCGGTTGTGACCTAACTTGGATACTTGCACCTTTCACTTGGCTCAACTCAGTTGGAGTGGTGAGGGGATTGGATTTTCCGGTTTGACATGCACATGAGTGGAAACATTCATCTTCGTCTAGGGAGGGAAGTGCACCCCAACCCGTCCAGTAGCCATGAGGTCTAAAAACAAGAGAGTGTGGGTCTAAAAACAAAAAAGGGACAGTCTTCTGGCTCAAGAGGAAAAACTCCATATATAAATGTTGTTGTATATAGTATCTCAAGGAAAAACTCCAAAAAAAGTGGGTAGGACTGATTGAAAATAAAATGCATGTTGGAGTGTATATATTTGTATAGTCAATAAGCAAGCTTGAAATTCAAAGCCATATCATGTGAGCCTGCAACTGAATGACTTGACTACACTGGTCATGCATCTTAGGATAGGTAGCTACACTGGCTACTATCCATTCTTCTCTTCAAACCCTCCTCTTGAGTTGGTTGTCACTTGAACTTAGAAGGGAATACCCTGCTCCTTGAGGAAAGAGTTGTTAGATTGGGCAATTATTGTGTTGTCATTCTGAAGAAGGTAGTTCTTTTGTCATTTCAGTTGGGGGATCCACTATCACTAAAATTGTACAAGTCAGCTTCATAGTCATAAGGGTTTGCATATGATGTATGCTAGTTCTGACATGGCTATTGAGGTGGTTTGAACCGAATTCTGTGACTCTCGAAGGCTGTTGTGTTTTAAATTTGATTCTCGACCAGGTTCCACACATATTCTCACAACAAGGTCTGACTTGAGCTGTAAACTTTGATTTGTAAAGACAAGTTTGATGATTAAACTCAATTCTACTTATTCTTTCTTTTCTTTTCTTCTTTATTCTTTTTGTACTTATTGCATAAGTGTTTGCTAGGGACTAGCAAAGGCAAGTATATGACGGCGACGAATCTCCATTTCGTCATCTTTATTCTATCATTTTGGCCTTAAAAACCCTAGCTAATGCATGTAAATAGCATTAATTTGTACAAAATAACATTCATTATTTATTGCATTTATTGTCTAAATAATACTATTTTTATTGCCAAAATTATAGAATAAAGAGAAGAAAAGAAAAAAGAATAAAATACCAAAGGTATGCTATGACCCTAAACCCCAAGACCAAGTCAAGAATTGAGTTGGTCAACAAGAAATAAAGTAGGAGGAGATAAGGGCCAAAAATACAATAATAACCCAATTCTTTTATTTCCCAATAAAGCATTTTTGACACCCATTTTATTCTTTATTAATTATACACCAAATAAAGAAACTTTGCACATGAAAGTTGTATATAATAATGTATATAAAAAGACAAAATTGAGTTTGTATAAAAATAATACGTAGTGTACTTTTTATACACAAAATAAAAAAAACTAAAATCTCAACTTCACTGACCCATATCTCTCAAACAAAAACTCAAAATGTATTAAAATCACCTCGAATTGTATATAACTTTTAATATGCTATATAATGAAGGTGGATTCATATTTTTTTGAGTTAAGGTGTGAAAGTTAAGTTTTGGACCTTCAATGTATAGTATACCTGAATAAAACATTTATTTTATTCATTCTTTATTATTTTTACAATTTTATATTTTTATAATTTTGTAAATAATATTTATAACTTATGTAAATATTGAAACCAAAATAAAACAACATAGAAAACATAAAATAAAACAAGTCTATATAAAAACATAGGTAAAATACTTATGCTAATACTTGTAAATAAATAAAAGGGGAATCTATTCTTTGATTCTTTTATTCTTTTATATATTTAGACTCTTGTGAATATTAGTTATAGTATAGTAAAAATATAAAGCTAAAATAAAACCCAAGAAAATACATCAAAATAAAATAATGTACAAAATACATAGATAAATATACAATAAATATACCTATATAATATATATACCAATTTATTTAAAGATACAAATAACATCATAAAAATACAATAAAATTATATTTATATACCTACAATAAGTTATAAATATATAAAATAATAGAATAAAATATACAAAATAGAATATACAAAATAAAAATAAAAATAGCTAAAACATAGATGAATATACCTATAAATATACCCCTAAAAATTAACTACTAAAAAATATCATCAAAAAATTAAATAAAATCATAGAAAATTTACATAAAATAATAAACATTTTTTATTTTATACTCAAAAAATAATAAAATCATTTATTATTTTGAAATAATTATTTACAAATAAAAATCCAGTTTTGTCCTGAAGTGTGCTTGCGTGGACCAATCACAATGCGACTTTTGTTGACCGTCGGTCAACTCCCTTGCACCTCTGGCCCGTGCTAGAAATATCTTTTCCCCGCTTTTCATGCATTTTTCCCGCTCGATCCATCCTTCCAACACGTTCAATCCTTTCATGAGATATGTTCCCTGACATCCCAGGATCCATGCCTGGCACTTTGTTTACTTGTACATAATTACGATTCTCGCCAAATCGTCCTTGAATAAGGGTGCTCCCAATGTATTTAAATAAACACCTCCGAGTTCCTCCTCCTCTCTGGTCATCTTACAAACCCTAAAGCCCCGTGACTTCGGATTTTTGCGTGTCCCCGTGACAAGGGAGTCCCTTGAAGCTCCACGACGGCTGAAGGAGGGCAGAGGTGCACACAAGGCGGCCGTCGCCGACCACCTCTACACCCAGCCCTCGTCGAGAGGTAAGAGCTATGCATTTTCCATTTTTTAGATAGATTCTAGTTCCTGATTTTCAATTATGCATTTAGCTTAGCTTGTAAACATTAGTTCTAGCTTAACAAAACCGATTCATCGTTTGTCGGAGCTCCGCTCCAGCGAACCCCATTCATTGTGCTCCGCCCGTCTTTGACCCGCCTTCCACCTCGCTCTCACTGCCCATCCATTTCTCCACCTCCCTCCGCACCTAATCACCCTAGATTCCCTTTGGATTGAGGAGACGAGGTCCTTCCACCACCTTCCTGTCGAACCTCTCCTCCTACACCCATTCCTCACCTATTCCATACCTAATAGGGTCGAGGTAGTTTTCCCTCGACTCGTGTTCTTTTTGGTGCAGGTCTCAGGGTGAATAATTCCCTATAGGGGATGAATCAACTCAAGGTTTTGACTCTCCAGGTGCACGGAACTCCATCGACTCGTCCAGACTCATCTATGAGTCTTGGCCCTTGCAAGTGGTACCAATGGACGTAGATCATCATCAGGAACATGGACAACACCTCAACGTCACTGGAGAAGCCTCGGAGCTCGAGGAATCGAGGGAACAAGGAAGAACATGCTCGTGTTCTTCCCTATTCTTGGAGACATGCCCAACACCATCTGATTCAAGGAGAAGCTCCAGATTGCACTAGAGTCATTGGATCATGACACACTTCAGCCTCGATCACCTTCGAGCAATCCCATCTCCACCCTGCATCAACGAACCGTCATTGTGCAGCATGGCGTCGATTGAATGAACTTCAACCATCCGATTCTGCACCTTAGGGGGTAATTTGCAAACCTTACCCACCTTTTTGTATATTTTTTATTGATGTTGTAAATAAAATGTAACGTTTAAAATAAAATGGATGTTTTGCATGAAGACCCATGTACTTATTTCTATTTGCTTGTTGGTCATATCCAACTCAGCTCACATGTAGTCCCACGTGAGTTGGGCAAGTTGCAAGGATGCCCTTGTAGCTTTTTGTATTTATTTTTAGTCCATTAAATTTTTTATTTTTAGTCCATTAAATTGTTAAATATGTTGTATATTTTTGGAAAAATTGCACTTGAGTCCCTGGAATTTATTTTATTTGTAACTATGCCCCTTCTAGTTTATGAATTTTGGTGTTTGGATTTCATTTATTAAAAATAGCACCTTTGCTCCTAACATTGTGCAAAAGTGGGGTTAGATGCCTGGTAGCATGTACTTTCACGTCATATATTATATTGCATTTTTGGGCATTTTAAAAATTTATTAAAAATAAAAAAGAACACATTTTTGTTCTATCTACAATATAAAATACAAAAAATATAAAAACATGTCGAAAAATTCCAAAAAAATGTATATTGTTTATTTTTTTCATATTTTAACTATAGGACAAAAATCATTAAAAATGGAAAAAAACTGTAAAATTTTAAAAACCCCAAAAACCTCTATAAAAATTTATAAAATCCCTAAAAATTCAAAAATATGTTTTCTCTTTCTTAATAATCTATATAATTATCTATATAGATAAATTGATTTGAGTAATTTTGTACCTTATTTCCTATTTTTAAAATTCTGATCAATTTCATATATTTATTTAGTCCCTGATTTGGTATATTTTTTATTTTAAAAATCCATAAAAATTAGCAAAAATTCCAAAAAAATCATAAAAATAATAAAAAAGGACAAGGGATAAGAATATTTTTTGCATATAAATTCGCATAATCTACCGCTTGCTCCCTGAGTTCGACCTCTACACATGCTTGCACACTATACACATTTGTTGTAGAGTTATAATAAATTTTAACTCCACATTTTTGCTATTCATTGTTTGATTTATATTGTGGGTTAATTGTTGATTGACCGAGGTTTCTTGAGCGGTCGCTTCGACGACATTGTAGTCTTGCCTTGTGTAGACTATTTTAGACCCTCTCCAAATCTCTGTTCATCATCCAATCATTAGATGTACCATCTCTAACTTCACATGTCATCACACTCTCATTGATGGTGGGGATTAAATTAGCATCATACCCTTCTCGCTGGTACAATCTCTTCACTTAGGGCCTCTCAAGAAAATCAGGATGATCGTTCAATTTGCTGATGTATCTATCAAGAGGTCGAAGGGTATTCTAGAGAACGATGTCATTTGGATTCAGGGCATGAGCTATATTGTCGACTTTGTCGTATTTCCCATGGAGACCTCCATTGGGGAGCACTCTCTAATCATCCTGGGATGACCCTTTCTCGACTCTACGAGAGTCTCCATTGATTATGGATCAGGAGAGATTCACTTCCATCATGCTAGCAGGAGCGTTGTGGTCATCATTGCAGCTATTGCCGATCAGAGACCTAGATCTGATGCGACTACACCTATCTTAGCTGACCCCGGGGACTATGACCTTGGAGAGACTATCAGGGATTTTTGTTGTATGTTAGATTCTACAGAGACCTGAGAATTACTCCCCATTAAGGAAAACTCGAAAAGCATAGACCTTGGAGTGCCCTCTTCTGGTACTTGGCGTTGTGTTGACGACAATCGCAGAATTTACACGATTGATGCATTTGAGCGGAGGGCATATTTAGATGAGATTGATAAGGCCAAATTTGACCTTGTTGCATACATTAATGAATTCGGGCCTTTTCATGACAATGATGATCCGGTTGAGACTTTAGAGGATGAACATGACCTGACTACTTCCATGGACGAGTTCGCTCCCTTTCGTTTTGACCTAGTTGAGACCTCGCAAGACAAACTTGACTCTACTTCTTCCGATGATCAGTTCGTGCCATTTCATTTTGAGGATGACCTAGTTGAGACTCACAAGGCCGAACCTAGCCACATTTCTTCCACTGACCCGTTTGTGCCTTCTCATCCAAGGACCACCGAGGATACCTTCCCGGTCGACCCGGATCGGTTTGTATCATTTGAGGATCTCGATGTCGACCTACACCTTGTTCGATCCATTCCTCAGCGGTCCCGCAAGAAGGTTCGCTTTCTACCTTCTTGACCTTTGTACATCCACCTCTTGTATATTCTCATTTGTTTTCCTCCGTCTATCCACTGTATCGCCCATCCACCCCATTCTCGTGTGTGCCTTACTTAGGAAGTGCTTTGTCCTAAGCGTAGAAGGGGTGGACGAGCCGAGGGCTCTTTTACCCTAAATGGAGTGTTGTATACATTCTTTTCAATCTTTTCTTCTATCTTTATCTATCTTTTCTTCTTTTCGTTTTCCTTTTTCTTTTTCTACCAAAAAGGTGTCACCCTTTTTTGTCAGTCTTATATACTTAGGACGTACTTTGTCCTAAGTATAGGGGGTGTGGCACCCCGAGTTTTGTCATTCTTTGATCCACTCCACTATCTCCTCTTCTTGTATATACTTAGGGATATCTTACCCTATGTAAAGGGGGAAATAGTCTGAGTACGATATGTTCATTCCTACCCTTGACCCTCCCTGCCTTGTGAACAATCTGATATACTTAGGATTATTTGATCCTATGTATAGGGGTACGTGCGACTTCTCATTCATTTCTTCCTTATTCGTTTATTCTTTAGGCTTCCTATACTCATTATGAGTTATGTCTTCTCTTTTTCTCTCTGATCTATGAGGACCTAGCTCAAGCTAGGTATAGGGAGGTCGTATACATTGCGTGTATACTTTAGTCATAACTCGTACTTTCGTATTATTAATAATATTATGGCTAAAATATTGTATACAATATACTACAAAATTCATTAGAGACACTTAATAGAAAGATGTTTATCACTCCTCATATTCTTTTTGTATTTACTGATTAATAAATCAGGTAAAAAATATTTTTTGCAAAATGTTTGAAAAATAGTTTGAAAATCTTTTCGAAAAATCTTTTAAAAACTATTTGGAAAATGTTTTGTTAAATATTTTTCAACCTTTGTAAAATTATTTTGTTTGTAAAAACTTATTTTCTTTATTTGAAATAAAATATTTGAAAAATAATTTTGCAAATGATTTAAAAAATGGTTGCAAAAATATTTTGAAAAATCTATATATACTATTCGAAAAACCTTTCCAAAATGATTTTCAAATGTGTGAAAATGTTTGTAAAAATTATTTGTAAAAATTATTTGTAAAAATTATTTTGGACTATAGTTTGCAAAGTTGTTTATAAAATGATTTTCAAATAAGTTTGAGGGATACATACATCACACTAAAATTCTTTATTAATTGTATATACATATCTATAAAAAGACCACATATCTCTTGTAAATTCTTAAAAACCCAACTCTGTAATTATATGATGCATCCCCATGTAAATATTTGTACCTATTTTTATCCAAAATCTTTTCTTTTCAAAAATCACAAAATATTTGCAAAACCAAAAATACCAAAAACATTTAAAAAATCTTTTTGAAAAATACCAAAAAAATGCATTTGCATAAATTTTTTTCAAAAAACCATAAAAAGTTCAAAACTTTAAAAAACATCACATCAGAAAGAAAGATGGTGTATCTCCAATCGAGGATAAGATGCGACAAAACCGCTTAAGATGGTTTGGTCATTTGCAAAGAAGATCAACGGATGCACTAGTTAGGAGACGCGAGTGTTGGGATGTTGAGCCGACTAAGAGAGAGCGAGGACGACCCAAGAAGTGTTGGAAAGAGACTAGACAAAGGGATCTTAGTTTTTTGGATATAAGCCCGGGATTGACCCAAGATAGATCTGAATGGAAGCGAAAAGGCCATGTAGCCGACCCTACTTAATTGTGAGAAAAGGCTTTGTTGTTATTGTTGTTGTGCATAGCATTCGCATAGCATTCATATTTTTTTGATTGAGTTTGATAATTGAACAAGTCTAAGTAAAATCCAAAGATTGGAGCTTGGTTGGACCTTAAATCTACCTAATCACAGGAACCTTATAGGAACTGGAATTGAGGTACTTCAGGTCTAGTGGACTTAATTCTTTGAGAATCACGAGACTTGGTTCAATGGACTCTTGACTACCTAAGTAGAGTATTTCAGAGCACACGCATGACTCTTGTTGATAATGACCTAACTTGGACACTTGCACCTTTCACTTGGCTCAACTCAGTTGGAACGGTGAGGGGATTGGATTTTCCAGTATGAGACGCACACAAGTGGTAACATTTGTCCTCGTCTAGGGATAGAAATGCACCCCAACCCATCAAGTAACAGAGACGTCTAAAGATAGGATAGTGTGGGTTGCAATAATGCTTCAAAAGAGGGATACTCTACTGGCTCAAGAGGAAAAACTCCTAATGTAAATGTTGTTGTATATAGTATTTCAAAAAAAAGCAAAAAGCAAAAACACCAAAAAAGTGGACATGCTTGATTAAAAATTAAATGCCTACCAGAATGTACATATTTGTATAGTCAATAAAGAAAGCTTGAGATTCAAAGTCATATCATGTGAGCCTGCAGTTGGATGACGACTACACTGGTCATGCATCCTAGAATAGGTAGCTACACTGGTTACCATTCATTCTTCTTGAGCCGGTTATCACTTGAACTCAGAAGGGAATACCCCCTATAATTTTATTTGGAAAGGGGCTATTAATTCTATGAGGTCAAGCATTGTAGTAGCGAGACTCCCCCAAATATCAATATAGAGAATATATAGTAGCGTTGCTTGCTCTGTCGAGCTAGGACTGGGCTAACTTGAAGAACCACTCATTCGGATTCTCTGCTGACTCTGACTTAGTGTGGGCTGGCTCTCTCCCCTCAGCTAATGCAACAAAGGGGTGAGATCTCACAAGACTATATATATCAGTTCAGAGGTTTTTTCATGTGGATTAGCCTTTTGTCCTTTCAAAGATATTGCTATTTATAGAATTCTGCGAAGAAGGGGAAATGACCTACTCATGATTCCCCCGGCCAGACAGACGCATGAGAAAATCCGCCTACCCCGTCTCCCATGACAAGGCCACAATTGCCGATTTGAGCTACTTGACTAATTAATGCTCTCATGGAGCCTATATATATCAGTCTATAGAAAGTGCGTCGTGAGGTGAAGGGTGGACAATCTTTACTTAACTCGGCCCGACGCGCTCCACTCCCACGCCAGTCTTGGTCGGACCTACCAACCGACGATTTCTGAGAAGTCTTTCGGAACAAAACAAGTCCAAAAAAAGTAGAACAAGAAAAAAGGATCTTTTCAAAAGGATCATGAAAGAGGCTCAAATCAAGAAATATGGAAAACAAATCTATTTGGAAATATAATTGGGAGACTTTGCCCAAGAAATGGATACATCAAATCGAGATGTAACATAGTCTTTTCTCCTTCTTCTCCAGGATTTCATAAGGATCCTTCGCTCACTCCCTCCGACCTTTCCTTTGATCGTGAATTCATTCTTCTCTTTCCGTCGATTTCTCTCGACTCAAATAGACTTTCTACCCGCTCCTCGAGGAAGGAGTTGCTGGATTGGGGAATCATTGGGTTGTCATGATAGAGAATTTCAGACTCTTTGTCATTTCAGTTGAGAGGAGCCACTGTCACATACATTGTACAAGTGAGATTCATAGTCTTAAGGGTTTGTGTACGAGTTGAAATATTCTGACATGGCTATTGAGGAGACTTGAGCAGAGTTTTGGGATTCTCAAAGGCTGTTGTATTTCAAATCCGATTCCCAATAAGGTTCCGCCCACACTAAAATTCCAAAGGTCCTACTTAAGCTCCAAACTTTGATTTTGTGAAGCCAAGTTTGAGAATTAAATCCAATCCACTCTCTTTCTTTTTCTTTTCTTTTTCATTTTCTTCACTTATTGCATAAGTGTTTGCTAGGGACTAGCAAAGGCAAGTATGGGGGGTGATGAATCTCCATTGCATCATCTTTATTCTATCATTTTGGCTTTAAAAACCCAAGCTAATGCATGTAAATACCCTTAATTTGCATAAATTAACATTCATTCTTTGATGTATAAATATTGTTTTTAATTCCAAAATTATAGAATAAACAAAAGAAAAGAATAAAATGCCAAAGGAATTTTGTGACCCTAAACCCCGAGACCTAGGCATCTTGATGACTAGCTCAACAAGGAATAAACTAGGGGGAGATAAGGACTAATAATACAATAAAAATCCCATTTATTAATTCATTATTTATTCATTTTTGAGACCCATTTTATTTTCTACTTATTATACCTAAAATAAAGTAACTTTGAACCATGAAAGTTCTAGCTAATAAAATATAGTAAAATACAAAATTAAGTTTATATAAAAATAATATACATTGTAAAAGTTATACTCTAAATAAGATTCCAAAACCTCAATTTCTCAGACCCATATCTCACAAATAAAAACTAAAAATATATCAAAATCACTTTAAATTTATATAATTTTTAATGAGCTATTTAATGAAGATGGTTTTATATTTTTTATAGTTAAGGTGTGAAAGTTAGGTTTTGGACCCCTATTGTATAATATACATGAATAAAATATTCATTTTATTTATTCTTTATTATTTTTATAATTTTATATTTTTATAAATTTTAAATTTATTAATATTATATGTATGTGTAAAATTAGAATAAAACCCTAAACATAACAATAAAATAAATAAAATACAAAAATTCATAGATGAAATACCTATACTTATACCTATATAATATATACCTATTTATTTAAGTGTCAATATTATTTCAGAAAAATATAGCAAAAATATATGTAAGGATATAAATATAAGTTATAATTATATAAAATAATAGAATAAAAAATAAAATCAAAAATATAAAATAAAATTAAAATATACAAAACATAGATAAATATACCTATAAAGAAACCCTAAAAATACGCTTGTAAATAAATACCTAGAAAAAATAAATAAAAATAATAATAATATACTTTATAAAATAATAAACATTTTTTTATTTTATAACTTTAATTATTAAAATCATTTACTATTTTTATTTAATGTTCAAGAATTTTTAGGACGGCGAGCTCCTCTCGTTTTTGAATCCCCTTGATCTAGTTTTGGCTCCCCTTCTCTTGCACTCAGGATTGGAGAAGGTGACATCTCCTCCAGCCAATTGGAGCGAAGTTAGGTGAGGCCAAGGCGTCGTTCCACCATCTCCGATCACCCTTGGCCGTGAGGTTCTATCTCGCAGCCTAGCGCAGCTTGAGGTCCATTTTTCTTGCTTTTTAGATTAATTTTGAGATTAGCTTTTATTTTCTGCAATTGTGTTAGCTTTTAATCATACGTTTAGTGTTAAAATCACATTCGAAGTTCGTCGGTGCCCCAGCTCCGACGAACCCATTCCACCTATCCCCGACCATCTCTGACCTACCAGACCACCTCATTTTCTTGTCTTCATGCCTCCCTTCATCTCTCATTGTTCCACTCAACCTATTCCTCCCTGGAATAGGGTTTGGGCATCCCAACTCCACCACCTCACCGGGACACCTCTGTCGCCCTTCACCTACACGCTCACCTACGCCAATAAGACCCAGGATCACCTTTTTTGCTCATGTACTCTTCCTGCAGGTCCTGGAGGCCAAAGGACCCGCTTGGGGTCCATTTTGCAGAATTGGAAGCACCTGGAAGCACCTGGATAAATCCCAATTATCAATACCACATTGCTCACTTTTAAAAGTTCATGTATGACATTGAAAATGGGTGTATAGTTTAGGTATTTTGTGTAATTTGTTTTATATAATAAAACATATAACTAAAAAACTTACATGCTAAAATAAACTAAATATTAACTAAATCTTAATTTTACTAAATAAGTATGTGTCTTTTAGTCTTTATGAACTTTTATGTACTTTATACTTTTGTAGGATTTATTATGTAAGTTACTTAATTTATATTTAAATAATTCAGTATAAAATATATAATTTTAAGCTAATTTTATTTATAATAATTAAGTTTAATAACTTAATGTAGAGTTTTATAACTAAGGTTTATCCCGTGTGCCCTTCTTAACTTCTGCAATATCAGTTATGCCCCTGCCTTTTTTATAATATAAGTTGTGCCCCTGACTTCTTACAAAATTCACAGTTCTTCCCTTTCGTTAAGTTAAAGTGAAGGCATAACTTGTATTACAAAGGGCAGAACTGTGAATTCTATAAGAAGTCAGCATCACAACTGATATTACAAAAAAGTGAGGGCATAAATGATACTGTAGAAGTTAAGACGGGCACAAGTGATAAAAGCCCTGAAATTAATTATGAGATTGTTAACACTTCTATGAATCTAACTTTTCACTATTACAATTGTGCCTTTATATTCTTATAAATTTCACATGATGTCCTTCCATTATCACACTTGCATCCACATATGACATTAATATAAGGACAATATTGCTAATTTTGTAGGAATATAAAGGAAAAAGTCAAATTGTAAAAGAGTAGAGGTATAAGTGTTAGTAGAAAAACTCAAAAGGGTACATGTGTAAGAGTCTCAAAAATTAATATATAAATTTATACAAATATGAATAAATAGACTCAAATATATTAAAAAAATAGAATAATATAATATAAATAAAAATAATAAAATAATAAAACTAAGTAAAAACAAGTTTATCTTCCCTAATTTAGACCTAAATATATTGATGAATCTCCATTTCATCATTTTTAGTCTTTTATTTTGACCTTTAAACCCTAGCTAAATACATGTAAATATCATTATTAGGCATAAATTGACATTCATTATTTATTGTGTAAATATTGTATAAAATACATTGTTTAGAGCTAAAACAAAATAATAAAGAAAAAAAGAATAAGAATAAAATGCCAAAGGTATTTTATGACCCTAAACCCTGAGACCTAGGCATCTTGATGGCTGGATCGACAAAGAATAAAGTAGGGGGAGATATGGGCCAAAAGTCCAATAAAAATCCCATTTATTTATTCTTCAATAAATCCTTTTTGGGACCTATTTTATTTCTATTATTTATACATCAAATAAATAAAATCTATACATGAAATTTGTAGATAAAAATACAAATAAAAATATAAAATTGAGTTCACACAAAAATAGTATATATTGTACATTTTATACTCAAAATAAAAAACCAAAACCCAAACTTCTCAGACTTGTATCTCCTCCATATGAACTCAAAATATATCAAAATCACTTTAATTGTATATAAACTTTAATAAACTATTTAATGAAGGTAGATTCTTTTAATTTGGAGTTAAGATGCAAAAGTTAAAATTTGAACCCCTATTGTACTATATACTTGAATAAAATATTCATTTTATTTATTCTTCATAATTTTATAATTTTATATTTTTATAATTTTGTAAATATTATCTATATTATATATACATATTTAGAATAGAATAAAGCCATAAATAAAACACTAAAATAAAATAATATACAAAAATACATAGATGAAATACCTATACTTATACCTGCGTATTAAATACCTATATTTTATTTAAGTGTACAAATGACATCAGAAAAATACAATAAAAATATATTTACGAATAATTAAATAAGTTATAAACATATAAATTAAGAAAAAAATAATAAAATCAAAATTAAAAATAAAAATAAAATATACAAAACATAGATAAATATACCTATAAATGAAATCCTAAAAAATAACTTGTAATAAATAAGCTCATAAAAATAAATAAGAAACATATTAAAATACTAAATTAAATAATAAACATTTATGTTTTACTCATAATTTAATAAAATCATTTATTAATTTATTTTGAATTTTAAATCTACTTTGTCTTCTAGTGGCTTAGGTGGACCAATCACAAGCCAACAACAGTTGACTACAAGGTAATTGTCCTTCTTCAGCCCTAGCCGTGTTAGATGCAGGTTGACCTTGATTTTACCAATTTCTTTCGCTCAAATCTTCCACTCTTTGGGCTTGATTTCTTCACCAAATCCATTCCTTGATCCTAGCACTAGCACACACATATGAATCCCCGATAGAGGGATCATTGAATCGAGTGTTCTGCCCGAGTCAACCTCGCCATGCATATAATCTCGCATCCAATTGTCATTTGATTTTCATCCTTTTTACACCCTCGAACCCTTAGTCCGAGCTTTGATTCCCTTTCCTAGTGACAACAGGAGGTTGATCGGCGCTTCAGGGAGCTTGTTGAGTGTTGAAATGAAGAGATCTAGTTCACTGGAGCTCCTCCACGCGACGCTTTCTTCAGGAATGTCCCCGGTGAGCCTCCCTCCCTTTTTCTGTGTCTTACGATTCGTAGGATTAGCCATAATATATGTCAAGGTTTTAAAAACCGAACCGGACATCAAACCGGGCAAGTATCGGTTTTTGGTTTTTATGATCGGACCAATGGAACCGACCGGTTGAACCGGTGATGACGTCAGCAGTTCATAAAAACCGGAAAAAGACCTAACCGTTGTACTGTTGGTTTGGTTCGTATGGTTTAACCGGGTTGAACCGAGTTAAACCGGTAGTATCATACAAATAAATATGAAAAATGCTACATCATATCTTTAGAGGATCTATATACTCGTGTCCTTCGAAGTTTTCCCAATAACACTTATACTCCCTTTTTTTACAACTATGTGCCCCTATATTTTTACGAAACGGATAGTAGTGACATTTTATTAGTACATGTGTACTACTATATTATACCAATATAAAGATTATATTGTGGATTTTTTAAGAATATCGGAGCGCAAAAGACATTGCTAATGTTAGGGGTATAAATGTTACTAAAAAACTCAAAAAGGACACCCTTGTATGTGTGATGTATATAATTAACAATTTTAAAAGTATTTAAACTTTAATTAATAACAAGTGTTTTTAATGTATTATTTCTCATAGTATAACTATGACAACATATTCTTCCTTTGTTGTTGTTGGAAGTAGACAAAATAATGTAATATGTGAGAAGAGAGGCAATGCTTATATGGCAGGAAGGAAGAGGTGATAATGGATCGTTGTCACATGTGGAAGGAGAAGAGATAAATGGGTATTATATTCTAGATTAGAATGAGAGGGGATTATGAATAGTTTTTAAAAGTTTACATTTTATCAATTATCAAAAAATATATTTTTGTCAAAAATGGATGGTTGAACCAGTGGTTTGGTTCAATTGGTTCAACCGGGTTTAAGTGGTCCAAAAGGGTTTTGACCGGTTTTGACTGGTTTTTATTTTCTGAATAAAAACCAGGTGGTTGGACCGTTTTTCTTCCGGTTCTTGGTTTAACCGGTTGAACCGGCCGGTTCAGTTTGGTTTTTAAAACCTTGGTATATGTTATTATTTATTTTAGTTAAATTTATCTTTTATTTCATGATATTGCAATTCATCTCTCGTTGGAACCCCAACTCCATCGCCCCGTTCCAACCAAACCCTACTTCTTCGGCCTCACTTCTCGCCACAATCCTCTCCCTCTTCACCTGCAAAACATCCCATGCACCTTCACGCACCTGTATCTCACTAAGATCCAGGAATCCGTTCACCTACTCCGACGCCTCATCGGTGAATGTAGCCCCATCTCATCTCCATTCATCTCAGCCACCTGAAGCTTGCTAGAGCTCTGCTTTTTGTCCTCTCACATTTCCCTGTAAGAAATAATGTGAAAGAGCCTCGTTCCAGGGGCATTCGATGCAGGTGACCAGCTTCCAGGTCCCGAACCTCGCCGAAGCTCTCCAGTGGATCTTGGATCATAGTGAAAGACCCTCCAGCTGCAGAACACCTCAGGAGCAAGGGAGGAGGGCCTAGGCTAGAGATTCAACGATTTGAAGTGAGGGAGGCTCGTTGTTCTTCTATGTTCTTCCAAGCGATCCAGCCATCGTCTGCTGAAGAACAACCCCCCAGTTCAAGTCCCAGCCGTCAGATCAAGCTACCTCTGACCATTAGATCTTAGCTGATATCTAATCTCAGCGCTCTATCCGCGAAGGGGTGCCAGCCATCGGATGATCGCCACGTGGATAAGTGAAGATCTCCCATCATTGAATTACATGTAGTAGAGGGGTAATTGCATCTTAGGCCCCTTGTTTTTGTTTATTTATTATTTATTACTGCATTCTATTTTCGTAGTTTAAAACTCTTGGTAAATTTGCATTGGAGCCCCCTTACTTTCTTGCATTTGCTTTTGGGTCCAGTCCATGTCACCTCATGTGTGGTCCCACGTGAGGTGGCAATTTGCATTGAAGCCCCTATAGCTTTTGTATTTTGAGTTTAGTTCGCAAATTTTAAATATTAGTTGAATATTTTTAGGTAATTTGCATTGAAATATTCCCAAACTAGTTCAATATTTTTTTGTGCATGCTCTCTATTTATTAAAAATTGCATTTGTACTCCAAAAATACTCAAAAATAGGGATAGGTGCATGCTTGCGTATATTTTCACATTTTATTTTTAGATTTGCAATTTAGACATTTATCTATTTTTTAAAATAAAAAAGAGAACGTTTTTGCCCTATTTGACGTAAAAATTCCAAAAAAATATATAATTCATTTTAAAAAATATCCAAAAAAATATTTTTTAATTATTTATTTTTTCACTTCAAACAAAAACCACTAAAAATAGAAAAAGGAATATCATAAAAATTAAAAAACTCTAAAATCCTTTATAAAAAGATAAAAACCCAAAAAATTCAAAAATATTGATTTTTATTCTATAATTTTATTTTTAATATATGTTATGAACTAAAAATAATTTTGGAAAAATTTTGACTTTATTTTCTATTTTTAATTTCCAAAAAAGTCCAACCTATTTATTCTACTCATTATTTTCCCTTATTTAATCAATTAAAAATATAAAAATAGTAAAAATTCTTAAGAAAACATCAAAAATAGAGAAAAAATAAAAAAAGATTTTATTTGGAGAATTTTGAATATTTATTGGTATTTATTTCTATATATTATCCTATATAGTATATTCATACTTATATATACTTATATTACTCCTATTATTATTATTTATAATTAATAAAATATTAAAATTGGTTTAAAAAGTTATATAAAAAAAACACATAAAAATACAAAATATAAAACCCACAAAAATCTAAAAATCCAAAATACTCAAAATCGTCTATTGTCTCTCTTGGCCAATTTTTGATTGTCAATCCTCAGTTGCTTCATGTGTTCTACCCCTACTTTACTTGTCTCGATGGTCATATACCCACTCCGGTGAATCCATTCCTCATTCCTCCACTCGAACTCGTCCTCCTCCTCCGCTCGTCGCCTCCTCCTCCGCCCTCTCGTCTTCCGGCCTCTCGTCCTCTGCCTCCATCCTCTCCTCCTCCTCCCCCTCGCCCTATCTCCCTCCTCCTCCGCCCTCTCCGCCCCCTCGGCTGCTCGCCCTCCGCCTCCGCCCCCTCACCCTCTCGCCCTCCTCCTCCGCCCTCCGCCTCCGCCCTCTCGCCCACTCAGCCCCATCGCCCTCTCGCCCTCCTCCTCAGGCCCTGCCCGACCGCCTCCCGTCGCTGTCCGTCCATTGTCCTCCGCCCGGTCGGCCTCCTCCCTCCGCCTTGATTTCATCATCTTATTTGGATGTAAGTTACTTATTTATTTTTAGTAATTTATTAATATATTATGCTTGCTTATGATTGTATAGATTTTTTAAACTACAGTTTAATCTTTGTAAAGTAGAGGTATTAATAACGTAGTTTTTTAATTGATAAATAGTTTAGTTAAGAGGAAGAAAAACAAAGTTAGATCAAAAACATAGTTAGATCAAAAACATTAGATCAAAAACATAGTCAGATCAAAAACATAGTTACATCAAAAACATAGTTACATCAAAAACATATTAGTTAATTGTTTAATAGTTTAGTTTAGAGGATCAAAAAAAAATATAACCTAACATACATTATTGAAACTTACCATACATTATTGTAATTAACTTTGGATCTTACCTTTAGGCAATGGACAAAAGTTGGATGAACAAAATATTCGATGTCTATCGGACATATAACAAAGGAGTTATCGGATTCTTAGACTGGGCTTTTCGATATGAATCGCACTATCATATTGTAGGAGGTGAAGGAGATAGGATACATTGTCCTTGCATAAGATGCAAAAACACTCTGACCCAAAATCGAACCATAGTTTACGAGCATTTGATATTAATTGGTTTTTGGCTTCATTATACGAATTGGACATATCATGGTGAAGGAGTTATTTTAGAAGAAGATAGTAATGTCCAAGGTGATACTGAAAGAGATGTCTCTGAAGCATCATAGCTTGCTAGCGAAGCTCGAATATGTGGTCCTGTGTAGAATTGATGGATGTATCCAATTGAAAGATACCTATGGAAATTAAAGAATATGGTGTTCAATAAAGCTGCACCTGAAGGCTGCATTGCCGAGGGAAATTTATGTGAAGAATGTATCACGTTTTGTGACATGTATATGGATGATGGCAAGAGTATTAGATTTGATCGGTTTGAACGAAATAATGATGGTGAGTTATGGACAGAAGATCCAAACAAACTTTGGATTTTTCAACAAAATGGACGAGCTATCCTAAAGAGTGCCCGTCGTAGTATTTCAGACGATGAAAGAAACCTTATTCATTATTATATTTTGTTGCAAGTAGATGAGGTTGATTCTTTCTTTGAAGAGTTTCAGTCAACAACCACTAGCAAATCAGACTTTCTGAAATGGTTCGGGGATAAAATTGAACTATTAAAAGTTACCAAAGATGAATGGTGGAGCACGAATCTCGATATAATCCACAGGAGTCCATACTCATTGGTAATGTCACATTCCGGCTATATCGTTAATGGATTTAGATTTCGGAAAAAGTCAATTGATGAAAATAAAGCATTACAGCTTTCTGGAGTAATAGTGAAGGCCGATCTCAATGCTGAAATTGACGGATACTATGGTGAGATTATTGATATACTAGAAATCAGTTTTACACATGATGCAAGGTGTGTTCTATTTCATTGCATCTGGTTCGATGTGGGTCGAGTTGGATTAGGTTACAAGAAGGATAGAAATGGAGTTCTCTCTTTAAAGCAAACAGGTCGGTTACAAACCAATGAGCCATATACTCTTGCCAGTCAGGTAGAACATGTCTTTTATGTTCCAGATAACTCAATTAGTGGATGGATTATACCCATTAGAACAACACTGAAAGATTTCTTCGATGTAAACGAAGAGGAAGATGTACTAGACAATGACGTTGCATACCAAAATAACTCCAGTGATTTTTTTCATGAAGTATTAGACAACGACGTCGGTACTAGCAATATCCGATAATGCTATTTTTATTTTTTATTTCAAATAATTGAATTTAATGTCATCTATTTAAATGTATTTTTTTATCAAATAACTTCTTTTGAATTTCAGAGATGGCTCCTAGACCTAGACGTATTCGGGAGGTTCCCGAACCTCCTCAGCAGCCACGGGGAGGTTCTTCTGATGCAGGCAGTGGAGGTACCCCGAGACGACGTGGACCGTCTCAGTGTAGATTTTTGGATCGTCTTGCACCCGGGCAGACGTTACATGTGCGTATTGTTGGCGGAGATGCGGTTGGAGAGAACTCCACGGAGTTTCAGAGCTACCTTGGCAAGGTTGCTCGTGCGCGCGTCCCCATCACTACCCACAACTTTCGGCAGCTTCCTTATGCTGTCAAAGCTGCCATACTTTCTGATTTGGAGATATTTTAAAATCAAAAAATGATTTTTTATTAAGTTATTATACTAATGTTTATTATATTTGTTGTATAAGGCTGTCTTTACATGGGAACGAAATGCCCATGTCGATTCCCAGATTCTCTCCCATGCTGCTGAGTTGTTGCGTCGATACAAGGGACGCGTAAAGGCGAAGGTACGAAGATATTTATATTTTTAATTCTGAAGATTTAAGATTAATGATATTTATTTTTCCATCTTTAGTATTACAACTCCCAGATTCCATATGAGTAGCTTGTGCAGAACGTCCCACATAGTGTTACACCAGAACAATGGAGGGAGTTGATTAATTTTTGGTCTAGTGAGGAATTTGCGGTACGTACATTGTTTACTTTTTATTTGTTTTATGCTTGTACTAACGTTGTTTAATTTCAGTCGATTTCTACCAAAAATATGACGAATTGATCCAAAGGCTTTCGGTCCACCCATAAGATGGGAAGAAAGAACACCAACCAATTGAAGGGTGACTTTGTAAGTATTTAAATAATTTCTAGAATTATTAAGCTTGAGTGTAGAATTTATTTTAAAAACTTCTTTAATGTTTTTTTAGTTGAGGGATAATGAATGAGAAATGAACCGCATAGAGGTTTTTGCTGGGTCAAAGAGCCGGGTTTAAGAGGAGAAGTGCAGTGGGTTGATGATGCCTACGCACCAATTCATGTAAGTAATATTTATTTTTACTTTATATTAATGACTTAAGTTATTATATTGACAATATTTGTAAATTTTTATACATGCAGGAAGACATGATTAGGCTCTCTACCACCTCCTCGCTAGACAACACGGGGACGAGCACTCCCCCGTTGTCGGCCAATGATGCATTCCGTCAAGCCACTGGTCCGGAACACAGTGGACGCATCCGTTGCGGAGGACGTGGAGAAACGATCCGTACATGGTACGGAATGGGTGGTGTAAGTGGGCCGTACTCTTCCTCGCAAGGGAGCCAGAGAGAAAGAGAGATGGAGAGGGAGCTGTGGGAGGTAAAGGCAAAGATGTCTGCACAAGATGAAGAGATGGCGAAGATGCGCCCGGTGGAGCTGAGGGCATCGGGCGGAGGCCACGATGGTCGGGGACGAAGCGGTGGCAGAGTTCTAAGAGGAGAGAGGAGCTCTTCCTCATGCGACACACGCCCGAGGCAGAGCTGTGGGCGACGAAGCGCGATGCGTAAATGAGGTTGATCGAAGGCAGTCGAGGGTGGAGCTCGCAGCGCAGAGCTCCAAGGGGCGACAATTGCTGCGGCGGGAGCATGGAGGCGGTGGCGCGGGGCTCTCGGGGGTGGTGATGATTCCTGTTGAAGCTCGCGGAGCTGCTGATGATCGAGTGAAGGGTGGAGTAAGGCGGTGAGAGCGCGGAGATGAGGAGTGAGGCGGGTGCAGTGGTTGAGGGAGTAAAGTTGATATGCATGAGGTGAAAAGGAGAAGAAGAAGGTCGTGAGAAGATGGAAGAGAGGCTAAGGCCTCGTCGGTCTTCAGCTCAGCTGTGGGCGATCACGGCGAGGCTTGGCTGCAAGGAGCAGCTACAGAGGTCGATGACCTTCAAATCATGCCACTGGAAATCAATTTGCCGTTGTCATCAGCATCGAGGAGATGATGTAAGGAGGTGATGGAGTTGCGGCTATGTAGGAGGAGGTAGGGGGAGCGTTACATGGAGGGGAAGGTAGTATCGACTGAGAGGTAAGGCGGAGGTGGAGCGGTCGTAAGGGGTGGCACGTGCGGAGGTGGCCGGCGGTCGTTACAGGAGAGTGAGGCGGCGAGCTATGGGGCTGGGAAGGGAATGGTCACTTGTGGGGCACGCGATTGTGGGTGAGAGAGGAGAGGGGGAATGTGGGTCACATGCTAAGCACGTGACCAGGTTGGAGAGGCAGAGAGCTAAGGAGAGGGAGAAAAGAGAGAGAAAGGGGTGGCACGTGGCATGCCCAAGGACTGCCATGTGTTACCCAAAAAAATCAAAAATAAAAAAGAAAGAAAAATGGAAATAAAATAGAAGAAAACTTCAGATTGAAAATTTCCTTCACAAAAGTTGCCTCGATGAGATCTACAGCTTTCATGCAGGAACCAGGAGCAAAAGAGGTCATCCATACAAAGTGGTTTTTTTGTGGTTTTTCATGTGTATAGAAAACCAACCTTTTGAGGTTTTGTAATTTTTTGCAATTTTAAAGAGGATAAAAAATTTATAAAAATACGTTAAAATAAAATACACTTAATTACACATTAATGTGTTTTTTTATTTTTAATAAATAAGAAAGTAGGAAAATAAAATAGAAGTACAAAATAAGATACTTTTGTACAGACTCACAAAGGTTACTCGGACACAAACAGTTTCTTTGATTTCAATCTTAATTTAGTTTTGGATTTTTATGTCACTTGATAAAACTTTCATCAAAGAATACAAATGAAAAATAAATAAAATAAAATAATTTAATTATGTATATAAAACCCAGGTCAAAATTACAAAAAGATAAAATGCGCAAACGAGGCCCAAAACCCAACTTTCACATATGAGCTCTGAATTTTATGAAATTGGTTTTGTTTTGAAGGTATTTGAAAATGGAGTACTTTAAAAGTGAGAAGACCAAAATCAGACACTGTATGAGGAAGATATGTGCATTTTAGTCTGTCTGATATGAAATTAGATTTTGGGTCTATTTCTCACTTATTTAAGTTAACAATTTTTCCCTTTATTCTTGTTAGTAATATATAATGGAAGTGGTTTTAGGTCAATCGGAGTTAGGATGGATTAATTAAAAATAGGGGAAGTTAGCATCTTTTTAGGTCAATTTTCACTTGGATTTTTGATTCCTTATTTTATGCAACTATGCATGATGAAATGCAAATATTATTTACACATGTATGAGTGCTAACGATGTTATATTAGTGATTAAATGCATATGGATTTTTGGGGAACAGAGACTAATTGTTAAATTTTAGCATGTTGAATATGAGATTCATCATATCCTATACTTAAACCATGCTCCTCCCCGAGCATCAATGAATGAATGACTTAGTTAGATAAATCCCTGACTGTGCATGCGAATTTTCAAGGCTTAGTTCATCGAAGACCCTTTATTTGAGTGATCCTAAACTTCTGGGCTCAACCATGCTTTAATCAAAAGGAATCCAACTTCTCTATTTATCAGATTCTTTATTTGTACATAAAATATAAGGATATGACTTTTATTGTACTGCATTCATGAGAGTCGAGTCAAGATGCTACCCAAGGTTCCAGTCCAAGAGACTCACCTCTGGACCTAATCCTCAGCACTAGGGAATAAGTCAGTTCTTGCATTCAATCCACTGTCTCATTAGTTTGTCAGACTTGAAAGTGTAGATGGATTGCTAGATGATGGAGGGAATATGATCATATATATTTTTATCTCCCTCACATTGGAACAAGGGGCCTCTTGAGTGCCTTATTACTAAACACATATATTTTTGTTGTTGATCAATGTGTCCGTCAAGAGAATTTGGAGTCGTCTGCACTTGTTTTCCTGGGAGTACACTGGTGTGTGTCTCTTTTGAGTATCTAAAATACCTTTGAAACTCAGACTTGTATCACTATACGATGCAGAGCTCTATTTTAGTGCTAGCCCGACTTCTTGGTCCTAATAGCATTTGGTCCAAGTGGGCACTTTGAAATGGTTGGGAGCGCTCACCTTTATATTTGTAATGATTGAGATTTTCTTTATATGAGAGAACTTCTCTCGAATTTTCATTTTATTATTTGGCTAGCTCCACTGCTTTTACCAAGAGTTAGCGTACACTGATCAATGATTTATTTAGTTTCATCACACCCTGGCACATAGGTCAATATCAAGAGATATCACGTGAACTTGTTCACATACTAATTAGGGTTTGCTGACACTCATGTTTCTTGAAGCCATAATTAACTTTATCCCATCCTCGAGCATCATTAAATCATGTCTAAGCTCAAATCACCAGTCCTAGTTCCTCAAGTGATAACTCAACTCATGCGTAGGGACCTTTTTGTAATTTTGTGAAATATGAGAGGGCCTCCCCGTAAAATACCCAGGCACGTACGTGAGGCACGTGCCTGGGGACCTATATGTAATTCTCAGAGATCCAGGGTCTATCATGCAATTAACCCAAGCCTGCACGTGCCATGCACGCGAGGGGGCTCGGAAGGTGCGGCTGGCTCGGGGCTACGTGGCAGCAGCTAGTAGCTCGGGTCTTGAGGTTCGGATGACCCGAGCCTGTAGGTTCGGCTGTAGGCTTGGTCTGCCACGTGGCTTCTTCATGGCCATCCGATCGACACGATCGGACGACATCTGCTATTCGTCCTCCGTCGCGGGCCTACCAGAGGAGGCGGGGCTCCGACGTGCTCGATGTAGCTCCTCTGCTTGCCGCTAGCTCGCCTGAAGGTCAGAGAAGATGGTTGGGCGCCTGGTGGAGGTCCTGAAGGAGCGGTGAGGCTCCGAGGCTGATCGGAGGTGATGGTCGGTGAAGCCTCGTTGGAGGAGAAAAGCTCGAAGGAGCACCGATGCCAACTCCATCCATTGAAGCTTTGAACACCTGCAACTGTTAGATAGCCGAAGCGTACGTGCGAGAGTGTTTTGTGAGGTGAACGGAGGCCCTGGGGTGACGGGAAATGGAGGCCGTATGCTTCTTCTCCGACGAAGAGGAGAAAAAGGGGAGTCAGAGCGGGGAGGCTTCTGGAGAAGGGAGGGGTGGTCGATGAGGATGAAGGTGTTGTGATGAAGGTGATGGGATAGCTAGATGGAAGTGGAAGATGGTGGAAATTACAGGAAAATTAGGAGAAAAGGTAGTGAAAGATAGATGGGATGCCCTGGAGGTCAGAGAGAAACCGGCGGTGGAGATGGCTTGAGCTGAGGGCCTAGAAGGTCCTCAGGTCGTCGCCCAGCTGGGCAGCCATCCAGCGAGCTCGACGGTGGCGGAGCCGACCGCAGCATGGCCATGGCGACCGAGGGTCGACACCTGGGCCAAGGTCGTCGTCGCCTTGCTAATGTCTCCCTCTGTTGTCATCGGAGGGGCGACGGGGGCCTCATCACGTGGAATGGTGGACGAGGAGGACAGAGGGCTGAGGGTGGCTATTTGTAGGTGGAGGAGGTCGACGGTTATGGAAGTGGTGATGCGCTTTTAAATGAGTGTCTTGATGCCTGGGAGTGAAGGCGAGGTGTAGTGAAGATGGCGCGAAGAAGGTGGATCTGAGAGCTATGCGAGGGAGCCGTTAGGTCAATGGAAGAGGGCCGGAGGGAGTGACTAGAAATGGAAGGGCGAGGCGGGGCGACGAGGCGTAACAGCTAGACATGAGGAAGACAATGAGCAGTAGCCGTTGGATCTAACGATCCAATGACTTGGATGAAGACGCTAGTAGAGGGTAGCGATCAGATCCGAGGATCTGATCGAACGGTTGTGAGTTAGGCGCTAACGAGCAGCTTCGATGGGGAAATGGTAGAGATCCAATGGTGAGAAAGAGCGGGGTGACGTGGCATGTGGAGAGTCGTTTGATGGGAGGTGAATAGGGTGGCTGAAGTGAAGGGGCGACGTGGAGCAATGATAGACGTAGGATGAGAGATGGTTGGGCGGCTGTGATGGAGGTGCGAGTGTGCGGTTGGGATCAGATCTGGAAGTCAGATCCGACGGCTAAGGTGGAGCGGTTGATGAATGGTGGAGATGGAGGCGGGGCGAGCTCAATCCAAGGGTCAGGAGTGGTGACAGGTGGTGGAAGGAGGATGGGCCACATGGGCTGCCCAGAGGGCGCCATGTGGCCCAATAAGAAAATTCAAAGAATAAAAACAAAGATAAATATGGAATAAATAGTTAGAGGCTGAATTAAGAAAAAGTCAAAACATGAAAGTTGTCCGTCTCGATGAGATCTACAAGTTTCATGTTGGACAAAAAGTCAAAAGAGGTCATTTGTACAAATAATATTTTTGGAGGTATTTTTAAGAGGGTAAAAACACCGATTTTTATCTTTTGATTTGTTTTTTTGTATTTTAGTTCTTTTAAAGGTTAGAGAATTATAGATAATTGTTCAACTTGATTTTTGTGGGTTTTTGATGATAAAATAATTACAAATAATGATAACTAAATACAATTAGTTAAGGGTTAATTATACACAATATATTACAAGATAAAAATAAAGAATTAATGATGATTTTTATTGGATTAGTTAAGCCAGATGTTTAATATGTGGATTTTAGCATGATGAATATGAGATTCATCAACTGATCAATAATTTATTTAGTTTCATCACACCCTGGCACATAGGTCAAGATCAAGAGATAGCACGTGAACTTGTTCACATACTGGATAGGGTTTGCTGACACTCAGGTTTCTTGAAGCCTTCATTAACTTTATTCCATCCCCGAGCATCATTAAATCATGTCTAAACTCAAATCACCAGTCCTAGTTCCTCAAGTGATAACTCAACTCATCACATCAATCATACAATTGTGAAAGTGATGTGCTGATCATATTCTTTAGAAGGTAGAGATGAAGAGTGCAATAAAGCACTCAAATCCTCAAACTAGGGAAGTGTGGATTATTAAGTTAAAAACCCTAATGATTAAGGTTCGCTAACTCAGTCTCTCAAGATCTCAGAAAATCAAGCGTTTTCAAATCCTCAAGCCTTGAGTGATAGTGAATGTGCCAGGAATATACCAACTAAAGGATGCATGGATGCATGATATACTTAATGAAATGCAAGACCATGAATGATTTCTATCTTTTTAAATGGAATAATGAATAATAAACCATTTTGTTGTTTTTTTTGAAAACATGTATTATTTACATAAATAATTTGGTATAATATACATAATAAACACTATTTGTACCCATACCCGATTTTAGATGAAAATAATAAAAGTATGAGTTATGGATAAAGTATGTAGAATATATACAAACACACACGCTATACTTAGCTTGTGCTATATCCTCATGGCACAAAGTGAAATGTAGACATAACTCGTATTAAGTATAGTTGAGCGAAAAAGAAAAGAAGTAGACATGCCCCCCTATACTTAGATTTTTGATGGGCTAAGCATAGCAGAAAAATACAAAATGAAGCAGTCGAGGGTGAGGGAAAAAGAATAGAAGTGATGTATACACAATGATACCGGTCCCGCTATACATAGGCTCAGGTCATCCTAAGTATGATCGGATAATTATAAATGGGGAACCGAGTAGATTTACGAGTGTACAAGGTCATGGAGTTTTGCGACGAACCTTCTTGCGGGAGTGTGGCGGGAGATAGTATGGAGATGTAGATGGTGGTAAAGAGGGTGAGGATGAAGAAGACCAGCCATCGTCAGAGTCGTCCTCAGAAGAATAGTAGTCGTACGTAGAGGATCTCCAACTATTATCAACCAAAGGTAAGTGCCCTTTGATCACAGCTGTATTTATTACACTTACATGATGAACCACCTCAGGACCAGATGAAGACTCTTCAGAAATCACCTGCTATATAAGGTTAAAGGTGACTTTCTTGGTCGGTTTGTTTCCATGAGAAGCATTGGGAGGAAGATGGACAATCTTCATCTCTCTATCTTGAGTAACCAGTGTGGCACTTGTGAGTTCCTCTTCAGATGAATTCTCGTAAAAGTCGACCAATTCTTGTAGGGTCATATGCGATTTCGGGCGAGGGAGCATGTTCCTAGTGGCTTTGTGATTGCTGGCTGTGGATGTTGATGTCACCTCCTGATATTCATGAATTTTGATGACATCGGAGGTTTCTTGAGTTGGTTCCTTGTATGGTTCAAGTATCTCATGAATTACTGTCGACTCAAATATTGGACCACTTAAATAGTTGTGATGATTCTCAGAAACATGGTCCAATTCTTCATAAGCTCTTAAATAATGTTTCCTCCTAGGAGCAGTGTTTGGGTGGTGAGAATCCAAATACAACTCGACAGTTGATTTCTCCGATGTTTCTCCTAGGTTTTGTGTCTGTGTTTTGTGAGGAGACTTTGATCATGTGAAGTATTTATCTCTTGATCACAATTGTCGGTTTTAAGTCTGGTTTCCTCAGAGCATGTTGTGTCATTGAGATTTTGTGCATTGTGGTCTGAGTTCGGGAATCGTATGTCCTGAGTCTCACAATCGACGATTGCCTTAGCAGAGGCTAAGAATGGATTTCCTAAAATGATAGGAGACTCAAACAACCTGTTGGGGTGCTCAATGTCAAGGACAATAAAATCCACTTTATGTTTGTCACCTCGGAAATTTATGACAACAGAAATGATCCCCTACGGTCTTTTGGTAGATCGATCGGGCAATTGGATGATCACCCTAGTCTTTTTGAGTTGTCCGAGTTTGAGTTGGTCAAAGACGGGCCTAGGTGGATACTTAATGTAGAATCATCGTCTAACTGAGCATGAGTGAATAAGTTATCATGAATTTCACATGTGATCCGAGTCAACTGCTTGACTTTGCGGCTTTTGATTGTGTGATTTATCACCAAAAAGATGACCATAGATATGACATGATATTTAGTCCTTGATCGTTTCTTGCTCGTCTTTTTAGGGTTTATCGACTCTTCACAAATCTCTTAAGATCGGGCACATATTTTATGGCCTTGATCAATGGAAGCTCTAAGATCAAACCTTCGTAAAAATGCTTCCATTACAGAATCGCCCATTTTTTTTTTGATTTTTCAATTTTTTTGGTGTCTTCGGTGTAATGGTCAATGGTCAACAGTGATTGTTACTCCAGCTGTACAGGAGATGCTGGTGCCTTAGTATCATTTCTGTCCTCGAGATCATCTCCACTTGAATATATCTCGATACCAAGTTTAGCACATTCTATTTTTTTCTGCTTCCAATGCTTTTCTAAATTCATTCCTCAATTCTTCCACATTTCTTTTGATTACAATATTCATCCTCCAGTGCTTGCTTGGGAAGATTAATGGAATGGTTGAAATGATTTTGTTGAGAGGTTAACGTTCCATACTCAGCATGCCTAGACATAGGTATGCATTTTTGAGTTGAGTAGGGGTCTCTTGCTACGATAGTTTGATCCTCATAACCGGATGTCCATTGACACTGGGAAGGTGGAGTTGGATCTTGAATCCAATTCTCTGTTCCTGAGGGCTCATTGAGTGTAGAATAAGAAGGCATGTAAGATTCGATCCAGTCAGGGCGAATATAAGGTACATGCCTCTCTATTTGGTCGTCAACATGAAGTCTTCGGGTCAAAGGTGTATAGATGTAATCCTGACCCATGCTGTTTGATAAGCGTCCGTAAATCCGATCAACTAGGGTTAAGTATGCAAATATATCAATGGTCGTTGCGACCCCAACTAATTGGCTAACTCAACGAGAAAAATATATACAACCACTTAAGAGAAGAATCAATCAATGAAATGTAAGCGGTCTTCGATATTTAATTTACTTAGTATAGCGACCAGGGTCGAATAGAAGGAGCTCGATTGAAAAACTCAGTAGTCAAATTACAAAGTAAAATAAAATGAATTTTTAGTGGTTTTTTATTTTTCAATTTTTTTATTTTCAAATGAGTAACAATATGCACAAGGGAATAAAAATACATACACCACAGTCTTTTTGTATTTTTAAAATAGTCAAAAATACAAAAAAAATGCAAAGAAAATATTTTTGAGTTTTAAATCTTTTTTAATGTTTTTGATAATTTTTCCAATTTTTTTGATGTTTTTGTAATTTTATAAAAATCAAACAATGGTAAAAAAAGGTGAACAGTGCATAGCCTGGAGTGATTTGCAACTTAAAAATATTTTAAGTATCCAAAACTCCTGTAAATTATTCTTATGCTAAAGTATCACAAATATCTACACACAGGAACTGAAATTGCTATTTTTAGATTTTTCTACAATTTTGTGATTTTTTAAGATTTTTGATATTTTGCAATTTTTTTGGGTTTTGAAAATGATTAATGCATGGAATTTGTATAGAAAATAAAGGACAATAAAATACACCTAATCTATTTTTTCAGAATTTTTCAAATAATATTCAAATTTTTATGATTTTTCAAATTTCAGGCAGAGAAAATGACACTGTTTTTGAATTTTTTAAAATATCAAATAAGAACAAAATGCCATGGAATTTATATACAATAAGTAGACAAGTGACATGAATATAACACAATTTTTACAGAATTTGTAGAGCCTCAAAGTATTTATTTCAAACAAAAGAGCTAGCAAATTAAAATCTGGTACACAAGGACTGAAAAGTAATTATTTAAAGTCTGTACATTAATATTTAACAAGAAATTAAATAGGATCGGAAACGACCATTTACCCAGTGAGGGATGGTGCCATACATGTGACTGGAATCTGTTGGAAGGATCGACTTTTTGTGACATTTCAGAAATTCAGGGAACTTTATGCAATTTGTCCAAAAAAATTAGGGAATCAATTGGGGCTTCGTTTCTTTCCAACCAAAGAGGAGTGGGGCTAATGAGGCCCGATGGGGGCGGCGACCACACGGGTCTGGTGACGAAGGCACTGGACGGAGGCGCCGCCGTACGAGCGACGGCCACTGCGGAGGCAAGGCGGAGGCGCTGGGCGGATAGGTCGGCGACGGAGTGGCGGGTGGCAGCAGCTCTGAAGGGCAGAGACGGCGGGCCACAACGGAGGTCGATGGCACTCGAGGGTGAGGGGCGGTGGCGTCGCAGAGGTCGCGCAAGCTTGCGCGATGGGCGGCACGGTGGGGGCGCTGCGCGGGAGATGGAGGAGATGGCGGTTGTGCAGGGCACTGCATGTGTGAAGGCCACGCTCACGGCGGCCACGCGGCAGGGAGAAACTCCACCCAGTTGGCGGGGGCGAGTGCCACTCCTGCTGATTGTTTTTCTTATTTTTTATGTGTAAAAAGTAGAAACGAAAATAAAAAATAAACTTTTTAATTTTTTTGTAATTTTTTAATATTTTTTTAAATTTTCCCTGCAAAACAGTTAGAGAAAAAGAATAACATTTTTTTGTTTTTATTTTTTGTTTTTGTATACACAAATGAGGATACGAGCACGTCGGTTCAATCCAATAAAATTCGAACATGATAAAACGTGAGTGGATGCGGATCCGCAAAATGGGAGATGGATTCGGGTCTCCGATCACTGTTTGTGGCCTGAGTTGAGTGATTGTGTGAGGTAGAACGCGAAACGGAGAGGTTGAGGGAATGGACATGAAATCAGTGTCGGATCAGAAATCAAATATGAGATCATAAATGATGCCAACTACGATTAAAAATTTTACAACTAAATGACTTTGAATTAAAATATAAGATCAATCTAGAAAAAATGGCGGAAAATAAAATGGAGCTCACATTGGGATTGGATACGTCATTATGGACTCGATGAGGACCGACTCGTTGTCACCGGACGGCTTGGAGGCTGGGCACCCTTCTGCGACAAGAAGCTCTTGGAGATCTAGCTTCTCTCCATCAAAGATCGATCAAGAGCAAATGAGGGAGAAGGAGCCCAATAAAAAGAGAAGGAAAATAAAAAGGAAAATATGCACAAAGAAGGAATGTTTTTATTGGTTAAATAAATAAATAAATAAAATTAATTAGATAGAATTAAAAATAAAATCCGGAATTAAATAAAATAAATAAAATAATTAATTTACAAAAATTAATTAGCCACCTTAATGGTGGTTATTTAAGGCATAAAATCAAATCTTTATATACAAGGTAAGTTTTCAAATCAAATAAATAAATAAATTAAATAAATAAATCCAATTTTCGTAATTATATTAATTTAATTAATTAATGATAGATATTAAATCTTTTTGGTGATTTAATGTAAGGAAATTAGTTGTATACAAGTATTATACACATATAGTACACTATACACATGTACAAATAAGGAAATTATTTTTAAATATTTTTTTTAATTTTTTAATTTTATTTTTAATAATGAAGATAATATTTACAATTATGTATATTATGTATAAAAATAAACATGAACAAATATATATACAATAAGTAAGTGGTGAAACTGCACAAATTACCCCAGAAAATTGACTTTTCAACAGTGACTCCAAAAGTTATAAAACCACATCCATTTTAAAGATAATTTAATTTAGAGTACAATAGAAGTGAGTTCAATTTGAGTTCATATGGAGCCGAACTTGATCTTTCAATTATCGCTTTACACCTTTTTTCGAGTGTGATTATTTGTAATATGTACATTATTTTATTTTGTAGTTATTTTTAGTATTTACAAAACATTTTTATTTACAACTTTTATTTAGAAAAATATTTAATTTTAGGTCAATTTATGTACAAATAAAATAGTACAAGTTTTATACAAATATACAAGGAATAAATGTGCAAATTATTTTTAGATTTTTGAATTAAAGACCCTATCTCCCCCTACTTTATCCTGGTCGATTAGGTCGAGTCGTGACCTTCTCTCGAGGTTCAAGTTAGTCTACATTTATTTCATAAATGCATTCTTTTTTATTTTATTTTTTTTCCTTTCATTTTCTTTTCTTCTTTATTCTTTTATTTTGAATATAAAGAGTGTTAAAAATGCATATTTAACAAATGCATGCAAAATGCTAATTTCATAAAATTAATGGGTATTTACAGGTATTTAGCTAAGGAAATAAAGCTAAAATAAAAGAATAAAGGTGATGAATCATGGATTCATCATTCCCCTGTACTTTACCTTTGCTAGTCTCTTAGCAAACACTTATTTGGAAAATAAGTGAAAGCAAAAATAAAGAAAAGAAAAAGGAAAGAAATTCGAACAATGTTGACTTTTAAACTTATCTTCATAAAATTATAGTATGGAGCTCTGTCAGACCTTTGTATTATTAGTGTGGCGGAACCTTAATGGGAAATAGATTTAGAACCTAACAGCCTCTAAGTTCCACAAAACTCCTATTCAGGTCTCCTTAACAGTCAGGTCAGAACAAGTCTATATACACAAATTCTTATGACTATGAATCTTTACTTGTATGGTGTAAGTGAAATATAGCTCCTCATCTCAAAAGTAGCAAAGAAACAACCTCTCTCAATAAGGTAACTCTAGTGTCCCGATCTAGCAACTCTTTCCTCGAGAAGCAGGGATATTCCCTTCTAAGTTCAAGTACAACCAGCTCAAGAAGAGGGGATGGAGAAGAGAATGGACAGTAACTAGTGTAGCTACCTATCCTTGGATGCATGACCAGTGTAGCCAAGTCATCTGCTGCAAGCTTACAAACATTTGACTTTGGCGCTCTTATTCTTTTTCTTTCACTTGTATATACACTACGACAAGCATTTTACTTTTCAATTAGGCCTGACCACTTTTGGAGATTCTGCATTTTTTTATCTTTTTTTTTGAAAATATATACAAGGTCAGCATATACATAAGGAGTTTTTCCTCTTGAGCCAGTAGACTATCCCTCTTTTGAAGCAAAATTGCAACCCCACAACATCCTGTCTTTAGACCTCAACATCGCCAGACCAGGTTGGGACATACTTCCCTCCCTAGAGGAGGATGAGAGGTTCCGCCTAGATGTACTACCATCGTATGCTACCCCAAGCCAAAAAATTCTGCCCCCTCACTACCTCCTCCATGAACAGCTACGTGTAGAGTGCTTGTCGAAGGAAAGCCACGGTCTGAAAGAATCATGTGTGTGTTGTTAAATCTTGTACTTAGACTAATCAAGATGACATGTGAACATAGTCTTATGGACTCAAAGAATTAAGTCACTAGGACCTGAAAAGTCTTAACTCCAATTCTTATAAGGTTCCTCTGAAATTAACTGGATTAAGGTCCAACCAAGCTCCATTCTTCAATTTTATTCCAGACATAGGTTAAATGTCAATATTATCCTGAAATATGCACACGCCAATGCAAGAAATAGATACAATGCAAAGAAAAGAAAAAAATCTTTTTGTGAAATAATTTTCTAATTTTGATCTTTTTATAGATTTTTGAAAAATGATGCACATGCAAAAAGAGTTTTTTTATGCAAAATTTTATAAATGTTTGGATTTTGTAGTTTTTAGGAATTTCTTTATGAAAAAGGGTTAGTGGTATATGCAAGTATATACATACAGTTGGAATATTTTTATTTTTATTTTTTTGTGATGCATATATTCCTCAAACTTATTTGAAAATAATTTTACAGATAATTTTGAAAACTATAGTCCAAAATAATTTTCAAATAATTTTACAAACATTTGAAAACTATTTTGTAAACATTTTTCAAATAGTGTCTATAGATTTTTTTCAAAATAATTTTTCAACCATTTTTAAAACATTTGCAAATAGTTTGACAAAATTTTGTTTCACACAAAGAAAAGAAAAATTTTTACAATGGTTGAAGATAATTTTCAAACTATTTTCAAATATTTTTCAAAATTTTTTTCAAATAGATTTTCAAACTACTTTCAAAATATTTTTCAAAATATTTTAACCTGACATATTAATCAGTATATATAAAAAGATTTTTGAGGAAATATCTCTATCTTTTTATTAGATATTTTTACTGAATTTTACAAGTATTTATACAATATTTTAGCCTTATTAAAAATACGAAAGTACGAGTTATGGCTAAAGTCTATATACAATATATACGACACCCCCTATACTTAGCTCGAACTATGTCCTCATAGTGATCAGAGAGCGGCAAGGGAAGACATAACTCGTGCTACATATAGAAAAATGAAAAGAATCGCTAACTACAATGACAAATGAAAGAATATAATCAATAGGAGTCGGTGATCTTCCTATACTTAGGATCAAGTAATCATAAGTATAGAAGACAGTACACAAGGGGACTACCGAGTGATAGGATATACAAATATTACCCCCCTATACTTAGGGTAAAATATCCCTAAGTATAGGCAGCAAAACAGAGGTAAAAAGAATCAAAAGAATAATCACAAGTCTAACACCCCCTATACTTAGGGTAAAGTGCACCCTAAGTATAGCATAATCATGAGATGAAGATGGGGTGTTTAGACCGAAAGAATGAATTATATGGACAGAATGGATCTATACAAGTAAGACAATGTTGAGGTACCTCTCAACAACTGCTAGAGTTTACGCCCCTAGCTGGGCGCAAAGGCTAGGACAACACAACATCGAGGTTCGGGATAGCATTTGTAAGGCGAATACTGTATTGTCGTCGTAGTCTCGGTAGGAGAGCAATGACGAGGTCAACAGTGTAAACGGTGACACCCAAGTAAACAATCAAGCGGGTGTCTGCTATCGGGTAAAGATATGGGAGAATGAAATCGGACTCCGGTAGCACAAAAGAAATCATCGACTCAAGGTCTGAATGGAGTGACTATATGGAGCCAAAGAAATCGAACATGGAGAAGGAAGGATATGCCATGGAATCCTCCACGTTAATCACCATCTCAAAAAGGTATGGAAGGTCATGATCATGAGATGCACTAAGAAAGCTGATATCCGATGCAAAGAATGGAGAAGAATCAGTAAAATCATCGAATATATCAAAGATCGGATCATCCTCGCGAGGGTCGTCGAGGAGATAAAACTCAGACTTATGATTAGAGATATCAAAAGACTCGGTCTCCTGATCCGACAAGTCGGACACACTCCCAGAAAGTGAAACCGAGTACAGGGTACGTGGCATCCTCCCACAGATAACCCTCTGGTAGTAATGCAAGCTCGTCGATACAGAAAGAGGAACCAGAATTGAATTGGGGATCTATGCTGCTAAATATCAGGTCCTCCAAAAATATATCGACATCATCAAATGGGAGGGCACACAGCTCAAAGACGGGACTATCTAGGTCTGTCAAATCAAAATGGTGTCCCTCATTAAGCTCTCTATGCTGAGATGGATCCAAATGTGTATCTGAATTGAGAGGATCTTCTGAAGAATGGACACTAAATCAGCTAGACATGGACAATGAAATGACTGAAAGGACAGCTGAGATGTGGGTTCCTCCTCTATTTCTTGTGATACTAGCAGATCTAGAATACAAGAATCCTCTACGTGAAAATGTGGGACTGGTTCAAACCCTGGGTGTAAAACCAACAATAACTCCACCAATGTCCGGTTCTGTAAACTCACGGTGGTGGTCAACATGTTCGTTATATGAAATGTAGTAGAATCCATGCCCTCTAAATAGTGTGTGTTGTCTGAATCGGCATGAAGTATATCACATGTAACTGGTGCTACATCTCTCTCGTGTGTTGTCCCGACAAAATCATCTCGTGAAGATTGGGAAGTCAACGAGATGTCAGAAAGATCTCCAAAGATGGTCCAAAGTGAATCCATGTCGAGAGTGTGGTGTGAACCACCACACGAGGCATCGATCAGTGTCTGCTGCTCGGCGGTCATCCCCCTATAGAAGATCTATACAAGGTCAGTCTTCGAAATTCCATGCTCTGGAAATCTCCTCAATAAGTCAACAAACTGAGGCCATAAGTCTCTTAATGGATCTTGGGATCTACTGAAAAATCTTGAATGCAAGACCACAACATATCTGCTCTACGTTGGGGTTAGAATCTCTGCAAGAACAATGATCATAAATCTCCCCACGTAGCAAATTTTCTTCCCAATCGTCTATGCCAACTCTTGTCTCTACTCTGAAGTGTAAATGGGAAAGGGCATGGGCATCATCTTTTCAGAAGTGATATCTAGGTATGCTCGTGATCCACAAAATCCTCAAGCTCATATATATGAATATATGGCTCCTCATGCACTCCCCCTGAAAACTTTGCAGTAGATTAATGAACTCTAAATCCAGAATGAAGGGACTTAATGTAGAAGCGGAATGCACTTCCTGATCTGGGTAGTCATCCATCATCCGGGGATAGAAGTCGTCTAAAACTCGTAACTGCTCCATGTGATCTCCTATGGGATACACTCTCATCTCAGCAAGGTGATCACCCCTGTCTTGTATCTGGTCAATCTGAACTCTTCAGGTGTCTTCTCTTAGGACATCATGTCCAGAATAAGAAGGGGGTAGGGAAAAGATGGGATGTCAGTCGGAGTTCTGACCTCCAAAGAGAGTGGGTGGGAATGATGGGAATGATATGAAGCTGCCGCAAAATCTGGCTGAAATGGAGTATGGCCCATCATGATGAGAGAAAAATGAAGGGAGAATGATAAGGGTGGGAGGGAGGGGTACAGAAGATGAGAAAGGAAACATAAGGTGACTGCTAATGATCTAGAGATGATGATCATAACCAACTCACACCAAAGACATCCAAACACAAAGCAAACCCTCGTTTCACCAACTCTACGCAATGTGAAGACCGTGAGATCTGATCTTTTATTTTTTCAATTTTAGAGTTAGGTGTTCAAACAAAAGTTGTACAAACACTTAGGAGGCTTAATGGGATTTTGGCACCACTCCTTAGTGTGTATGCAAGCAATTAAAAGCAAAGACAATGAGGGGGTTGCTCTCCCAAAACAATGATGAATCGATTACGTTTAATTTTAAGAGTCAAGTTCAATTAGCAGTCCTGATTTTTAATTTTTGATTTTCTTTTTTCTTTTGGACAATGAAACATCTAACGAGATTTCCGATTTCCTTTATTCCTATATCCACAAAACAGAGGGGGAAATGGAAAAGCAAATGCACAAAAAATATGGATGCAGATGCTAGAGATAGAGGTGCGTACTTGATTCCAGCGCTCTACATGCAATATGATCTGCGCAAAAAAATTAAACTACTCTTATATGAATGCAATGCGAGAACCGTCCTAAATAGAATCTTCTATTGTCATGAAGCACGAATTTATTTAACTAAGTCTAACGAGTTCTATAGGAACATATATTCTATTTGGGATGTGGACATAATGCTACCTGGCTCAATTAAATAGAAACATAAATCTAGGGGCTCAAGTATAAAAAAATCCGTGTGAAATAAAAAAATAAAAGCGAGTAAACAAAACACGTTGAGGTGCCCCAAATGCACCGTCACTTGGTGAAACAGACCCCGAAATGTCCAAGTGTCCAACAAGTCCAAAGTCTAATTATTACAATACAATCTAAATGTTCTCTAAAATAAAATAATTGTCTTCTGCTCTTCCCTGCTCTTCCTCCTGTGCGGGTCCTCCAAAAAGACACCAAATCATCCTCAGCGATTCCTCGCACAAAAAGTAAATAAGAGATGGTCAGAAAATGAATATAATATATAGAGAGATAAGTAAAGCTGAAAAATGAGTACTAAGCCGTGCTCCCCAGCAGCGACGCCATTCTGATGAGTGTCCGTAAATCCGATCAACTAGGGTTAAGCATGCAAATATATCAATGGTCATTCTGACCCCAAATAATCGGCTAACTCAACGAGAAAAATATATCCAACCACTTAGGAGAAGAATCAATCAATAAAATATAAGCATTCTTCGCTATTTAATTTACCAGGTATAACGACCAGGGTCGAACACAAGGAGCACGATTTCAGTAGTTAAATTCCATAGTAAAATAAAATGAATTTTTAGTACTTTTATATTTTTCAAATTATTTTATTTTCAAATGAGTAACAATAAGAACAAGGGAATAAAAATACACACACCACACTATTTTTGTATTTTTAAAATAGTAAAAATGTACAAAAATGTAAAGAAAATATTTTTGAGTTTTAAATCTTTTTTAATATTTTTGATAAATTTTCCAATTTTTTCTGATATTTTTATGATTTTATAAAAATCAAACAGTAACAAAAAAGGTGAACAATGTACAACCTAGAGTGATTTGTAACTTAAAAATATTTTAAATACCCAAAACTTCTCGAAATTATTTTTATGCTAAAGTATACAGAAATATCTACATTGAGGAACTGAAATCACTATTTTTGGATTTCTCTACATTTTTTTATGATTTTTCTAAGATTTTTAGTATTTTGTAATTTTTTGGATTTTGAAAATGATTAATGCACGAAATTTGCATAGAAAATAAAGGACAATAAAATACACCAAATCTATTTTTTGGATTTTTCTAAATAATACTCAAATTTTTATGATTTTTCAAATTTCAGGCAGAGAAAATGACACTGTTTTTGAATTTGGTAAAATATCAAATAAGAACAAAATGCCATGAAATTTATACAATGAGGAGACAAGTGATAGGAATATAACACATTTTTTATAGAATTTATAGAGCCTCAAAAAGATTTATTTCAATCAAAAGAATAAGCAAATTAAAGTCTGGATATATAGGGACTAAAATGTAATTATATAAAGTATGTACAATAATATTTAACAAGAAATAAAATAGGGTCGGAAATGACAATTTACCTAGTGAGGGATGGTGCCCTGCATGTGACTAGAATCTGATGGAAGGATCAGCTTTTTGCGAAATTTCAGAAATTCGGGGAACTTTATGCAATTTGTCCCAAAAAATTAGGGCATTAATTGGGGCTTCGTTTCTTTCCAACCAAAGTGGAGTAAGGTCGATGGGGGCCGATAGGGGCGGCATCCACGCGGGTCTGGTGGCGAAGGCACTGGGCGGAGACACCATTGTGCGAGCGGCGGCTGCTACAGAGGCGAGGTGGAGGCGCTGGGCGGACATGTCGGCGAAGGAGTGACAGGCAGCGACGACTCTGAAGGGTGGAGATGGCAGGCCACAACGGAGGTCGATGGCACTCGGTGGTGAGGGACGGCAGCGCCGCGGAGGTCGCGCAGGCTTACGCAGTGGGGGCGATGCGCGGGAGCTGGAGGCGATGATGGTTCTGGAGGGCACTGCCTGCCTGTGCAGAGGCTACGCTCACGGCGGCCGGGCGGCGCGGGGAAACTCCGCCTTGTTGGCGGGGCGAGAAGCGCCGCTGCTGATTGTTTTTTTTATTTTTTTAAATTTTTTATAAATGTAAAAACAGAAATGAAAATAAAAAACCTTTTTAATTTTTTTATAAAATAATAATAAGAGAAATATTTTTATGTATTTATTTAATATTTAATATTTTTTAATTTTTCATGCAAAAAAAATGTTAGAGAAAAAGAAATACATTTTTTTTGTTTTAACTTTTTTTATTGTTGTATACACAAAAGAGGATACGAGCATGACGACTCGATCCAATAAAATTTGAACATGGAAAAAGGTGAGTGGATATGGATCCGCAAAATGGGAGATGGATCCGGGTTTCTGGTCACCGTGCGTGGTCGGAGTTGAGTGATTGTGTGAGGTAGAACGTGAAGCGGAGAGGTTGAGGGAATGAATGTGAAATCAATGTCGGATCGGAAATCAAACTTGAGATCGGAAATGATGCCAACTACAATTAAAAATTTTACAACTAAATGAATGTGAATTAATCTAAGATTAATCTTGAAAAATGGCGGAAAATAAAATGGATCTCATCTTGAGATTGGATACGCCGTGATGGCCTCGACGAGCACCGACTTGCTATCACCGGACGACTCGGAGGCTGGGCACCTTTCTGTGATAAGAAGCTCTTGGAGATCGGGCTCTTCTCCACCAAAGATTGATCAAGAGCAAATGAGGGAGAAGGAGCCCAATAAAAAGAAAAGGAAAAATAAAAAAGGAAAATATGCACAAAGAAGGAATGTTTTTATTGGTTAAATAAATAAATTAATAAATTTAAAAAATGGAATTAAATAAAATAAATAAAATAATCAATTTACAAAAATTAATTAGCCACCTTAATGGTGGTTATTTAAGGCGTAAAATCAAATCTTTATATACAAGGTAAGTTTTCAAATCAAATAAATGAATAATTATATAAATAAATCCAATTTTCGTAACTATATTAATTAAATTAATTAGTATTAGATATTAAATCTTTTTGGTGATTTTTATGTATGGAAATTAGCTGTATACAAGTATTATATACATATAGTACAATATACACATGTACAAATAAGGAAATTATTTTTAAATATTTTTTTATTTTTATTTTTATTTTTATTTTTAGTAATGAAGATAATATTTACAAATATGTAAATACATAAAAATAAATATGAACAAATATATATACAATAAGTAAGTGGTGGAACTGCACAAAGCACCCTAGAAAACCGACTTTTCAACCGTGACTGCAAAAGTTATGAAACCACTGCCATTTTAAAGATAATTTAATTTAGAGTACAATGGAAGTGAGTTTGATTCAATTTCAGTTCATATGGAGCCGGACTTGGTCTTTCAATTATCGCTTTACAGCTTTTTCTGAGTGTGATTATTTGCAATATGTACATTTTTTATTTTGCAATTATTTTTAGTATTTACAAAACATTTTTATTTATAAATTTTTTTAGAAAAATATTTAATTTAATGTCAATTTATGTACAAATAAAATAGTATAAGTTTTATACAAATATACAAGGGATAAATGTACAAATTATTTTTGGATTTTTGAATTAAAGACCCTATCTTCCCCTACTTTATTCCTGGTCGATCAGGTCAAGTCTTGACCTTCTCTTAGGGTTCGGGTCAATCAGCATTTATTTCATAAGTACATTCTTTATTTTCTTTATTTTCTTTCCTTTTTCTTTTCTTCTTTATTCTTTTGTTTTGAATATAAAAAGTGTTAAAATGCATATTTAACAAATGTATGCAAAATGCTAATTTCATGAATTAGTGGGTTTTTACAGGTATTTGACTAAGGAAATAAAGCTAAAATAAAAAATAAAGGCGATGAATTGTGGATTCATCACTGTTCGTTCGATCATAATCTTGTATCCTCTCTCACTCACGGTCACGTTCCCCGTACGTGACCATTCCCTACCCAACCCTATAGCCCGCCGCCTCACTCCCCAGCAACATAGTCATTTGATGAGCTCGAAGCTCGTCTCTTTAACTGTCGATAATTGTAGTATAGGAGATAAAATTTGGTCAATAAAAAACCACAATCTTTGAATGTTGTGGAACAATTTTTTACTTGGTAAGTCTACCAAGGACGAACACAGGGAACAAATTATTTCTAGTTGTATAGTTTTAAATTGATTTAAATAATTGATTTATTGCAATGCTAATTTCCTTGTCGAGAAAATAAAGGGAAAATGAAATGATGACAATGCAAATAAACATAGAGAATAAATGTGAAGCACACGTTCTATGATGATGATTTATAAGTCCAATAATGTTAATCAATCCTCGAAGTGAAATCAAATATCAAAGAAATATAATCATTTTAAATCCAGATGCAGGCAAGAGTCCAAATAGATCTATGAATATTCCTACAATTTAAGGAGATAAAAAATAATCCTCACATAAAGAAGGTGATCTCAAATTTAATCCTCAAGTAAATCGAGTTTAATCATATAATATTGAGAATTAAATTCATTTCTTCTCAATTAAATCCCCTGCAAAAATTAAATCCCCAAATAGTTATCCACAATAGTCAGAAGAGGATTAATCCCATTTTAATCCATGATAAACTCCCTACAAAATGATCATTAATTTTCTCGATACAATAATGCGCAAAAGTGTAATATCTCAGCCTATAAATATCAAAAGGTTGTGGAAATAATAGTCATCATAAAATGTCTTCTAATCAGTCCATAAAGTATATAATATGATAGAGCACAGAATAGCTTCAAATCGACATATTATGCGCTAAAATTGGAGTTCAGATGCAAAAGTAGTGCTAAAATAAAGATCGAGGAACTGAAATGTAAATAAAAATAAAATTTTCTTTTCAAAACAGTCCCTGTAGGATTTATATGTAATATCTAAAAACCCGTAGAGGGTCTTCTACAATATGGCCATCAGAGCACACGCTGGGCATGTGCCTAGGCTGTCGGGGACCTATTTGTGATTCTTTGCAAGTTGTAGGACATGGGACGCAATTTGGCCCAGGCTCACATGCCTAACACGTGAGGGGAAGTTGGAAGGGGCCTTTTGGCACTTCATTTAACTATCAGGGGTCTCACTGCAATTTTTTCATTCGTCACGTGCCGCGCACTTGACATTGACGTCAGCGACATGCGTGGGTTGGGGGGTTGCGCAATTCTCTGGAACAATGGGGGTGGAGATGTAAATTTCCCTGATCCACATGCTCCTCACATGAGGGGCTGGCAGCTGGCAGGTACGGCTCCTGAGGCAGGCAGATGGTGGTAGAGTTGAGGGCATCAGGCGGAGGCCACGATGGTCGGGGACGAAGCGGTGGCAGAGGGAAAAGAGGCGAGAGGAGCTCTGCCTCAGGTGACACACGCTTGAGGCAGAGCTACGGGCGGTGAAGCGCGAGGCGGTGAAAGAGGCTGGTCGAGGGCGGTCAAGTGTGGAGCTCGCAACACGGAGCTCCAGGGAGCGACGGTTGTCTTGGCTGGAGCGTGGAGGTGGTGGCGCGGTTGAAGGGCGGAGTAAGGTGATGATGGCGGTAAAGCTAGCGGAGCTGCTGGCGATCGGGTGAATGGTGGAGTAAGGCTGCGTGAGCATGGAGATGTGGAGCGAGGCAGATGCAGTGGTTGAGGGAGTAAAGTTGAGTTGTATGAGGTGAAAAGGAGAAGAAGAAGGTCGCCAGAAGGTGGAAGAGGGGCTAAGGCCTCGTCTATCTTCGCCTGTGGGCGATCACGTTTGGCTGCGAGTAGCAGCTACAGAGGTGGACGACTTCCGAATCACGCTGCTGGGAATTGAACTGCCACTGTCACCGACGTCAAGGAGAAAGGAAGGATGATGCGAGGAGGTGATGGAGTTGTGGCTATATAAGAGGAGGCAGGGGGAGCATTACACGGGGGGGGGGGGGGGGCGACTGAGAGGGAAGGCGGAGGTGGAGCGGTTGTAGCGGGCGGCACGCGCGGAGGTGGCCGACGGCCGTTACAGGAGAGTGAGGAGGCAAGCTGCAAGGCTGGGAAGGGAATGGTCACGTGTGGGGCCTGTGATCGTGGGCGAGAGAGGAGAGGGGGAAGGTGGGTCACGTGATGAGAGGGGAGAAAAGAGAGAGAGAAAGGGGTGGCATGTGGCATGCCTAGGGGTTGCCACGTGTCACCCCAACAAAATTCAAGAATAAAAAAGAAAGAAAAATAGAAAATCAATAGAAGGAGACATCAGATTGAAAATTTTCCCTCACAAAAATTGTTCGTCTTGACGAGATCTACAACTTTCATGAAGGAATCAAGAGCAAAAGAGATCATCTGTACAAACGTGATTTTTTGGTAGTTTTCTATGTGTATAGAAAACCAGCTTTTTGAGGTTTTGTAAATTTTTTTGTAATTTTAAAGAGGATAAAGAATCTATAAAAATTACGATAAATAAAATACACTTAATTACACTTAATTTATTTTTTAGAGTTTTAGTAAATAAGAAAATAGGGAAATAAAATATAAGTAGAAAATAAGAGATTTTTGTACAGACTCGCAAAGGTTACTCAGACATAGTTAGTTTATTTGATTTCAATCTTAATTTAGGTTTGGATTTTTATGCCTCTTGATAAAACTTTCATCAAAGAATACAAATGAAAAATAAATAAAATAAAATAAGTTAATTATGTACATAAAAACCCATGTCAAAAATCGCAAAAAAGATAAAATGCAAAAGAGGCCCAAAACCCAACTTTCACATAAGAGCTCCGAATTTTATGAAGTTGGTCTTGTTTTTAAGATATTTGAAAATGGAGTACTTTAAAAGTGATCAGACCAAAATCAGGTACTGTATGAGGAATATGTGCGTGTTTTAGTCTATCTGATGTGAAATTAGGTTTAGGGTTTATTTATCACTTATTTAAGTTAGCAATTTTCCTTTATTCTTGTTTGTAATATCTATATAATGGAAGTGGTTTTAGGTTAATCAGTGTTAGGATGAATTAATTTAAAATATGGGAATTTAGAAACTTTTTAGGTTAATTTTCACTTGGATTTTTGGTTCCTTATATTATACAACTATGCATGATGAAATGCGAATATTATTTACACATGTATGACTGTTAACGATGCTATATTAATGATTAAATGCACATGGATTTTGAGAAACAGAGCCTAATTGATCAATTTTAGCATGTTGAATATGAGATTCATCACTTTATCGTCGATAAATGTAACTAAAGGAACGTTACTGAAGTACAATAAGATCGGAGTGTTAAGAATACATGTTTAATATTGGAACATAAACCACAATAAAGTGCATGAAAATAAAATATGTAATCGATCAATTTTACTTGTCGATGTCTTATCCATATATTAATCATGTTCCGATTATTTATATCTACATTATTAGATGATTTGTTAGGCAACGTTTTTAAGATAATTTCAAAGTTAGGAGGTTAACTTTATCATTCATCCTGAAATGCAATACAATGAATCATATTTATTTCTATACAGGCACACATACATGCACACACACACACCCCACCTCCCACACACACAATGCAAAGAACATGTCCATACGATAATCGAGAGCATCACACCTATGTATACACGTGACTAGAACACTAGAAATTTAGTCACCTTCTTTTGAGTTTATGATACTCATTAAGTTTGTCAATAATAACACCATCATCAACAACGCCACCTTTACATCATACTCAAAAATCAAGTACACAAGAGTCTTTGATACAAAGGACTAGAGGATCAAAATATTGTGTTAAATTGATCTCTTAGCATAAGGGAGACATACATCATGAGGAGTAAATGATAGCTTCATCATTAGGCTTGTTGAATATGTGATTCATCTACTTTAAACGCTTGATCTTAGCTCTTATCCTCATGTAAGTAACCCAATAAAACCTATAATTAATATTTCTTGTAATCTCACTAAAATGTACTAATTAACATCCTTGTGTAAAAACTGCAAAACATGGAGTATGTAAAAATTCACTTACGAATAAGGAAAGCTTCACTAATTTTTAGTTAATACATACTAACTCTATATTGACTAAAATCAACTCCTTTACATACATATCAGTAATCTTAATCAAGGGGGAATGCCATAAAATACTAACTTATACGTTTGACCAATAAAATGAAACTCTAGTTTGAGAGATTGAAAGTCACAAAGCTCGATATCTCATCCACACAGTCTCATATGAGACTCTACTCACATTTGTTTTAATGTGCTCTTAATTATCTATAAAACAAAATCAAAATCGGAGGAATTGGAGTTCATATGTGAAACATGGATTTTGAGACCGATTTCACTACAAAAAATTGGACCTAAGGCAACGAATAATTTGAATATTCATTGCTATATCTTCCGATGTTAAAGATATAACAAAGAATATTATTCGTTGTAAAATGATCTTTTGTACTTGTAATTAACAACGAATATCATATTCGTTGTTAAAGGTCCATATAACGACGATTTTTTCGTTGAATTATTCATTAAAATTCACGCTAATCATTGCCATATTTAGCAGCGATTTGAAAAAAAACGGCAACGAATAATAGTTTTTATATGATTCGTTGCGAGGAATATAACAACGAATACCATTATTCGTTGCGAATTTTAAGAAGTAAGCAACAAATAATATTCGTTGTTATATATTTAACTACAGATGATATGGCAACGAATATTAAATTATTCATTGCCTTAGGTCAATTTTCTTATAGTGTTTGTATATACTACAAATAACCGATCTTGAGCTTATTATTTCATGTACACAAGTTAACATTTTTAATTAATTTATTTTTTATTTGTTCTTTTTTATGTTTTAACTAACTACAAATAAATTAATCCAAAAAAACCAAAAAAGGAGAAACCGGTGTGTTGTGGTCATATATATTGTATATATTTTATATTTCTTGATTTTTATTTCCCATTTTTGAAATGTTGAAAGTCCAATATTATATCAGTGTTTGTTTTCATTTCTAGTATTTTATTCAATTTTATTCTGCGTTAATTTTTATCAAAAATAAAAGAAGAAAAATACATAACATTAAAAATCAGGTATTTAATTCATATAACTCATCAAGATACACATTTTTATGAATACTATTTTTCCATATGAGTCCTCCTTTTATTTTATTTTAATTTTTTTCTCTTTTAAGGTATAATCAAGAACAAATGCCATGTGGCATTATATCATTCGCCAACTCCATTCCAACCTCAATCAACTTATTCCACCTTTCTCTCCCCCATCAATGAACGCCCATGAAGTGTTGACCTTAGGTCAAAACCTTCCTTCTTCAACCATTACCACCGTTACCCCTTCCCTTAGCCATTCTGGAACCTTGGATCCATTCTGTATGCATGTAACCCCTACCTCATCTCCCATTGTTACCCATCACTGCATGTCACCCTTTCCCGACTATTTCAACCTCCGACCACCCCTATAAGAAAAACCTAACCTTCCCGCCATCACTTCATCCTCCATCAACCTAAGGTCAAGTCCAACACCGTTCATATCCAGGTGACAACTGTGAGATCTTCAGGTCGTGGGATGACAACTCATACCTTGTTGTGCTCCGGTGAGCTCTGCCTTTCCATAGCAGCTCCTCTGAATAGCTGTAGAGCTCAGGTCGTCGCCAAGCCTTAGAGCAAAGACCTGGAGCCATCTTAGAGCTCCCAAAACCCATGACACCATACTTCAGGTAGTCCCTTTTACTCTCCCTTCTTACTTCCTCATCACTTGTTCTTTTCTCCTTTCCTTCTCTTCCTTCTCTACACAATACAACCCTCCCATTGATCAGATCCACTCCACCATACTTGCATAACACTCTCGTTCTCGTCTGATCCTGATGACCTAACCTTCTCTTCCGTCACACCTTATCACCTCGACCCTCTTCTCCTCTTCGTAAAAGAGAAGAACCCACTCAAGTCCTTCACCTTCTTCTCCCCACAGGATACCATATCGTTCCTATTCCCCTATATTTTGGGATCAACCCTACTAAGATTAGAGTCAAACTAGGATTAGGAATTCTAATGAGATTGGACTCCTAATCCTAATAGTAGTTGAGTTGTATTCTATTTATAGTCCTATTGGGAATAGGACTATGTGGTTGTATTTGAGCTATATAAAGAGGGGCTGGAGGCACTTCCTCTACACCACAGCAAGAGAGAATACCACAAGATAAAAGAGATAGAGAGAGAGAGAGAGAAGAGAGAGATAAGAGAGCGAGGGAACGGAGAGAGTTGTACTCGTCTTCTTATACTGATCTTTCTTCTTCGGTGGTCGTGAGAGGTGACCGACCACCATTATATATGGTATTCTTTCTTTCACGTGCTTCCGTGGTGGTGGTGGTCGTTTGTGTATCAACTTTCGTATCTGGGGAGGTTCATATCCCCAACATCCGGTATCCGAGAGGAGACGATATCAGTAGGCCGTGTTCTCGTCAACTGGTATCAGAGCTTGGTTTGACAACAACGAGGGATAGGACATGGTGGATCGGAGCGAGATTCGACGTCGAGAAGATCACTCAACATGTGCGCTTTCTTCAGAGACAATTAAGATCCAACGATTACCGTGAATCATTGAGATCGGGAGCATCCGGAGTCCGATTGAGGTAATCCAAGAGTCCTAATAGGGGTTTTTACGTACTTTGGACAAATTGGACGGTTCAGATTAGGAGGATTCTGCTCTGATTTTTCAAATCATACAAGGATGTACAATAAGAAAATGATGGCGAAATTTACATCGAGGGGTGCATCATTCTCCGTGGAATCCTTCAACGGGAAGAACGACTTCACCTTATGGCAACAATGGGCTAAGAACATACTCACGTGAGAAGGACTTGTGAAAGTTCTACATGATAAAGAAAGGAAGCAGGAGAAGATGAAAGGGAAGAGTGGAAGGAGATGAGGGATCTCGTGAACAGTATAATACAAATGTTCTTGGCAGACAACACTCTTCGCGAAGTCATCAGCCTAGAGAATCCAACGGAGGTTTGGATGAAGCTTGAGGGATGATACAAGTCCAAATCTTTGACGAATCGACTATTAATGAAGAAGAAGCTCTATGGTCTAAAGGTGACCGATGAGACAAAGCTCGAAGTACACTTGGATGAATTCAACAAGATTCCGACATACGTGCTCACATTTGAGGAGAAGAATGTGAAAGGAGAATCTCTCTTCAAGGAGGATGATAAGGTATTGATCTTGTTGAGTTCCCTTCCATCTTCCTATGATCATATTGTGACGATGTTACTCTATGGTAACGAGACCATCACATTGGACGAGACAGTTGCTTCGCTGCTTATGAATGAGTCTCGACGGAGGTCGACGGATGAGGCAACGAATGATGAAGGTCATGTGCTAGCAATCGAGGTTAGATGCTCAAGATCAAGAGAGATAGGATTTAGAGGTTGATCCAAGTCACGAGGTCCAATCAGATGCTTCTATTATGACAAGGAGGGCCACAAGATAGTTGATTGTCCAAGACATGAGAAGGAGAAAGAAAAGAAGAAGGTTGGCGATTATGAATCCGACCAAGAGGATTCCACCGCAGTCTACGAGGGAGACTTGCTAGCATGCTCTAGGGAGATGAAGGTAGATTCAAGATGGCTTTTGGACTCGACATGTTCAAATCACATGCGCTCATCTAAAGAGCAGTTCAGTACATATCATGCATGCAATGATGGAATGGTCAAGATGGGAGGTGGACAGGTTCACCACGTCAAGGGGATTGGATCCATGCAATTCTTCATGTTTGATGGAGCAGTACGAACTCTGATAGGTGTTAGACACATTCCTACAACCAAGAAAAATCTGATTTCACTGGGAAAGATCGAGTCATGAGGACATCGAGTCACCATTGAAGATGGAGTTCTCAGAGCGAGCAAGGGAGCACATGTGGTGATGCGTGGACAAGGATGCTGAACAAGGTGTATAAGCTCGACGGAAGGGTCATGATAGGTGATGGAGCTCCAATTATTCCTAAAACGAGTAGTACGATGAGAGAGCGACAGGTTATTGGTATCTCTGCTGCAGAAGTGCGCAAAAAGGAGAAGCGAGTGCTATTCACTTTACTAGAGGATGTCGGCACAATCTCTAATCACGAGAGATTCGTGGTGCCGCGTCATGAGGCACAATGTTTAGTTGTGCGAGTGCCTAAGAGGGGGCACATGGAGGGCGCCCAGTGACGGGGGCGTTACCCAGACTGGGTGAGATCCTGCTAACAAGACCTGCAGATGATGAGGATGACCCAATGCAGACTCAAGCTGATGAAGAGATCGTGATATAATTCAACTCAAGGGGGAGATTGTTAGGATTAGAGTTAAATTAGGATTTGGAATTCTAATGGGATCGGACTCCTAATCCTAACAGTGGTTGAGTTGTATTCTATTTATAGTCCTATTGGGAATAGGACTATGGGGTCGTATTTGGGCTATAAAGGAGGGAATACCACAAGAGGAGAGAGAGCGAAGAGAGAGAAGAGAGCGAGGGAACGGAGAGAGTTGTACTCATCTTCTTATAGTGATCTTTCTTCTCTGGTGGTTGTGAGAGTTGACCGACCACCGTTATATCTGGTGTTCTTTATTTCACGTGCTTTCGTGGTGGTGGTGGTCATTTGTGTCTCCGCTTCCGTATCCGGGGAGGTTCTATCCCCAACATCCGGTATCCGAGATGAGACGATACCGGTGGGTCATGTTCCCGTCAAACCCTGCAGGTGCTTCATTGGTGGGAAACATCAAGTCCTCTCTGATATCAGTTCCACCTCTGACGACCCTTATCACCAACTCCTCCACACCACCGGATCACCTACATCTCTACCAGCATCAACAAAGAGCCCATACATCATAGCCTCCATCGAAACATTTCATGTGGTGATGGTTCGATTGTGTGTTGGCTAAATCATTGCTCTTATCCATCGGAGCCCCGCTTAAGTCATAGATACCTAGTCATGTGTCACCCGAAGGTGGAACGCCAAAGCTCTGCCTTCTCAGCAACCGAAGCTCCTTCGTGATTGTTCATTCACCATGGGCCTTGATCTGAAAGGGGAAGAAGGTCCCCACGAAGTATAACTATCGTTCGATCGTGACCCTTTGGCGTCGATCCAATGTTCCTCATCCTAGACATCCTCTACTGTCTATCGCATCGACATCTGATGCTTACAGAAATAGCCACGTGTCTCTCTGTCTATCCTATGATCCTCCAGCATCGGAGGGCTATCTTTGGTGACGATGTGAACATCCATAGACATAGATCAAGAAGACTCCAACACTCCTCCACTGTTAGATCTCAAGCCCATGTCACATGCTTCGCAACACGTGAGCCAAGGCATATTACAGGTGCACCATCAATGGATTTCAGTGCCACATAAACGCCCCACTTGGGGCTGATTGCACTTTTATCTGGTCGAATTACAAATATTACAAGCCCTTCTTAGGACCATTTTGATTTTAAAAGTTTTATGTTTTATTGCGTTCAGGACTTTACATTGAACCTTTAGGGTTCGTTTGGTTGCAGGGTTGGGCAGGGTTGGATAAGGTTGGGTTGGGCTGGGTGAATAGTAAACTGTGAGGAGGAGGTACCCCTGTGAATAGACCCCAACCCAACCCAACCCTGCAACCAAAACGAACCCTTAATATCGTTCTCATTTTAAGTCAAAAAATTGCAAACTCGGTGTCGATCAGAAAATCTTTTTATTGTCTATATTGTGAGACACTGTAGATCTGATTTTTAGCCTATGAGAATTAAATATTTTATTTGAAATAGAAATCCCATTGTTGTCTTCTCTAACTGGTATTTGATTGCATATATTATTAAGAAATAAGTTTATTATAGGAGACGAATTGAGGAGATATTAGGCACCATATCCTGGAATATTATTTACTTTAGTGCTTAGTTAATATGAGGATATTTATTATTACAGGAATTTGATCACATATTTTTAGAGCCATGATTCAATTGCTCGAATATTTTTAGAATCCTTTTATTAGCGGGGAATTATTTGAGGATATTCTTAGAATCATATATTTATAAGGATCTCTTTATTGATTTTGGTGCTTTAGTAAATTCGAGATATTGATTATTGCAGGGATTTGATTGAACATCGAGTTTTGTGCTACTGATTGACATTTTTCGGGTCCGAGCCTATATTTTGATTGTTGTATATTTTGAGGATTAGTAATCTATATGTATGACTTGAGATTGGAGAACTTATTCATATTAGCCTACTGTGCATCATTTATTTTATGCTTACATAGTTTTCATCTTTATTAAAAATAAAATAGAAATTTGAAAAACCCTAAAAAGCATAAAAACACGTTCGCATATCATAGCTCATTTATGCATAATTTTCAGATATAAAATTTATCATTACGATTACTTAAATATAGAGAATAATTAGAATCACACAACTAGAGAATCAATGTTCCCTATGTTCAACCATGGTGTACTTACCAATTAAAAATTAAACCACATTTAAAATTACAAAATTTATGATTTTTGATCAGTTGATTTCGATCTCACTATACTACAATATTCGATGAAATCAAGAGAGGTAAAAATCGGTTTATAAAGACCTAACATTAACTACTTGATGAATCAAAGGATGCACTTATTTGTATACAGATTATGGTAATGGATTTAGGATGATACAAAAGAGAGGAGATATAGCCTACTAAAGCAACTGAAGAGACCTATGGCATTTTTTTATTCTATACTAATGATTTATTGGTAAAATAAACATGACTTCATGAAAAGAATAGCTTTCTAAGAATCACAAAGTTGGTATAGTTCTTTCGAATTTGACAAACTTATCATTTATCATGCAATTAGTTTGTGTTATCATCACATTTTAAGATAAAGAAGGACCTAGGTGAGTTATATTTAAGCATCGTTTTTCACAAACTATTAGATGTATCCATAATAAAACTACATATTTCTTCCACAATACTTAGATGAGAAAACCTCGATATCCAAATTCTTGATAATGTACCTGAAGTTATACATCCAGATGATTGTCGTGATCTTATCGAATATCTAATTATGTATATGAAGTATGAAATGAGTTATTAATGTGAATCATTTTCATTTATACCCATAAATAATAACATTCTACAAGTTTTGATTGTGCAACTTTTAATGTTTATGAAGTAGTTACTCTTCATGTTATCCTTTTCCTTTTGAAACTTTCTTTTTAAAAACGTATTTATGTTTTATTCTTACTTAATGGCCATTTTGAAGAAAAACAAAGAAAATTAAATGAAAGGAGGTGCTACCCACTGCACGGGTAGAGTAAATGTGCATTCATTGAGGACCAAACTTGCAATATACTTTTTTCAAAATAGAATACATTCGAGGTATCTTTTTCCATCTCTAACAATCATGCATGAGAACCAATTTTAGAAGAGAAAGGAAATCGATAGCCATCAAACAAATTATCATTATAATATGAGTAAAAAAAGAGAGATACTTCATATAAGAAGTTATAGGTAAATCACTTGTATGTATGATTCGATTCTTATAAAAAAACCAGGCATGTATTATGTGATGACTAAACAATGAACATGTTTATCAGGAATCATCGATGATAGATTTCCAAACTACGATTCGCAAAATCATTCATGTACTTAGATAATCTTCAAGTTGCTAGAACATCCATGCTGAGTGCATGGTCTTGGTTGAGGTATCACCCCTTATAATCACTAGACTTGGCCAAAATGCGGATTGGGCCGGCTCCTGGATCGGGCCGAACGATCCAAAGTTCAAAAATCTCTGTCCAAAGCCTGCCATGGGCCGTCCATGGTCCATTTTATTCTTTTTTCATTGAATTTTTAACGGTATTGTTAGAAAATAAAGAATGCGGAAACGGAATGATAAACAACGCATTAAGAATATAAAGATAAACATGAACACAAAGATTTTTAACGTGAAACCCTACTCCCTAAGAAGCAGATGAAATCACGGGAGAACACCTCAAAGGGTTGATTTGTTCATTCGCTTTTCTCCCTGGATACAGGGGGTAAGGGACTTCTTATATAGCCCTCACCGAGTCTCCACATCTCACAACTGGTAGATGTGGGACTAAACAACTGGATGGGGTAAATGGATCCTGGAGAGACCCATTTACCCATCTCCCACATAAGTGACACATATTCAACATACTCCAACACTCTCCCTCAAGCTGGAGAATGCAATGCTCAACTTGGACAAACATAAAGAAATATCAACTCACAGTATAAGACACTACATACAATATCAACTCAATGTGTACAACTGTCGGCTGCTATCGAGGATATTACTTCTCATGCCGTGCAAGTGAGGAGGACGAACAAGCTGAAGTGTGAGTCAAACTGAATCTCCTCATCGGAGAGCATATGCTCTGTGCTACGCTTGTCAGAGTCACTGCAACTGAAAAAGAGTCTCCACCTGGAGAACTCTAGCCCGCAACAATATGTGGACAACAACTACATCTCTGAAAGGGTCGAATAATGAACGCCGCTAATTACCCATACGTAGATCTCTGAAAATGAGTCTCTCTCATAAGGACATCAAAGTGGGTTCTTGAAGGATATGAGATAATCCTCAAGCGCATCACGGAAGCATGAGCATCGTATCGAATACGACGAAGAACAACTAGTTGGACTGGTTGTTCTATGCAGCAGAATTTAAAAAATTTTCATGTGATGAAACCACATGATCCAAGAACGATTCTCAGATCGTTTCATCTAAAACCACATCAAGTATATAGGAATACCTCTTGTAGCGTGGTTGATCGAGTCTCTACAAAAAGAGACCTCCTGTCTCAAGTCCGATCTTCGGAGAAGACACTTGCGAGTGCGGGGATGAGTCGCGTGATCCTCGCAATCCAAGAAGTTGATCCAAGTACGGTGAACTCCTGATCTCATCGCACGAGATCAAACACCTTCTTCATGAGCGAAGCACACCAAAATAGATGAAGAGCTGAGAGTCGTCGAGGCGGCGTCACAACGACGAGTCAACGAGGAAGATGTCTTCTTCTTCTCTTAGGGTGGACGGCCACCAATATGAGAGAGGAAGAGAGGACGTGTGAAATATGAGAGAGGAGAGAGCTTATGATGCTTGTTCTTGTTGTAACCCTAGAGAGCATGAGATGCCCCTCTTTATATAGAGTTTGGGAGTCCATGAATCTCAATCCATGGGACACAAAAAATCAATGAATGAGATTGATTTGTGTTTCTTTCAATGGTCAAGATTGTTGTTGGTAAAAAACACAACAAAAACTAATTTAATATAGATTAAATATATTTGATAAATCAAATATTATTCAATCCTAAATTAAATCACTAAAATAGGAGATAATGGAGATGAGAATCTCCACATTCCATAAGGAGCCATGGACGGCTACCAATTCCATGTTGGAATGGCCAGCCGTCCACATTCCTAATTGGAATGTGAGATTCTCCAATGAAATCCAAGATTTCATGATTACTCATATCTCCAATTACAACAACAATTGTTGTAAAAATAATCAACAAAAATAATTCACAATTATTTTGAGAATATTGCAATCTTGCATTGGAAGTTTGTGAATCAAATCTACAACCCCAAATAAAAAGTAATTTACATTTTCAATTAATTATACAATGTGAATCCAATTCACACCAATAATTAATCAACAAATATAAATCATAATAAGCTCTCTTTAATACATTATAAATCATATTTATAACATATTATCAGTAATTGGATATTGCTATCTATATTATTCCTATCCATAATAATTAAATCATATTTAATTATATTGGATCATCATTCACATACATCCATTAATGTGAATCAAATTCACATTATGCAAGATAATTAAATCACATTTAATTATCCATTTCTCAATGCTTAGATATAATTCAACTATGGAATTATCCTGGAACCCTTTCAAGAATAATGCGCTTTCTCCGCAGATACTTGGAGATAAGGACATGGCATTTGTATTGTTCCATGTATAGTGACTTGGATGTTGAGATCTCATCTCAAATCCAGGTCTCACGGACCTCTCATAAATGCTTGATTAAATCAAGACTGTCAATCTAATCTTCTCATCGAATCTGAATCTCATTCAGATCAATGTCCAACACTTGGACTAAGATTAGGCTACTTCTCTACTGAGAGGAGTCACTAAAATCCAAACATGTTTCATTACTCCCTCGGAATGGAAGCGTCATGGTTATACAATCATTTATGATCAAATCACCCTCATGTATTCCTAACACCTGTACATCCTGCATACTGGAAGACCTATTATCAACCTAAAGATATAGATCAATTTTACACGGTCATCTTCAGGGTTTAATCATTAAGTTTCTCAATCTTGGTCATTGAGAATTGGTATCGATCATATGCTTTCCCAAAAGCATATATCATACCTTCAAATCCTTGTCATGCTTCCAAAGCATGCCGACCATGCATGGAATTTGATCGGTCCTAATACCTTATGAGTGAGCTCATGTCTCCCGGTTCATATGTGAACCTGTATGATCCCTTTGAGAGATCGTATTACTTATATGCCCTTACATGCACACCAACTCGCCGGTGTATAGACCTTGATTAGGTCATCAACCTATTGGTCTGCCAAATATACACATTCAAACATATAGTAACACATCTGTTTCTTGTCAGAGGATGCACTCCTATGCTGTGACAATTTTCAACATAGGTCTTTGGATATCTCGATCTCATTAAGTCAACCCATTGACTCAACTAATCTGACACCTCCGAATCATTATTCCCATGCAGAGGACCTGCATCAAGAGGTCGGTTAGATATCAGCCAAATGAGAAAAAAGGATTGCCATTTCCTACTTAGGCTGGAGATCATCACTTAATAATCATTTGATGATGCTTGATGAGTCCTCAATCTAACTCTTTAGATATTCATCCAAGCACCAGCCTCTATGATTCAATAATTGAATCAACAGCTGTATGATCAATAAGATGGCCATGGTACATAATCCTAATTGTACAGAGGGACCTATTATCCAAATTAGTTATTCTTCATTTCAGATCAGGGAATGATATTCGCAATAACATTTATTGCATAATGGCTCGCCGTGGGCTCGCATGTCCAACAATCTCCCACTAGTCCAAAGAGCCATTAATGGGCTAATCATTTAAACCCGCACTCATGCGACAATCATATGCTATTTAGAAAAATAGCTAGGTAAGCTGATCAGTCACTCTATTTCCGACAGACTACGCCAAGTCCTTTTACGGCACTTGCATATCCCCCAGTAACAGTGCTCGCATCCAATGTGAATGTTGCATCTTATGCAACCAATACTCAATTTTGTTAGTTATAGTGTCCTTGACACTATAGCTTAATAATTATTATAACCAGTATTTCCATAATCCTTTTCAGAATACCCATATTCTCGGAGATCTCTATCTCCTAAGGTATCCACAGTTAAGACCTTTTTAGATCACTATCTATAAAGTCTTAAGTTCTTGAAGATAAGACTTTGAGATCACCATCTCAAAAATCTTTCCATCTTTGAAGATATTATTATTACTGCAATCAAGTATTTTATCTCCTTAGTAGGATTAGTAACAATCACTACTCCCACTACATGGCAGATATCTAACTTTCGTACATATCTAGCATACACTCGGCTTCTCGTAACTAATGCACAAGGGTAAGTAGTTCTAGCATTTACTTCCTCAACTCTTTGAGGTGTTATCCCTTTACACATGTCAGTACCATATCTTAAGGGAATGAGGCCTTTCTTGGAATTTTTCAGAAAATGGAATATATATCCAAGGTGTACCATTAATGCGACGGTTCCAATGCCCTCTTCTCTTTGATTCTGAACATCTTCAGAACTAAGATCTAAGAGATATCCTTGAGATCATATATCATGGTATGGAATAGCCAGTATATAAAACACTTATTATTATCCTTATATCATTCTAAATGATTAGGATATCATCTACATATAACATGATGAACACAATGGCACTCCCACTAAGATTCACATGGTATATCAAGATTCTATCTGAAATCATAACATTTATAATTTCATCAAATCTTATGTTCCAACTACAATAAGTTTATCGGAGTCCATAGATGGAGTTCTTCAGCTTGCCTACCTTGCTTTCCTCAACCATGAAGCCCTGTGGCTACTTCATGTGAATATCCTCAGAGCGGTATTCATAGAGGAATACAATCTTGACCATAGTCAAGTTATGTAGCTATAGTTAGCAATTTCTGATGGGTATAAGCATGTTACTGAAGAGCAAGTCTCATCGTAAGCGATGTCTTCTCTTCGGTGTGTAGCTCATGGCTACGAGCCGTGCTCTGAAGGTCTCTACCTTCTCATCAGGTTCTCTCTTTCTACTGAAGACCCATTTACACCTTAATGGGTCTTTAGCAATATAGGTGGATCCTCGAGGGTCCATATACAACATTTGTATATGAAGTCTACTTTAGACTTTATTACTAACATTCATCTTTCCCTGCTATGATCTTCAGAAGCTTCATCACATGAAGTTAGATCATTGTCAGATTCAACACACATGGAATCCATCTTCAAACTTATTTGAAGAGGTATTAGTGTTTCATCTTTAATTGTCCTTTTAGTTTCCAATTTTAGGAACCCTATTATCTTCTCAAGATTAAATGAGTTCCTTAACTTTATTTTCATCTTGATTCTCAAGAGTCTCATCTTCTAAGAATCACATTCTCATATATGAGATCTTTTAAGAATATCAAGGTCATAAAGTAGGTATCCAATACCATCCTTTATTTTCCTAATGAAGTAACACTCTCTAGTGCTAGATTCTAATTTACCAACATGGAATCTTATAAGGATATATATTGTAGTCTCTACTACATATATCTTGGAAACTAAGAGGTAATTATGCTAAGAATCATCATTGATAAAATCATGTCACATATGATCTAATTGTATCTCCCTGCAACTCTATTGAGTTAAGGTGCATTAGGAGGATCGAGATAGGAATGATATTCACATCTCCATAAGGTATTCCTTGAATTCATCTAATAGGTACAAGTTACCTCGGTTAGATCAAATTCATTTCATCTTCCTTCAAGCTTTGGTTCTAAACCAAAACTGTGAAATCTTTGAATATTTCAAAGGTTTCGTAGGTGAAGAGAAGAAATCTCATATCATACATAATCATCAATAGATATCACATATCCATAATGTTTACTATGATATAGATGACTCTCATACATCTATATGTATGAGATCCTGAATACGTTGACATCTTACACCTTTCCCAAAGAAGGGTGTATTGGACATTTTACTTTGAATACAATATTCATAAGTATGCAAGTTTTGAAATTTTAGTCATTCTAAAGTTTCATCTCTTACTTGTCTATTGATCTTATCAATAGACATATGTTCAAACATGATGCCAGATCATTGTTAAATGATCTTCATCCTCCTATTGATCTTTAAAGGTTTAATTTTCAGTATTAAAATCTTAATGAACCATTCATTAATTTTCTAATTTAGTAGAGTACACTAGATGTTAGAATACTATCTGAAATATATCCACCATAACTCTCTATGATAGGTTTATTCCAGAAGTCATGTTTATTTCCAACATTTAGAAATAAACTATGAGTATTTTCTAATATCTAGGGAGTAGAGACATTCTCTAGGACTAAGGGCTCTCCCACTGAAAATATGAAGTCTATCTATCCAACAGAGATTGTTGCAACAATTGCATTAAAATCCATGGATGACTATTAAACCTTAAGATCAAATTTCAGTCTTCTAATACATATGCAACCAATTGCAAGTGTTATTAGAAGAATGAGATACAATTATTATACTTTGATCTTATCAAATGAGAAAGTCAATTTTAATGATTATATGTAGATGTAAATTATTTCGATGCACTATCCAAGTCCTTCTCTAAGGATTCTAGATAGACTTGATAGTCATACTGTCAACACATCGGCTCATTGCAGTATTGGCATTCATCCAACTATTTGGATGTCATATGTGTGTGGAAATCATAGAAGTACAAACAACTCTTTGACTTTCCTTCTAACTTGGGTCTGACCCATGCTTCCACTGCGCTCCTTTCATCTCTAAACAACCATTGCTTAAGACAAAGGATCTCTCATGTTAAATTTAGTAGATTTCAATATAAGAGTATTTCGACACTTATATATGCTTCATTTAATTCTTCCAATATGAACATTGTGAAGCTTCATGAATGACTAGAGTACAGACAGTAGGATGATGACACTCATCATATATACAAACATCTTAACTCTTAAAGACTTAGGTTCAGGTAAGTATTCAAACATTTTGAAGACATCATCTCTTATAGAGCCACCATTCTGCATAATGCAGCGAACCATTTCATTCATGATTAAATGTCAAGAGCACATATGTATGCCAGAACATCTTCTTAGAATCTTATAAGGATTATTTGACAATTGCGATCATCATCGACATGTCACTTCCAAAGTAGATTCGATGAGAGATCAAGATTATAGAGACATAAAAACCCTAAGGTTGTAGTCCTATTATATATTTAATTGTCATTCCTCATTATTATGAGGAAACTTGCACATTGCAACCACACACAATATGTTTCCAATTGCAAGTACAATATTTTGATCATGGATCCAATCCATGATACTTTACTGGTTTTTATTGAGTATAGTACTGAGTGGGTTTAATCAAGGATTATCTGAAATAAGAAATTTGCATATATATATATATACGTTTTACTTTGATTTAGGAATTTTTTTATATCAAAGTTGTCTTGCCATGTCAACATTGAAAGTTAATTCCCTTAATCACTTTCAATATAAGAGATATACTTACCATTATATCTCAAGCAAGATCTGGGATCTCCTTCCTTATCTTTGTCACATCCCAATAATATGAGAACCTGTGACTCGGATAAAAAGAAGCGTGAACACATTCCGGCTTGCAAGTCCAACTTGCATCTTCCAATTCGATCTTTAACACCCGGGCCCACCACTCCTAAGGTGATGTTGACCCGTCATTAATTGAACCAACCGTCAACAGGAATACAACTCGCTATGCGCAATCCAATATCGCCGCAATAATATGAGGACCCGATATTGGGGTCACTACACATACGTCCTTACCCTTTCGAGAAGCGACGAGCCCGATCCAAATGGATCGTATGCAGGAACTGTCACTTCGGACAGGCGTCTCCTACATACAATATCCGGCGACGGAACCCTTCGCCTTGACGGGAGACCATGGATGTCACTTATGTGATCCTCCACCTCATATTCAAATTTTAATCAATTATTATGAATAATATTCATATAATTAATTCTTCCACGGGAAATACACATCTATTCATAATAGAGTGTTTTTAATTGGATATAATTAACTTAATCACATTAAATTAACTATCAATCTAATTCAATCAACAAACCTGATTTTACTTGAATATATGGTATTATCTCAAAGTATGTATTAATTCAAATTTTAATAATTAAAAAATACATCATGATCTCTCATGCATCATTCGTTCCTTACCCGCTATCATGGTCAGTGACGAGTCTGAAATCGCCGCGTTAAAGATGATGTATTTATCTTGCGTAAAAATATGATTTGTCATTCATTGTAGGCGGCAATCAGAATCAGTCAAGAAAATAACCACACAAAATATTCGTCAATTTTAATCAATGCGGTTTTATGTTTATTTTACTTGATCAAGTCCCAAATTCGATCACAAGGAGGCAAAGGAACAACCTAGAATTATGTCTATCAAAATTCGTTCAAGGAATTCAAGGCAGTCTTTTTTTGGAATTTTCAAATGTAATAAGGGATGCAAGATGTAATTTCGGCCTATTTTAGGGACTAAAAAGTAAAAGTTGATCAAACGATGTCCGAAAATTATGAAACTTAGTTATAATGCAAAATATGATGAAATGAATGCAATGTAATTTTTTTGGAATTTTTGGATGCAAAATGAATTTTTTTTTTATGAATTTTTAAATGCAACGGAGTGAATTTCAATATTTAATTATAATAAATATTAAACCTACTTATTTTCAAAGAATAAAATTATCTAAGACTATCACTAAGTAATGGACCTCAGAAAAATCATAAACCTCGAAAAATACTAGTTTTAATACCTATTAAAAATCAAACACTGAAATATACAAAATGATTTTTACAAGACAATCTATGCATGCAAATGCAATTCTTTTTGGGTACAATGTCAAGCACAATTAATTCTACAAAATACGATTTTCGGGAATTTTTAGAGCATCGGTTAATCAATAGCAAATTTAAGAGCATAAAATGGGTAAAGTTTGCAATTTTCCACAAAACAATTAATTATTAATTAACCATCAATCACACGAATGTCCACAATATGTCAAAGTGTAGAGAATTAAATGAGGAATATCATGCTATTTTTGGATAAATAAAATAATGTAACTTCGATATCTAGAATGAAGGGGAAAGACATGGGTACTTCTGCAATTAAATAAATACAATAAATATAAAGAGATGCAGAGAGGGACCTAAGACTAATTACCTGAACCCTTGGGGGTTCTACTGCAAAATTCCCAGAGGGTCACGTGCGGAGCACGTGACCTCTGGCTGGCGGGGGCTTTGGCGCAAATAGGAAGAATGACTGGGGACCTCTTGCAATATGCCCCTTGGTCACGTGCGGACCACGTGCAGGTGCAGGCTAGGGCCAGACGCTTGGGATGAGCCTCCACGTGTCACTCTCTGCTCGCCTTGAGTCGCCCGAGGCTCCTGGTGCGGGCGGTGGCTCGGAGATAGGCTCGGATGCGGATCAGGGCCGTTGATGAAGATGATCCAAGGCTCTAGATTTATTTAGTCTTGGACGGTCATATCTTGAGCCCCGTTGTGATCGGATGGCTGCAGATGGCCGACACACGGCCTACGGACGTCGGCAGAGGGGCGGAGTCCGGCGAGCTTTGAAGGTGGAGAAGATTGAGCTTGCATTGCGCGTTTGGTCGGTGACGAAGATGATGACCTTGCTAGTTGGAGATGATGAAGACGAGGGTTGGCAACGGTGGTTGATGCAGTCGGTGAAGGTGATGGTCGAAGTCAATGGCGGTGTTGGCTCGACGATGATGCCAGAGCAAGGGCAGCTCACGCGAGGGCGGTCTACAGCAAGGAGGGGAGATGCCTTGGATCTCATCGAAGGAGGAGCACCGGGCTGTCACCACTGGGCTCCAGTTGGTATCATCGACGGATGGCTTTTCAGAGGTGCGGAAACGCTTCTTAAATAAGGTCGGGGGACTTGACCGGATCTGGAAACGAGATCAGGGATGAGATGTGGGGTTCTGATTTTGAGGGAGATTGGGGATGATCGGATCGGCGCGAGATTCGTGGTTGGCGGAGATGAAGATACAGTGAATCGGAGATGCAAGAGGCGATCGGATTTGGCGGCGGAGATGCAGGGATTCGAAGGAGGCGGCCGGATCTGATTTGGGGATTCGCGGGGCGGAGGAACCGGAGGTTGGCGACGACCTCTGGGCCGTCCGATCAGCAGATGATCGGATGGTCCATAAGGGGCCACGTGGCGCTGGATGATGAAGGGAGAAGAGCGGGGCACGTGCGTCGGGCGCTTTTATTATTATTTATTATTATTATTATTTTTATAAAATGAATTAAAAATAAATACAAAAATGGGTGACACGTGGCGGCTCCAGGAGCTGCCACGTGTTAGCCCCACAAAAATCAGAATTTAAATCCTTTGTAAAATATAAAATAAATAGTAAACAGCCTCGGATCGAAAAAATTTCTTCACAAATATTTCTCATCTCATTGAGATCTACAACTTTCATGAATTCGCAGTAGGCCTGTCATTATTCAAAAAGGTCAGCATTTTCTTCTTCAGACGTGGTTATGGTGGCTCTTTCTCTGTCGAATGTCATAGGCTTGATCGTGAACGCGATATATAATAGAGTAAGCCCAGCCCATTTATATAGATAGAACAGCTCAAAAGAAAATGAGAGAATATCGTTATTCATATCATCATATCATCCACTATGACCTCTAGACATCAAAACCAAAATCGATCATTTGCATAAAGTGATATTTTTGGGGCATCCCATGTACATAGAATACCTTGATTTTTAGGTTTTGTAATTTTTTTTATCATTTTTAGAGCAGATAAAAACCCAAAAAAATATATGATAAAATCAAGAATAAATATTTACACATTAATCTATTTTTTTATTTTTATTGATTAAGAAAAAGAAGAGATAAAATAAAACACGAAAAAGACCAATTTTATACAGGAAGTTAGTAAAGACTCGGACCCAATTTGTTTCTTTGATTTCAAGCTCAATTTGAATTTGGATTTTTGCGAATTTTAATAAAACTTTTATCAAAGAAGATAAATGAAAAAGAAACAAACTAAAATAGGTTAAATATGTACATAAAATAACAGGTCAAAATCAGCTAAAATACAAAATGTACAAAAGAGGCCCAAAATCCAACTTTCACATATGAGCTCCGATTCACTTGAACTTGGTCTTGTTTCGAAGATAATTGAACGTACATTAGTTCAAAAGTGAGTAGGATTAAAACAAACACTGGATGGGGAAGGTATGAGGTTTTTAGTCCAGAAATCCTAAAACTAGGGTTTGGGTTTTTGGTCCACTTATTTGGGTTAGTGATTTTTTTGTATTTTTCATTTATTCTTGTTAGTGATATGTACACACTGGAGGTAGTTTTGTGTCATTCGGAGTTAGCATGAATGAGTTAAAAATCCGAGAAGTTAGGCTATTTACATGTCATTTTTGGCTTAGATTTTTGGCTTCTTATACTAAAATGCATTTTTATGAAAACATGCATGAATGCTAATTATGCAGAATAGATACCGAAATGCTGTTGATTTTTAGGGATTTGAGCTTAATAAATGAGATTTAGAGTGATGAATCTGAGATTCATCATCCCCCTATACTTAAACCATGCTCGTCCCTGAGCATCAAAAAGAAATGCAATGAGGTGAAATGACATTGGGTTCCATACCAAGGCCATGAGCTGAAGGTGAAAATGAAACTAGACTCGACATTTGGATTAATAGTGTGGCGGAACTTCTATGAGACTTAGAATTTCGAAATCAACAGCCTTCAAGTTCTACACATCATTGATACAGTTTCGGCTCAGAAGTCATCTTAGATCAATCCTCTTCCCAAAGTATACCCTATGAACATTGGACAACCGACTCATGTGTGTGAAAGGTTTTATCTCTTCCCACCCAGAATGTTGGACTACCGCGCAAACCTTCTCTCCAGTAACTCGTCCTCGGGGAGTCAGGTATTTCCTTCTAAGGTCTGTCGCGCTGTGTTCACAATCGAACTGGGGGGAGAAGATAGAAGAAGGGGAAAAGAACTGGAGGGTGGCCAGTGTAGTCACTTCTCCTTGTGAAGATGGCCAGTGTAGCTGAGTCTCCACCAAGATCTGCAGGTTTTCTTGAAGCTTGGACCTTTTTGGTCAGATTTTATTTGGTAGAATGCTTCTTTATATTTGGAATTTTTGGTGGTTCTGCTTGGATCTTGTTGTGCCCCTATGGATATAGAATCTTTTTATTTCCGTACATTTTTTGGGGTCTTAGAAAAAATTGTGCCCAGCCGTCCATCCCTTTTCCGAAGCTTTATTTCAACCCGTACTCTGGTCTTTAGATTTCCACGCTACCAGAAAAGAAACTCACACAGTCTTCCAACATCCCGTTTGAGTTGAGCTAAGTGCATAGTGTGAGAGTACAAATTAATTCCCTATTCCAGAGTTGTACCCAGAATGAAGAGATCAGGTTAGACACTAAGAGTCAAATGCTGCACATTGTCCTGTGGAACTCAAAGAATTAAGTCAAAGACCCGAAGCTTCTAAAATCCTATTTCTCGGTAAAGTTCCTCTGAAAATTAGGCGGATTAAGGTCAAGTCCAGACCACTCTCGATTTCTGCTCACAACTCGGTTTAGATCACAATGACTTTTCATGCAAATGAATGGGATGCTGGACGAAGTGCAGGTGTGTGAAATGCAGAAACTATATATTTTTTATTTTTTTAATTAATTTTTTTGCAAGGGATTTTTGATTTTTTTTCATGCAAAAATGAATAAAAAGCCATTTTTTTCAAAAACATTTTGGGCATAGTCAATGTTAGTAGCAAAACTCTTTTTCTTTTTTTTGTTTTTTTTCAAATTAATTACCCACCCCGTAAATACATATAGACTTACGCGAAAGTACGAGATATGGGTAAAATATATACACAATATATATACAGACCTCCCTATACTTAGTGAGTGTTGTGCTGTGTCCTCACAGCACAAGAAGCGTAAAAAAGACACAGCTCGGGCTAAGCGTAAGAGAGTGAAAAAGGAAAAGAAAAAGAACAAGATTTACAGAACCGCCCCCTATACTTAGACTATGACCAGTCTAAGTATAGAAGAAGAGTGGAAAAAATGAAGCAGTCAGGATAAGTGGATGAAGAGAGTATATACAGGTGGGTGTCGGTTCCCCCTATACTTAGGCTGTGGTTAGCCTAAGTATGAAAGAAGGGTGGAAGTGAGGCGATCGAGAAGGAAAAGTGTGATGAGAGAAATGGTATATACAGATGGCATCAATCCCCCTATTCTTAGTCCTTGGCCTAAGTAGAGGAAGAAGCTATACAAGGAGATCGATGTGGTCGGGAGGGAGGCTGGGTAGCCGATGATTAAGGCGTTTCTCAGCTGATCTTTTTGTGAGCCTGTGGTAGGATATCGGTAAAACGAGACGGAGATGAAGCATATGATTCCCAACTATTATCAGTGTCGTCCTCAGATAAATCATGATGGATAGTAGATGACATATTTGAGTCAGATGAAAGGTAGCCATCATCCAAATTATCCTCAGAGGAATAGTATTTGAAAGTGGACATACTCCAGATATTCATGTCTTTTTGTTTCTGCAATTGTTTCCTCAAAATTCATTCCTTTTTAAGATCAATCGATTTATCCTTAGATGAACACTCAGAAGCACCAGTCTCAGTCATCTCATAAGAAATAATTCTGGTGTACTTGTAGAGGGCAGGAGCATCAGCTTTGGATGAATAATAGTTAGGAACGAGAGTTGTCCAACGAGAATCGAATTTTGGATCCTTACGAAGATATGGCTTTAGAGCTGCCGAACAGACATCACTCATGTAGACTACCTTTTCCGGACCTGATGAGGGATCATCAGCCGATTCCTCTTCCGAAAGGTCAAAGGTGACTTTTTTTTTCTTGTTTCGTGAAGGTGTCGGTTCACTTGAGTATCCAGATGAATAGCCATTGGAATTCTTCTCCTTGGTCGGTGTTCGTCCTGATTGTTTGTTCTTAGTCTCCTGAATGTTGGTGCACCCACGATTTGGGATGATTTGGTCAAGATATTCAGAGAAGTTTGATCCAGAGTGCGACCATGCATATGTCTTAGGATCGTAGTAGAAGGATTTGTCTATTTTTAGATCCGCGGGAATTGAAATACTGGGGAGAGTTTCTGCATGTTCGTTCTTAATTGATTCGATGTTGAGGCATTCCTGTGTCGAGTTGATGTAATCCATGTAGTCAGAGTAGGTTGACCCAGGGTGTGCCCATGCATAAGTCTCCGGATCATATGGTTCATATACATGATTCTCCATGGTGAGAGCAGCTGGGAATGGAGCAGGGGGGATTATCTAAACCAATAGTCTCATCAACAACCGCTATCTCAGGTGTAGCAGCGGGGTAGGGCTCTTCTACAGTTTCATGGTTGCGGTTGTCGGAGACTTCGTGGGTTGCCTCAGAAAATCGTTGTTCCTCAAAGACTGTGTTACATCGAAGTGCTTCCAATGCTGTAAAATTGATTTCCCGAGTCTCACAGTCAATAATTGCCTTAGCCAATGCTAATCATGGCTTTCTAAGAATAATTGGAGACTGGGTGAATTCTCCTTGATGCTCAATATCAATGATTGTGAAATCCACTTTGAGCAGAGCATCTTGGAATGTCATGATGACGGAAAAATGATTCCTCTCGGCCGCTTTATCGACCAGTCAGCCAATTGAACAATCTCTCGTATCTTCCGAATCGGTCCGAGTTTGAGTTCGTGAAATACAAAGGTCGAGAGGATATTGATCGGTGAATCGTCATCAATCCGAGCATCGGTGAAAATGGTGTTTTTGATTATGCAGTCAAATCTGGACATCCGCTTCACTATGCGGCTCTTGGTTTTTCTCCTCAACACCAAGGAGGAGGCCATTGACAAGATATGTCTTTCAGTCTTTGTCTGTATCCTGTCCGACTTTTTGATCATTAATTTTTCCATTACAAATCCTTTAAGGTCGGGGAAGTGTTCAATGGCCTTTAGAAAGGGAAGTTCAAAAATTAATTTCTTCTCTAATGCTTCCCGTACAGCAGGATCCAAATTCCTTAGATCTTCTTCATTCTCTATTTTTAAGAAATTTTCTGGATTTTCAATTTTTTTGGTGTTTTTGAATATTCCTATTTTTTGGTATTTTCTGTGTGGTGTGGTGATGTGGTATACTCCTTAGATAAGCCAGGGTTCTGATGTTCAGAGTGGGAGTTAGAGGCATATTCATTTCTAGGGGAATAATATGCAGAAGTGACACTATCAGAATCATCCCTAGATTCATGAATATCCTCAAAATTTTCAGCATGAGACCCAATCATTTCCTCATTCATTTTTCTGCCCGAGCCCCCATAGAGTGAAATCAGTCGGTCGGCAAATTTTTGAAATCTATCCTCCATTAATTTGAATCTTTTATTTATCCTTGAAATATCATCCTCAAAATTTTATTCATGATCAATCATGGGAGCAATCGTTTTGTATTCAATAATTTCATCTTTCATTTTCCTGTACGTGCTGAGAGGAGAATTTCTTTGAATATACGATATATGATCATTATTTTCTGAAAATTTCTCCTCAAAAAATATGGAAGGAGGATGCTTAGTGGAAGGGTTCTGCGGGAATGTGTAGGTCTCATACTCAACATGCTGTGACTCGGGTATGTCATCCTGGTTTGAGCAGAGTCTACTTCCATGGTCATGATTGATCGTATCCTCGAATAATGGAGTCATACAGGGTATATATGTGTCAATATCATCAGTTGGGTCCTCTGTATGTATAGGCTGATTAAATGAGTGATATTCAGGTTGGTCAATATAGATTTGATCATTGTAGTTAATCCAATGTTGATGATCATTAAGTGTGGGTCTTTCCATTTGGTTTGATTTCCCGGTCAGTCATGAGATTCAAAAGTAATTTGATCTTGCATTGATTCAATTACGAGAAACAGAGAATAAGATGGTTCGGTCCAGGATGGGAATTGGTATGGTGGAATGATTCAAGGATGAAATTAACGAGGGGGCTAAATTCGTCTGCAGGTGAAAATTTCCCGCAAATATTGAAGGGTTTTTGAAATAAGAGGGTTCAATTGATTAGGGCCAAACCGAGACAAATTCATTTTCATAATAGAGATCAGATGGGTGCTCAGACCATTGTCCAGTGTTTGTCAAAGGAGGTTGATTATGAAACGTCATGGTTGATCTTGGTGCGGTTGCACGTGATAGTTAAAAGAAATTTATCAAATGTGCGGCTTTTGATCTTCGATATCAATTCACACACACCAATGCAAACACAAATCAAATCCAAGGTTCACCAACTCACACAATGAAGTCGTAATAGTCCGGCTATTATCTTTTCAATTTTAATTGGTGACAAAACAATCTTGGAAAATAATTAAGCGAGCTGTTAGGTGCTGAAATTTTCGTAATGACTGGTCTGAATTCTTACGACTAGTTGCACCTACTTTCAGCCAGTATGGGAGTAAGTACGGACCTTAGAAGGGCTACCCGTTACTTGAGGACTGAGCCTTACGCAATGTCCTCTAAACCACCCACTCTGCTAAGGAAATCCGGACCGTTTACCGGCTACCCGTAGATCCTCACTGAGAAGTAGCTAATCATTTTTGGCAGAATCAGTAGTCAATATGAAAATCCGGGTTTGGGCTCTAGCCTTAACTGTCGTCTCTCGCTCACTCAGAAAAATAAAAGCATCCAAGGTCGGGGTTGCTCTCCCATAAAAATTATTGATTTTATGGGTTAAGTTGAAGTCGGCTATATTTAGCAGTCCCAATTTTAATTAGGTGATCACTAAAGAGTTAAATAAGTACAAATGCACGTCTACCGTCCAGTCCCAATTTCCTTTAAATTATGTGATAAAACAAGAGGGAGAAATTCAGGAAAAGCTGATGCACGCGAAAAATGATGATGTATGCTTAGTTAGAAGACTTACTGTGAATCCTCGCAATCTCCATGTGGGATGCTAGACAGAAATTGAAAGTTTAATCTAGATGAATGTAAGCCGATGAAAAACCGCACCTAACAGAAAGTTCTATTAGCGGGGAAGAATAGAGTTGAATTTGGCTAAGTTAAACGATCTAAGTGCATCTCGATTAATGTGAAGTGTGGGCTAATTCCTACGAGCACAATCAAAAAGTAAAATGCTCTTTGAGAGCCGTATGTGTAGGTCTATCCTAAGCGCCACTCAAGTCGGGCCCCACCCTCACCGGAGAGTGAAACATGCCACGACACACTACAGAAAAAGTTAGAGGTCTTTTACATACACGAGAGTCCAAACGGACACTGCTGTAAATGAGCAATTAATTACAAACATTAAAATTGCAGAAATTAAATAAAACTAGACTCTACGCTCTCTCACGACTCGACTCGATCTTAATTTAGTTGCGGTTTTTTCGGAAGTCGGTGAAGATGCATCGGTTCTTGAAAAACCGCTCCACGCACGCCGGGTACCTCGCAACAAAAATATAAGAGAGTGAATAAAAAATAATCAAAAAATAAAATAAGAGAAATAAATGCTGAAAATAAAATAAATGCAGAAAAAATGGAATTTACAATGAAAAATTCGGGGTCAGACTACCCGAATGCGGAAACTGAACGAAAATTTCAAAACACAAAACTAAGCCGTTTGCCTCCCCGGCAACGGCGGCATCTGACGAATCTGAAATCACCGCATTAAAGATGATGTATTTATCGTGCGTAAAAATATCATTTTGTCGTTCGTTGTAGGCGGCAATCAGAATCGGTCAAGAAAATAACCACACAAAATATTCGTCAATTTTAATCAATGCAGTTTTATGTTTATTTTACTTGGACAAGTCCCTAGGTCGATCACAAGGAGGCAAATGAACAACCTAGAATTATGTCTATCAAAATTCGTGCATGATTTTTGAGGCAGTCTTTTTTTTGGAGTTTTTAAATGCAATAAGGGATGCAAGATGCAATTTTGGCCTATTTTAGGGACTAAAAAGTAAAAGTTGATCAACGATGTCTGAAAAATACGAAACTTGGCCATAATGCAACATATGATAAAATGAATGCACGTAATTTTTTTGGAATTTTTGGATGCAATATGAATTTTTTTTTTATGAAATTTTAAATGCAAACGGAGTGAATTTCAATATTTAATTATATTAAATATTAAACCTACTTATTTTCAAGGAATAAAATTATCTAAGATCTACCACTAAGTAATGGACCTCAGAAAAATCCTAAACCTCGAAAATACTAGTTTTAATACCTATTAAAAATCAAACACTGAAATATGCAAAATAATTTTTACACGGCAATCTATGCATGAATGCAGTTCTTTTTAGGCACAATGTCAAGCACAATTAATTCTGCAATATGTGATTTTTCGGGAATTTTTAGAGCAACAGTTAATCAATAGCAAATTTAAGAGCATAAAATGGGTAAAGTTTGCAATTTTCCACAAAACAATTAATTATTAATTAACCATCAGTCACACGAATGTCCACAATATGTCAAAGTGTAGAGAATTAAATGAGGAATATCATACTATTTTTGGATAAATAAAATAATGTAATTTCAATATCTAGAATGAAGGGGAAAGACATGGGTACTTCTGCAATTAAATAAATACAATAAATATAAAGAGATGCAGAGAGGGACCTAAGATTAATTACATGAACCCTTGGGGGTTCTACTGCAAAATTCCCAGAGGGTCACGTACGGAGCACGTGACCTCTGACTGGCGGGGGCTTTGGCGCAAATAGGAAGAATGACTGGGGACCTCATGCAATATGCCCCTTGGTCACGTGCGGACCACTTGCAGGTGCAGGCTCGGGCCAGAGGCTTGGGACAAGCCTCCACGTGTCGCTCTCTGCTCGCCTTGGGCCGCCCGAGGCTCCTGGTGCGGGCGGTGGCTCGGAGATAGACTCGGATGTGGATCAGGGCCGTTGATGAAGATGATCCAACGCTCTAGATTTCTTTAGTCTTGGACGGTCAGATCTTGAGCCCCGTTGTGATCGGATGGCTGCAGATGACCGACACACGGCCTGCGGACGTTGGTGGAGGGGCAGAGTCCGACGAGCTTTGAAGGTGGAGAAGATGAAGCTTGCGTTGATCGTGGTGAGGAGGCGCGTTTGGTCCGCGACGAAGACGATGACCTTGCTGGATGGAGATGATGAAGACGAGGGTTGGCGACGGTGGTTGATGCAGTCAGTGAAGGTGGTGGTCGAAGTCGATGGCGGTGTTGACTCGATGGCGATGCCGGAGCAAGGGTAGCTTACGCGAGGACGGTCTACGGCAAGGCGGGGAGACGCCTTGGATCTCGTCGAATTAGGAGCACCGGGCTGTCATCACCGGGCTCCAGTTGGTATCATCGGCGGATGGCTTTTCAGAGGTGCGGTGGCACTTCTTAAATAAGGTCAGGGGACTTGATCGGATCTGGAAACGAGATCGGGGACGAGATGCGGGGGTTTTTATTTTGAGGGAGATTGGGGATGATCGAAGCGGCGCGAGATTCACGGTTGGCGGAGATGAAGATACAATGAATCAGAGATGCAAGAGGCGGCCGGATTTGGCGGCGGAGATGTGGGGATTAGAAGGAGGCAGTCGGATCTGATTTAGGGATTTGCGGGCGGAGGAACCGAAGGTTGGTGATGACCTCTGGGCCGTCCGATCAGTAGATGATTGGATGGCCCATAAGGGGCCACGTGGCGCTGGATGATGAAGGGAGAAGAGCGGGGCACATGCGATGCACGTGCGAGCGCTTTTATTATTATTATTTTAATTTTAATTTTTTTAATTTTTTTATAAAACGAATTAAAAATAAATACAAAAATGGTTGACACGTGGCGGCTCCAGGAGCTGCCACGTGTCAGCCCCACAAAAATCAGAATTTAAATCCTTTGTAAAATATAAAATAAATAGTAAACAGCCTCGGATCGAAAATGTTTCTCCACAAAAATTGCTCGTCCCGATGAGATCTACAACTTTCATGAAGACATCAAAACCAAAATCGATCATTTGCACAAAGTGATATTTTTGGGGTATCCCATGTACATAGAATACCTTGATTTTTGGATTTTGTATTTTTTTATCAATTTTAAATCAGATAAAAATCCGAAAAAATATGGTAAAATCAAGAATAAATACTTACAGATTAATCTATTTTTTTGGATTTTTATTGATTAAGAAAAAGAAGAGATAAAATAAAACACGAAAAAGATCAATTTTGTACAGGAAGTTAGTGAAGACTCGGACCCAATTTGTTTCTTTGATTTTAAGCTCAATTTGGATTTGGATTTTTACGCATTTTAATAAAACTTTTATCAAAGAAGACAAATGAAAAAGAAACAAACTAAAATAGGTTAAATATGTACATAAAATAATAGGTCAAAATCAGCTAAAATACAAAATGTACAAAAGAGGCCCAAAACCCAACTTTCACATATGAGCTCCGATTCACTTGAACTTGGTCTTGTTTTGAAGGTAGTTGAATGTACATTAGTTCAAAAGTGAGTAGGATTATAACAGACACTGGATGGGAAAGGTATGAGGTTTTTAGTCCGGAAATCCCGAAAATAGGGTTTGGGTTTTTGGTCCACTTATATGGGTTAGTGATTTTTTTGTATTATTCATTTATTCTTGTTAGTGATATGTACATAGTGGAGTGGTTTTGTGTCATTCAGAGTTAGCATGAATGAGTTAAAAATCCGGGAAGTTAGGCTATTAACAGATCAATTTTGGCTTAGATTTTTGGCTTCTTATTTTGTGCAGAAATTAGTACTAAAATGCAATTTTTATGAAAACATGCATGAATGCTAATTATGCAGAATAGATGCCGAAATGCTGTTGATTTTTAGGGATTTGAGCTTAATAAATGAGATTTAGAGTGATGAATCCGAGATTCATCAGCCAGTACCGACGGGAGTGGGACGGACCGCAACCGGTGCGACTCGCTGCCCCAACGCTCCTCGACTAGACACCATATCCGCCTCAGGAAAAAATAATGCTGAACCAAACACTTTGTACTTGAGATGATCATCGGTTCTTCAACCAAAATTATACCAAATAATAATAATCAAAACAATTTTGATTTAAGGAATTTTGCTAACCAAATTCCCAATCCTATTCAAGCAAGTTTTTTGTTGATTGTGTTTCCAATTATGATCTAGATCAAATCTAATCATTTTATTGGTTGAGGCCAAATCAATTAAGGAAATAATCATCATTAAATATTTCTCAAATATTTTCCATAATTATTTCATGAAATTAACAATTAATTTCACTAATTGACAATCACATGGTTCTTGATTACGAATTTCAGCAGTGAACATATCTCAATCAAATCAAATCCAAATTACGCAAAATCAGTTTTCTAAGATTGCTAATTTGATTTATGACAGAACCTAAGTGATATTTCATGCATTTCAAGGCACATCAAAACAGTAATTAACTCATTAATCATGTTAAGATTTGCAGTTTCCGCAACAGTGAATACATGTTTATTCAAAAGGCCAAATCTCGAGCAAATGAAATCCAAATTATGTAAACTCAGATCCTATGGTTTCCTTATTTAATGGGGGATAAAAACCAAGTGATTAATTCATGTTTAAACATTTTAAATAGGACCGAATTTATCCACTAAACAGAGGTACGAAAATGAAATGCGATAAAAACTTTCGCGGCCTTAACGAACCCAAGTCGTCCTAGGTTTACGGATCGTATCCAAAACCCTTCGACCTAAGGCTCTCATACCACTTTAAGGATATGGAATAATCCTCAAGCGCATCATGGAAGCGTGAGCATCGTATCGAATACGACAGAGAACGACTAGTCGGACTGGTTGTTCTATGCAGCGGAATTTAAAAAATTTTCATGTGAGGAAACCACATGATCCAAGAACGATTCTCGGATCGTTTCATCTAAAACCACATCAAGTATATAGGAATACCTCTTGTAGCGTGGTTGATCGAGTCTCTACAAAAAGAGACCTCCTGTCTCAAGTCCGATCTTCGGAGAAGACACTTGCGAGTGCGGGGATGAGTCGCGTGATCCTCGCAATCCAAGAAGTTGATCCAAGTACGGTGAACTCCTGATCTCATCGCACGAGATCAAACACCTTCTTCATGAGCGAAGCACACCAAAATAGATGAAGAGCTGAGAGTCGTCGAGGCGGCGTCACAACGACGAGTCAACGAGGAAGATGTCTTCTTCTTCTCTTAGGGTGGACGGCCACCAATATGAGAGAGGAAGAGAGGACGTGTGAAATATGAGAGAGGAGAGAGCTTATGATGCTTGTTCTTGTTGTAACCCTAGAGAGCATGAGATGCCCCTCTTTATATAGGGTTTGGGAGTCCATGGATCTCGATCCATGGGACACACAAAATCAATGGATGAGATTGATTTGTGTTTCTTTCAATGGTCAATATTGTTGTTGGTAAAAAATACAACAACAACTAATTTAATATAGATTAAATATATTTGATAAATCAAATATTATTCATTCCTAAATTAAATCACTAAAATAGGAGATAATGGAGATGAGAATATCCACATTCCATAAGGAGCCATGGACGACTACCAATTCCATGTTGGAATCGCTAGCCGTCCACACTCCTAATTGGAATGTGAGATTCTCCAATGAAATCCAAGATTTCATGATTACTCATATCTCCAATTACAACAATATCTGTTGTAAAAATATTCAACAAAAATAATTCACAATTATTTTGAGAATATTGCAATCTTACCACTGAAAGTTTGTGAATCAAATCCACAACCCAAAAAAAAGTAATTTACATTTTCACTTAATGATACAATGTGAATCCAATTCACACCAATAATTAATCAACAAATATAAATCATAATAAGCTCTCTTTAATACATTATAAATCATATTTATAATATATTATAAATAATTGGATATTGCTATCCACATTATTCCTATCCATAATAATTAAATCACATTTAATTATATTGGATCATCATTCACATACATCCATTAATGTGAATCAAACTCACATTATGTAAGATAATTAAATCACATTTAATTATCCATTTCTCAATGCTTAGATATAATTCAACTATGGAATTATCCTTGAACCCTTTCAAGAATAATGCGCTTTCTCCGCAGATATTTGGAGATAAGGACAAGGCGATTGTATTGTTCCACGTATAGTAACTTGGATGTTGAGATCTCATCTCAAATCCAGATCTCATGGACCTCTCATAGATGCTTGATTAAATCAAGACCGCAAATCTAATCTTCTCATTGAATCTGAATCTCATTCAGATCAATGTCCAACACTTGGACTAAGATTAGGCTACTTCTCTACTGAGAGGAGTCACTAAAATCCAATCCTGTTTCATCACTCCCTCGGAATGGAAGCATCATGGTTATACAATTATTTATGATAAAATCACCCTCAGGTATTCCTAACACCTGTACATCCTGCATACTGGAAGACCTATGATCAACCTGAAGATATATATCAGTTTTACACTGTCATCTTCATGGTTTAATCATAAAGTTTCTTAATCTTGGTCATTGAGAATTGGTATCGATCATATGCTTTCCCAAAGCATATATCATACCTTCAAATTCTTGTCATGCTTCCAAAGTATGCTGACCATGCATGGAATTTGATTGGTCTCAATACCTCATGAGTGAGCTCATGTCTCCCGATTCATATGTGACCCTGTATGATCCCTTTGAGAGATCGTATTACTTATATGCCCTTTCATGCACACCAGCTCGCTGGTGTATAGACCTTGATTAGGTCATAGACCTATTGGTCTGCCAAATATATACATTCAGACATATAGTAACACATCTGTCTCTGGTCAGAGGATGCATTCTTATGCTGTGACAGTTTTCAACATAGGTCTTTGGATATCTCGATCTCATTAAGTCAAGCCATTGACTCAACTAATCTGACACCTCCGAATCACTATTCCCATGCAGAGGACCTACATCAAGAGGTCGGTCAGATATCAACCAAATGAGAAAAAAGGATTGCCATCTCCTACTCAGGCTGGAGATCATCACTTAATAATCATTTGATGATGCTTGATGAGTCCTCAATCTAACTCTTTAGATACTCATCCAAGCACCAAACTCTATGATTCAATAATTGAATCAATAGCTGTTTGATCATTAAGATGGCCATTGTACATAACCTTAATTGTACAGAGGGACCTATTATGTAAATTAGCTATTCTTCATTTCAGATCAGGGAATGATATTCGCAATAACATTTATTGCATAATGGCTCGCTGTGGGCTCGCATGTCCAACAGTTCTCTCTCATAGGAACCTCGGAAGGATCTCATACTGGAGTTCACGAACATTGAAGAATGGAGTCTGAAAGTCTCCTCGTCGGAGAACTGAGTCTCTCCCATATTGGCTCAGAGAATGGGATCTCTACTCTGGAGTCCCTATGAAACCACATGAAAACCCTAGCCCGCATGGATAGGGAATAGGTTCTACTCTCTGGAGTCCCTATGGATCACATGAAAACCCTGGCCGAAACATAAAAGATGGGGACCACAAACAAAGATGGCATACATGTGCACATCTAAAAAGATCGCATACATGTCTGTGTCTGAAGCTGAAGACTCGAAACCAATCTGACGTCGAGTTTGAATATCTATAGAGTTTGAACAATCTGGTTGGCCTGGAAAAAATCTAAATATGGCATGGAATCTGAATCATGATAGATATGTGACTCTACACAATACTCTTCCTTTCTCCCATACTGATCGAAAAATCAACGTCGACCAGTTGGGAGAAGACAAGAAAATGGAGAGAACAAAACCCATAAACCGATCACATTTTTAAGCTTTTCTTGTAAAAATTTTCCTTGGCTATTTCCTTCATCATTTTTTATAGCAATCACATACTTTTTTAATAACCTGTTCCTTTTTTTCCTTCAAATAAGCCGTTCACATTTTTCTCTTTTACAGCTTTCCTTGTAATTTTTTAATTACCCGCTATCTTTTTTTAATAAAATCATTCAACCCACTTGGGCCCACATGTACAGCTCTTGTCCTCCTTTTTTTCTTCTAAAATAACTTGTGACCCAATAGAGCTAACCCTGTTCTGGAAACCCCTTTCTCAAAACAGCCGCCCCCGATGGGGACTCCTCTCTTGGAGATGGTGCCTCCTGTGAGAGGGTCTACGTTGGAGCTCATCGCACATGGGAGCTCGTGATGTTATGTTTTGTAGAGGGGCATCTGGAGCACCTCCTATCGGATGGGAGATGCCACATGGAGGGGGGATTCAAGGTGCAGGTCGCTGTCGTCAACGAGATCGCTTGACAACTACGCTACCGTCAAACCTCGATAGGAGTCTCAAGGGATGAAGGGAGGAGAATGCCCTCAAGGTCTTCGAGGTGCTCCAGTGTCCGATTCACGGAGTCGATAGCCGATGCGGGGATGATGTGGCTGAGAGCGCAGATAGATGTTGTCGCCTGGATGTCTGGAGAGATGCGCCGCCCTGGAGTTTGGGAATGAGTGAAGTACGAATGCGCATGATGATCTCGCCGGTTGGTGCACTACCTCATACACACTGATCTCGCTGCCGTTGAGTGCAGAGCCCTAGAGGACATCGTCACCTGGGTGCGGAGATGTATCGCCTTAGGCGAGATGAGATGTTTCTGGAGAGAGAAGATGTCATGGTAGCCGAATCAATTTAAACACAAACGAAGAACATGTTTAGGGTTTAAAGAAAAAATCCTAGATCTTGAACTTTGAACAGATCATGAAACATAAATCTTCAGACTATTGAATCTTAATAATCAACTCCAATAAAAATCGAATCTCGAATAAAATAAAAAACGTAGAGTGATTCCTCGAGAATTGAACCTGCTCCCCCATGTTAGAAAATAAAGAATGCGGAATCGGAATGATAAACAAAACATTAAGAACAGAAAGATAAATATGAACGCATGGATTTTAACGTGGAACCCTACTCCTTAAGGAACGGGATGAAATCACGGGAGAACGCCTCAAAGGGCTGATTTGTTCATTCACTTTTCTCCTTGGATACAGGGGGTGAGGGGCTTCTTATATAGCCCTCATTAAGTTTCCACATCTCACAAATGGTAGATGTGGGACTACACAACTGGATGGGGTAAATAGATCCTGGAGATATCCATTTACCATCTCCCACATAAGTGACACATACTCAACATACTCCAACAATATTTAATAAGTATAAATGATTGTATTAATATCATTTATATTTTATATAACTAATATAAGCAGTTTACATGTTACTTGACATGTAAACTATTAAATTTTTATTTAAAACTAGTGTCACATGAAAAACTTGAAGTGTACATATTAATAACATATATTATTTAGCATATAATTATATATTTTTTTTATTTTTTACGGGTCAGGTCGAGCCAACCCATACCTCAAATCTCCTAGCCCAAGTCTGGCCTATGAGTGAGCTGGTCGGGTAGGCCTCCAGCCTATTGACCATGTCTAATCATCACTATGCATGAGGTGGTGTGTCGAATTATTTGATTAAAAGTTTGACTCCAACAAACGGAGGTGACAATGGAATATCAAGTTCAAACAAGTAAACCTACAAGTAGTAACTTCTTTACTTTGGCATAGAGAAAAAGAATGAAGAAAAAAGGAACACAAGCTGAGAGTGATAGGGATGAGCATGATGATGCTTACTACTTACACCTCAGACTTATTTTCTTCCTTTTCTTCGCAAATTTATGATGTAATGCGGAGCTTAAGTTGATTACAATAAAATACTGTAATTACGCAATAAACTTTGAAATAATTACAACGGTATTATCTTTAGCCATAACATTCTATATCACATTACTATTACCTTTAAATATGATGATGCCACTGCGATAAATGAGCTTATATGACAATTTGTACCTCTTCTGACATTAATGTACACCGTCGTATAATATTCACTGCAAAAGTCAATGATATATTTTGAAATGCATAACTAATAATATATATAGCTACATCGTTACAAACAAATCATATTGCAATGGTTATCCATTGCCTTTCCCAATATTTCAGCTTGTGATTGCGGATAATGTTAGCAATGATCAGTATAAGGGAGTAAGGATAACCATTGTTAATAAATTCTACAACTGTCACGAATATCAAGAAACAACAATAATCTATAAATAATATTCATCATTATATACATAACATAAGATAACATAGCAACAATTTCCAATAGACCAATCTTGTTATTGCATGGTAGGTTAGCTTTTTGCAACAATATAATACCATTGCCTAAATCCATGCTGAAAGAAGAATGTCCGAAGGAATCTTAGTCATTTAGATCTAAGTGCAAAAAAAATCCAAGATAGATCTGAATGTAGGCAAAGAATATTCTACATGATGTGGAAAAAAGAATTATTGTTGTTGAATATAATATCACTGCCTATTCTAAACTATGTAGAAATGACTATTGATCGTAAGTAGTTTTATTTGGTAGGAGAAAATCTAATTTCTTGTGTACATCTTTCTAATGGCATATTTACAATCATACCCTATCTAATTTTATATTTAATGCTAACCCCTCTATGCTTTGTATTAACATCCCGACCCTATGCTCTTGTATCATCTTTAGTGTACTAGTTGAAAGTTTCCAGTATACTCTTTGAAGTCCAACATATTAGCAAACTATGTCACTCCATCCTCTACCAGCACACGACGATGTTGATGGGCGCACTTGGGAATAGAGCCGGAGACATTGCTGGTCGCGGTTGTAGGAGGAGGAAGGAGATTGACGTGTGTGGTCACATAGGAGGAGGATCATGGCCTGGTAAGGGAGTTTGCTTTCCTTATTCTCATGGATTCAGACACTTAAAGGCGGTCAGTTATCAGTCAATCGAAAGAGCAACCAATCCAAAGTCGAGAGGTGTGTGTAACGACCTATATCCAATAATAGAAATAAAAAAAAATAAATAAACTAAGAAATAAATGGACGGTTATGGAGGGAGAGGGTGTGCTTGTGCAAAGTGGATTATGGACTTGTTCTCTCGTTAAATCGTATGTCCTATTTTAGGATGGACAATTGCTGCATAGATCAAATAAACCTTCCTCTATCCTTGATTTTGGATGGGATCTATTTAGAGTGAGAGAGAGAAGAGAGTGAGAGTGAGTGGACGAGAGAGAAGAGAGTGAGGGTGAGTGGACGAAAGAGAAGAGGGTGAGAATGAGTGAACGAGAGAGAGAGTATCCGAGAAGAGGCGGTGCATTGTGCAAAGATTCGCATCCGACAACAACGGTTTTATATGTTGGTATCGAATGTTGATCCGGTGAAATCGGAGGAATGTCGACGTAGACGCTTCGGATAGACGGAATCGAGGCGTCTTCGCGGGCGGACTTCTCCCATCGTCAAGATATGTGTCGAACCCTTAGGATTTGCATCATGAGATAGTTTTCCACATTATGGACATATCTTAAGTGTTGTGCTTGAAATCTAAATGCATTTACCAGGTTCAGTTACCCTCTTAATACTAATGTATTAGTATATTGAAGGTCTTAATATATCCTTGACCAAGTTATATAAGTATCATGCTCACACACGTATATGGAATTTCATGGTAATTGGTTGAACATTAAAGATGATAGAGACTAATCATATTCTTTGTCGGTGATGGTACTTGATGAAACAATCTAGCGAATCTATTCATTCCATATAGGTTTTCGTCATGGTTACGTAAATATTTTGATTTGTGATTGGTTAGCCGTGTGCTACCTATTAATTAAGAGGAGTTTAGTCATGTATGTAGTAAATCACATAAGTACTTGTAGAGAACTTTGTACGTGTGAGTATTTGTAGTGATTGGATTTTCTGGATGTATAATGGAAGGTAAACATATTGATAATAGTAACTTCAAATGAAACCCCTTTGAAATAATTATAGCTACGTGTGGAGAATAAAGAGAGGAGTGAAAACATGAATCTAAGACTGACTCATGGGTGGTTGTATAAAAATCATCATGATGTTTCTTTTGTTAGTAACAATTAATTGACTTATCTTATGATATGGAATTATACGTATTCTCATTATGCATGAATATTTAGTTGTGATTTATTTTCGGGTGATCTATTTCATGATTATGTAAACATATGATTCTATATAGATACCCAACGAAGTTGTTCCCTAGTACTGCAAAAAAATAATATTAATAGTATGATGATAATACAAGAGACGTATGCTCAGGAAATCTAATTAAGTAATTTCATAAAAGTTAGATTGATAGGAATTATTGCTAATGGGTTTAGAAAGCATCATTACGACATTATATTATGTTGATGTTAAGTATTTATATCATAATACTCGTACTTATGCCAGATTATATATTGTGTAATGCAACCCCTTATTATCATGAACAAGCAGTATGAATGTAATCTGTCATCTCGGTCATATACCGTAATATTTTACATCTGACAATTCTATTGCATAGTGTGTCTTCTTTATAGTAAAGTACTTAAGTATTGTTCCACAATAATGGTTAAGGATATCAAGTCATGAAAGTTGACAGTGAGGTATTGGAACCAAAATATTTTAATGGACCACTATCGTATGAAAAAGAAATGATATTTAAAGGAATAAGAATTTCCTTAAGATGGATAATGGCACTTAAACGATAAGCGGAGCTAAGTGCTACACCCATGGTGGGAGCCACCTCTAGAGTTCGTTTATCGAGAGCCTAAAGGGCAACACCTTCCGGGGGTGTCGGGTTCAGTAGAACCTAGTGGAAAGTCCACATATTGACTCAGTGCTGATGTCATCATGTTTTATGTAGTGATTGAGTGACCGCGTGTGCCAGCGGTAAAAGCCACCAAAGCCATCCAACAAATTATGAGATAAGACAAATCTGTAATGAATAAGTTAGGTGCTTATGTGGAAGTCAAGTGCTTATGTGAAATGTTAAGTGAACATGTGCATTTATGTGAAATGTTAAGTGTGTATGTGTAAAAATGTGAAATGTTAAGTGAACATGTGCATTTATGTAAAATGCTAAGTGTATATGTGTAATCATGTCAAATGCCAAGTGTATATGTACAAATGTTTGGAATGATAAGTGTATATGTGTAATTACGTGAAATGGTTAGGTATATAAATAATTATGTTATTGCTTATGGGTATATGTGCAAAAATGGTTGACCTTAAGGGCATATATGGAAAGTATGGTATGCATTGCATGAACATAAAAAGTATACCCTTGTATATGTTATGAGTGATCCATATGATGCTATTGTATGACAATAATCAAATATTATATTCATTATCATAAGGGTATTTTGGGAATGAATATGCCATGACACTACTTTTGTGTATGATATGTTCTCTGAAAAAGTACATAGTTATGATAACGGAAATGAGAACAAAGTAAATGTCATTGTTCGGATAAAATAAGGGCATATATGTGAAAATTCATAGCAATAGGTGTATGAGTGTAACACACAATTTCATATATGTAATCATGTTTATGTAATTATTGATATTATATAATTATTAATATTATAAATTATATAAGAGGAAAATAGTGAAATCCATGCATATTATGTTATGATTAAGATCATATTCACGGAACGAATCCGTGGATAACGTATGTTGTGAATATTATTCCAGGTTGATGAATATAGAAACTCCATAAGGATCCATTGTGGAAAATATTTATCCAGCTAATTATTTATGCATGGAGTTATTTATAATAGCATAAGGAGACTTGATTTTTCGTTAGCTGGTTTGACCTTATCTCGGCACATACTGAGCGTTAGCTCATACCATATATTTTTGTATTTTTATTGCAGGTCAAAGTAAGGATAAATTTTGTGGCAATTCAAGACTTGTTGCGAGGGATAAAGGAAGGATATCATTGTGCCCACAGGAACAAAAGGATCTTGGATATGTATATAAGATGTACTCTTTTATGGATAATAAAAATGTATATGTGATTTATTACTGGAAATGTGATATCATTGATGTTTGGGAGTAACATTCGGATCCGACGTGGCATTGAATATGCTTCCGCTGGTCACCGAGGATCCGGGCTGTTACAGTGTGAGCCCTGAATATATGGATTATATATTATGGCGGAAATATGAAATCTAGTGGTCGAGCTCATTTTATGCATTATTCTATAAGTTCTTTCCGCTATTCCTAAGGATTGCTGAAAAGGTGCAAGGAAAAGTAAGGGGGACTTCAAAGACAAAGGACATTGCCTATGTAGATCTTATAATACAATATGAATGATTGAGATATTCTGTCTATGATTTTTAACATGATGTACAAGCACACTGTAGACAAAAATACAACACCATCCTCCCAAGGTCTCCGAATCAAGATTTCAACAGTTGCTCCTCCATGTGAAGAAAACTTTATGCTACAAAATCCAACTGTCAATATTTATCTAGAAACTATTGGCAGTTAGCAGACATTCGTTACAGGAAAAACAAATCAGCAGAGAATTGCATTAGCAAAGCAAATCGAAACAATCTTCATAATACATACAAGCTCTATACATGGAAGAAGAGGACGGCTTACACGGTTTTCAGTTCCATGCCGAGGCTGATATCAGGTTCCTGTCCTTCCATCCCAGCAGCATGGCTCCTTCCTTCTCGACCAGCGTGTACTTGTCGGAGTAGCGATGCAGAAGTGGTCTTATCACGGAGTTCACGTAAGTGCTCAACGGGCATTGCTTGAATCCTGCCATGGCCAGTCTAGACCTCCACTTCCCAAGGAGCTCATGCCTCTCGATTCTTTCCCTCCCCTCGCATGCAATGACGTTCACGATGTCCTTTGCCAGGCAGTGCTGCTCCATATTTATCCTTTCCTTGTTTTCCCTTGGGAGCGCCTCGTCGATCGAATCAAACATGGCAAGATAATAGTCAAGAATCTCAATAAACCTCGTGAGGAAAGGCGCGGTGTTTGTGTTTGATTCTTGCTCTACCAAGGTCATTACTTTCGGTGAAAGACTCTTGACCATCCTGAGAAGTTCGTCTCGCGGATTATTGATGTCGACACTCTCGTCTGGTGTGTGGTGGAGCTGAAGGGTGAAGTTTACTGCCAGTGCCTCCCCTGGCCGGATGTTCAACATCTCTCTTGTGACCTCTGGCCCATAGACGGGAACAGTTTGAAATTCAAATGGAACGTTGAATTTTTCTGCAATGGCTGCCAGTCTCCTGCCCACAGCTTGCAGACCATCCCCACGAGCATACCTTGAGACATCGTCATCGATTCCCGTGATCCGCAAATGAGGGGGACATCCTGGCCTTTTTGCTAATGCCTGTATCAAAGTCACCCATTGAGTCCCCTGACATATTTGGAAGTCTACTACGTGCACCCAATCTTCATTTCTAACAGCCTCCGCAATCGCGCCGTTGGCTGCCATGTACCCGAACTTCAAGTAGGGGCAAATGTCGTACAATATATGCATGTATGACAATAACTCGCTACTCAGCGGTTGCTGGCACCTAAGTGACCGGTAGATCCTTGTGCCAGAGGCTTCATTCCTCGCCACTAAGCCTTCTAGCATATATGCGCCGACACGCTGAATGGGATCTCCTATGATAGAAACACTGTTTCTCGTGTGTTCAACAAGGATCTCAAAGTCGGCCAATCTATTTTCTGATAGAGCTCTAGCGCACTCAATGAGCAAGAGTCTGATATCAAGCGTTCGGGCTTTCCCCATTTCTCGTAGCAACCTCTCTGAGTTGGAACCGTGGGATAGTTTTTGATATTTTCTGGTTGCATACTGATGAAGATCCGAGAAGTTGTACTCCATTGCATATGCTGATGACAAAGCATCCTGCACTGGAAAATGGGATTGTAAGTATGAACTGCCATGAGCACCCTCGCCTGGATCAGGGTTCATGATGGCCATTATTTTTTGTAGAGCACCAATATTGTCTTCGAGATCGGCAGGCAAGTATGCATGCGGGCTCTTTGAATCAATAGATGAACCATAAGGACTATTATTTCTTGAGGGCGCCTCGATAGAACTGTGCTGCTCCTGGCAACAGCTCAAAGCAGATAAAGAATCATGGCGGGTCTGATTAGATAGAGGAGTGTCAGGAGATCCGTGAAGATCTAGTAATCCAGATATATCATTATATGCATCGGATAATTTGTGAGATGTCATGGCATCGTGAGCACCGTTAGATATCCAGTGGGAGTCCATGCAAATATGCAATATAGTCAGCAGCTAAAAACTGCAAATGAAACAAGAAGTTGTACTCAATCTTAGGAATGAGAGGAAAAAGATAAGTATATGGCAATGACCGAGAAATGCCCCTAATAAAGAAAAAATAGCATATCACATTCTCAAAATCAGACGACCATTTGCAAAATACAAATGGTCATTAAATCTGTGGACTGTCCTCTGAGTTCTCTAAATTATTGAATGAAAATATTGGACAAATGACAGAAAATTTGGTGCATGAAAGTTAAAACGTTTCAAGCGATTGCAATAAGCCATTCATATTAACGAACTTCCTGATAAAGTATAGAATATAGCATTGTACTGAGTAACATGAGCAGAGAGATTCAGTAAAGCGGTGCAATCCACAGTTGATATACATAACATCTTCTTTAAGAAGATGACAACAGGTGTGCATCCTTGAGACACTTGAAGTTGGGTGACCAAAAGTCCTGTTTGAAGTTCCAAGAAAGATGTTGAGATGCCTTGAATCCCAATCCGTCTGGTATTGCACAGATCCTTATGCGACCTCCCCTAATGCCAACAAGCAAACCCCGCTGTCTGAAGCAAGGATCTTGTTGTATCTCGGGGGAATCATTTGAAAGTCCTATTTGGAATAGTGTATCAGTCAATTTAGGGGAACTCGTCTGTACGGGGGTAACATATAAACCCCCTTAGGATTAGAGCTATTACTCATCCTCTGTACTGTCATTTTATCACCGATTCACCATAATAGAAAGATCCACCACCACCCATTGAGGATATACTCAGTTAAGAGTGAACTTTGTAAATCTTGCATTATGAATGTTTCATGTTTGCGTGGTTGATAGTTTGATCCATGTTCTACTTTGCCTACGTGCAGCAATAATTAGGATCAGAACTTTCGGATGTATCTGCAACAAGGAGGAGACAACATCACATAATATGAACACCGAGAAGTTCCTCGAGAGGAACAGCTTTAGACTCTAGCAAGTCAAGATGCATGCCCTTCTCAGGGGATACGCCATTAAGCATTGTAGGACAAAGACAGGGATAAGGCTCTCGAGCCCTCAGAGTTGTTGACTGTGTAAGAAAAAGTGCAACAATCTTGTTCTGTTTGACCAATGAATCATCGTGAAAGCTGCACATAAGATGATTGAAACAGGAAAGTCTTTACAAGACGAAATCTCCAATCAACAAGTTGCTATCGAAGCAATGCCTATTCTCCCTCTGTACTCAAGAAGGATTTCCTTTAAAAGAATGTCTAGATCATCTAAATACATTGTTTAAAGATTTGAGAAATATGGATGCCTAAATAGAGGAGTTATGCTTTTTGATTTTATTGGTTTCACTCCCATTGTTGTTGGAGAACTTTGTTCAGTTGTTCGTAATTGGTAGGGATGAGATTACCCTTGAAGTTCCATTGACTTTGCATACTCGCGAACTTCATCATAGGGCTTCTATAAATCATGAAGACACAGATTGTGGGTTTTTAACAATCCACGAGAGGAACTATGGCATCATTGAGAAGAATATGAAGGAGATATCAAAACCAATACCAAAGAAAATCAATTCGAAGGACAACTGTAAATATTGTAAGTAACCATGACAATGGAATAAGGACTGCACCGAAAAGAAGGAACTGCCACAATAGCTATAGTGGTTCAAGGAGAGATGATTCAGATGATGATTACGTACTCACCCTTATAAATCAAATGTTACCAAAGAAAATCAATCCGAAGGATAAATGTAACTAAGGACTGTACCAAAAAGGAAGGAACTGCCACATTAGCCATAGTGGTTCAAGGAGGAGATGGTTCAGATGACTGTAACTAAGGACTGTACCAAAAAGGAAGGAACTGCCACATTAGCCATAGTGGTTCAAGGAGGAGATGGTTCAGATGATGGTTATATACTCATCGTTATAAATCAAATGTATTCTCAAGATAAATGTCTTTATGTTCTAATTATCTTTCACACGACCACTCACAAAGCTTGGTTCTCTATTATAAGTACTTCAATGGCGGAAAAAATATTATCGAGGGGAATGACTTGTCGTGCAAAATTATTTTGCATCAGTTATGTGAAATTAGATAATGAAAAGATGTTTATTCCAAACCCTAGAGTTCTCTTATATAGGAGAAAAGCTCTATGGGTAAATAACATAAACATGACAACGGAAATAAATAATACAAATATCGCAACACTCCCCCTCAAGCTGGAGCATATATATCTATCATGCTCAGCTTGGAATAACAATTGTGAAAATGACCTCTAGCAAGAGCATTTGTAAACATATCTGCGATTTGGTCTCCTGATGATACATGTGATGTTGAAATGAGCCCCTTCTGGATCAGATCTCGAGTATAGTGACAATCCACTTCAACGTGCTTTGTCCTTTCATGAAAGACTGGATTATTAGCTATAAACAAAGCTGCCTGATTATCACATTTAAGATGCATAGGTAGAGGTACATCAATAGTTAAATCAGTCAGGACTGATTTAACCCACATCATCTCGGTACTACCTTGGGCCATTGCCCTATATTCTGATTCCGCACTAGATCGAGCAACCACCGTTTGTTTCTTGCTCTTCCATGATACTAGTGAGCTGCCAATAAACACAATAAAGCCTGAAGTAGACTTTCTGTCATTAGGACACCCAGCATAATCTGCATCCGCACATCCTATAACTGAAAGAGACGTATCTCTTCTAAACAGAAGACCTGCACCTGGAGATGACTTCGGATATCTCAGGATCATAAAAATTGCATCCATGTGAACCTGCCTGGGTTGCTCCATGAACTGGCTAACCCTACTCACAGCAAACGATATATCAGGCCTGGTAATAGTAACATATAATAGCTTCCCCACCAGTTCTCTGTATCGTCTCTTGTCCACCTCATCAGACCCATCGTCATAAAGCTTCACATTAGGATCCATAGTAGTAGTAGCTGGTCTACATCCTGTCATACCTGTCTCAGATAACAGATCAGTAACATACTTTCTCTGTGTCATAACCATACTTTGCCGATTTCGTGCAAATTCCAATCCAAGGAAGTAACGGAGCGTGCCCAGGTCCTTTGTGACAAACTGCTGTCCAAGGAAATCCTTTGCTGCTTGAATGCCATGTTCATCACTGCCAGTGATAACAATGTCATCCACATACACCAAGATGACCACACAACCTTGCTGGCTTCTCTTTATAAAGAGAGTATGATTTGCAGTAGATCTGACAAATCCCTTCTGTTTGATCAATTCGGAGAGCTTCTGAAACCAAGCCCTCGGACTCTGCTTAAGGCCATATATAGCCTTATGAAGACGGCATACCATACTAGACTCCCCCTCAGCAGCAAACCCAAGTGGCTGCTGCATGTAGACCTCCTCCTGCAAATCACCATACAAAAAGGCATTCTTGACATCCAATTGAAAAAGAGGCCAATCTCGTACCACAACAACAATAAGAATCCATAGGGTAGAGTGACGTGCTACTGGGGAAAACGTGTCCTGCTGCAAATCACTATACAAAAAGGCATTCTAGACATCCAACTGAAAAAGAGGCCAATCTCATACCACGGCAACAACAATAAGAATCCGTAGGGTAGAGTGACGTGCCACTGGGGAAAACGTGTCCTGATAGTCCACCCCATATATCTGAGTGAACCCACGAGCAACCAACCTTGCCTTGTATCGATCAACTGTACCATCAACCCATGCTTCACAGTAAAGACCTACTTGCTGCCAACCACAGACGCATCTGGTGGAGGATGGACTACACTCCACATACCAAACGCGACCGTAACGCTGCCATTTCCTCCTCCATCGCTAAGCGCCACTGACTGCTCTGTAGTGCCTCCTGATAAAAGCGTGGTATCTCTATAGCTGACAAGCCGACAACAAAGTGCTGGAAATCCTTGGACAGACGTTCCAAGGAAACATGAGAACCAAAGTCCATCCCATATTTAGGATTCATTGTCCTGGCACGTTTCTGCTGCCGAAGAGCAATAGGGACATTTAGATCGTCTACATGAGGAGCGGAGTTATCATCGCAACCCTGTACCTCATTCTGAACATGCAAATCACCCATGCCATTAGAAGAACTCAAATGCTCAGTACATATCTCAGGCGTGCTGGATGATGGAAGAGGCGCAGGAGCAGGGGGTCGTCTCTGGTAGACCTGAGGAAAGAATGTAGGTGACGGTGGTGGTGGTGGTGATGCTGATGTTGGTGATGTTGGAGAAGATGGTGGTGGTAATGGAGGAGAATACGGTAATGATGGAGGAGGAGGCATGTAGATCTCTTCTCCATTTTCTGAAGGAGTAAGTCTGTCACCTGTGGGAGAAAAATACATAATAGACTCAAAGAAGGTGACATCAGCACTGACATAGTACCGTCGTCGAACCGGGTCAAAATAATGATATCCCTTTTGGGTTTTGGAATATTCCACGAACACACATTTGACAGCTCTGGGAGAGAGCTTGTCAAGACCAGGAGAGAATTGATGAACAAATACGACCGACCCAAAGACTCGTGGTGTAAGGGAGAAAAGATCCGTCTCAGGAAACACAATCAAGAACGGGATCTTTTCCCCTAACACTGATGAAGGCATACGATTGACTAGATAACATGCAGTTAGAACTTCATCTCCCCAATAGGAATGAGGAGCACGACTCTGAATTAAGAGAGTTCTAGTCACATCCAAAAGGTGGCGATGTTTTCTTTCAGCCACTCCATTCTGTTGGGATGTATATGCACATGACGTCTGATGAACAATCCCATGAGACTTAAGGAATCGAGAGAGTTGAGTACTATAAAATTCTAGAGCATTATCAGACTGAATGTACTTGACTCTAGCAGAGAAAATATTCTTTATTTTATTAATAAAGGACTGAATGACAGGACCAGCATCAGACTTATTTTTAAGAAGAAAAACCCAAGACAATCTGGAAAACTCATCTACTGCAACAAGATAAAATCTATATCCCTGAAGATCTGGGACACGCCTCGGACCCCAAATATCAAAATGAAGCAACTCAAACAGACCATGATTACTCGGACCTTGACGACTCTAGAAAGAAGATTGGTGATGTTTCCCAAGCTGGCAGGCCTCGCATTGAAAGGTGGAACGAGGAGAAATCTGAGGAAGAACATGAACCATCTTCTGCAGAGGAAGATGACCAAACCGGAGATGCCATGCGTAAGGAGAAACAGATCCAGCATGAAGAGAAGCAGCACCAGCATAAGGAGATTGAACCAGTCTGTAGAGACCCCCTTGCTCACGGCCAGTTCCAATCACCCTGCCCGTGAGAATTTCCTGAAATACAAGAGCAAATGGATCAAATATGGCACGACAAAGTAGATCTTTAGTGATTTGACTAATTGAAAGTAAATTCATTGAAAATTCAGGAGCATAAAGGACATTCTGAAGCCGTATTGCAGGGGTCAACTGCACCTCCCCCTGACCAGTAATGGGAGATTGTGTCCCATCGGCTATCACCACTGATCGTCCTGTCTGAGACGGACGAAAAACCTTCAACTGACTTCTGTCACCACATAGATGGTGAGATGCTCCTGAATCCATGATTCACTCTGATAAATCTGCCCTGTAGCAACTAGTAAAAGCATATGCTATACCTGAAGCGGATCCTGAAGCTGATGCAGCTACCTCTGAAGATCATGAAGAACCCGCTGATTCATGACTCGGCATAATCTCTCTAAGTCGCGCCACCAAATTATCAAACCTCTGATCAGATCCATGGGAAGAACTCCCTTCCTGCCGAGTCTGTTCTGCAGCACGAGCTGTAGTAGTAGGAAACCCATGCTTGTAATAGCATGTTTCCTCAATATGACCTGTTCCGCGACAGTAAGTACATGGCAAGGCCTTAAATGTCGGTTTCGGTTACATGGCACGGGCGTGTGGGAGTGCAGGCGAGCGCGTGGGGGTGCACGCGAGGGAGCAGGAGCACGAGAAGGCGGAGCCACGCGAGGGCACACGACGATGGCGGCGCTAGGGCTCAAGACCGTCGACGACTGCGGGGCTTTTGGTGGGGATACGGATTTAGGGCACATGCTCCGGTCTAGGACCGTTGCTCTGATACCATGTGGAATTAAAGAATGAAAAGATGTTTATTCCAAACCCTAGAGCTCTCTTATATAGAAGAAAAGTTCTATGGGTAAATAACATAAACAGGACAACGGAAATAAATAATACAAATATCGCAACAAGTTATATTAAAATGAAGATGCATGTAAGGATGGTGAGGCTACATTCAAAAGTTCGTTTAATTCTAGAATTTACGAAGAATTTGATATCCCTTGGAGTTTTAGACTCTAACGAATATAGCTACAACGCTGCAGGTGGAGTTTTGAAGGTGGCTGAAGAAGAGGTAGTTGCCATCATGCATATCAAGGAAAATCCAATTATGCTATGCAAACTAGTTCTGCTGTGGTTGTATATCCAACAGCGAAATCTGAATATAAAGTATATTACGTGCGGTTATAGCACATAAGTCAGACGGGGAACGGTCTTCTCGAATATCTTAAAGAATCTAAGTTGGAGTATTTAAGCATTTTATATTGATAAATAACAGTGGATGCGATTCAGTAAAGCAGTTCACACGATGGAGGAGACACTTGATTATATCCACGCGGATTGTTGGTCCCCCACCCATGTCTCCATACGAGATTCTAGATATTTCTTGTATATTATTGATGATTAATTAAAGATGATTAGGATTCTCATGATGAAGAATAAGGGCGAGACATTTAAGACATTCATCTTGATGGTGAATCAGACTTAAAAGAAGACCTCCCACGCATTGAGAACAACAGCTTGAAGTTCTATTTATCAGAATTTAATGAGTTTTGCAAGGAAGAGGGTGTTGGAAGACACCCCTTGCATGCTCTCAAATGTTGGTCTAGACAAAGCATCGTGGGATACAATTGTGAATACAACTTATTACCTGATTAATCGAAGTAATGCATCTACTACCATCGCAAAGACGCTCCTTGAAGTATAATCTAGTAAGCATGTTGATTGCCTTTTTCACATGTCTTTAGGAATGGCGAATCAAACCTCAGAAAGCCATTCACTTGTGTACTGACAATGGCTAGGAGCTCTATTTGTTATAGTTCAATGAGCTCTATTTGTTATAGTTCAATGGAATCTGTAAGGAAGAGGGTATTGCATAACACATCATTAAAGAAATGCCATAATAGAATGGGGTTGTCGAACGAATAAACTAGACACTTCTATAGGGATCAAGATCCGTATTCTCAAATGTTGCTCTTGGTAAGGGCATTCTGACATGAAGACAATATAGCCTATTCCTCAATTAATCGAAGTAATGCATGTGCTATCATCGCAAGGATGCTCCTTGAGGTACAATCTAGTAATCATGATGATTCTCTACTTTATGTGTCTTTAGTTATGGTCCATAAGATCATATCAGTGAGCGAAAGTTAGAACTAAGGGCAAAGAAATGGGTGTTTACACATTGCGATCAAGAGTAAAACGCTATAAAATTGTTCTCCTTGTAAGCAAAAATTATTGTTAGTTGGAATGCTACCTTTGATGAGAATCACATGTTTTACTTAAGGGCCGAGTTTGTTGATGGATGGACATGTGGTGAAATTTATGGAGATATAGAGTTTGACTAGGAACCAAGTAGTGATCAAGTAATTTGTCATATTACTTCTAATAAGGTTAATGTTGAATGTCCAGAGGTTAAACAACGAGAGGAGAGGCCTCATAGCATTGCTAATGATGGGAATATACATCCTTATCAAAGATAAGCTTTGAGGACATAGTTGCATTTATACTACTCTTGCTAGGGAAATGAGAAGGGGAGGGGGGGGGGGAGAAAAGTCTCTAGAGCCATCCACTTACAAGTTACAAGGAAGATATTATAAGAGCAAATATCAAACAACGGATTTCTGCGCATGAGGATCGAGAGTTTCTTCACAAGATTTAAACAAGTGAAATTGCCAAGTTGCTAAAGGGACAAAGTTATTGGCTGTAAAAAGGTCTCCAAGAAAAACAAACATGAATCTCAAGAATTTAAATTGGATACAAGGTATATCCGCAAAAAAGATACAATAAAAAATGTGCGATAACAATAAGATATTCTCTCTTTCTCTTGGAAGGATGAGAAAGACCACTTCCCTCGGCGGGATCAGGAGATGAGACTAGACCCTTCAGGTCAGCATAGAGGATTCTCTTTTCTCAGTCCCAGGTAAACTATTGATAAGGTGGTGAGGGACCTATCTTCAACCGAGTTAAAGGAGTCGAGAGAATCAGATACTAAGGGTGAATTTTCTTATTATTAATAGCATCTGGAAAATGAATAATATTGAGGTTGCGTCCTCCTCCTGTCTTCTTTTATTATATTAAGAAATATATAGAGAATCATCTATTTGAACGAGAACGACTTGTGGTAGACTAAAAAACGTCCTAAAAAATCAGGTTCTTCCCCCATGCCACATGAGCACAAGAAAGACCCCATTGAATAGTTGCCTTGTTGTTTGAGGTGGTCTTTTTTCACAATGATTTCGAAGAGAACCGTATAAGATCAAAAAGACAGTCCATAGATTCTCTTTGAATTTCATTAGATATCAGAAAACACACATCCATTAGGGTGCTACTAACTCTTGTAGCACATTGCAACTTTTAGTTGGAGCAGCTCGATGTGATGAAAACCCTTCACATGATGTTTAATATTATATGCTGGCTAGGAAATATATTTTTTTGAAAGGAAAAAGGACCTCCACCATATAGGCGTATGCCCCAAAACTTCACCATTAATTACTGTTGAGAAGAGGAACTGAATGAGATGTATATTCCATAGAGTTAGGGTCTCTTATATAGAGAGGAAACCCTGGAGAGTACAAGGGTTACAGAACCCGAAGGGTCACAGGGGTTACGGAACTCGAAGGGTCATAGGGGGTTACAAATATAAATGTAAATCTAATAACTCTAACACTCCCCATCAAGCTGGAGCTGAGAAAGTTGCAGCTTGTAACAAAAAAAGAAACAGTATACACCACATCTTCACATAATGCATCATAAGAAGAACACAAGTCTGCTGCTGGTAGAAGACCTCACACGAGGATGGGTCTGCGGCTTTCAGGTCATCGGAACATATCTTTGTCATGCCTGTAGAACCGCTGCGATATCATGCAGCATGCGGCGATGCCGCTCCCCAGCGGCGCAGGCAACATTTGGAAGAAGGTTCGTAGGGAACCCTATCAAGAAACAGGGGGAGTGGGGAGGACTTAGTCGAGGAGGGGATGCACGCGCCTGGAGGAGCCGCCGAATTGCTTGGAGATGCATGGGACTTTGGGGCGGCGATGCGCCTGGGGTGTGCCTGGGTGCGCCTGGGGTGGGCGGCGATCTGCTGTGCGCAGGGACCTGAGGACTTGTTGTCTTCTCCGACGAGTTGTTGATGAAGCATCGTCCTCCACACGGAGGTGCTCGCTCCTGGAGGTGCGCCTGGGGTTTGCGGTGGTCAGGAGATGTACGGCGCCAGCTGCGTCACTAGGAGGCGGCTTCTGGAGGTGCGCGACTCCTATGCCACCATGGAGAGGTGGGCTGGATCGTGCATGAGTCACCTGGGTGCCATGGAGAGATTAGGGTTTCCACGAAACTTTAGAGATTATGCGGCTGATTAGGCTGTTGCTGCCTGCGTGCAAAAGAGATGGAGAAGGCGTCTGGAGATGGGCTGCAACACGCAGCCTCTTAGAAGAAGATGCAACGTGATTCACGTCAGAAACAGAACGATTTGCAGAACCGATATGATGAAGAAGTCACAGGAGGTCCATCCCTCTCTCCTTCTCGGCGGAGAGAGGGCTGGTGGTGGCAGCGGATTTAGGATATTAGGTTTCGGTGTAGGATCGTGGCTCTGATACCATGTTGAAAAGAGGAACTGAATGAGATGTATATTCCATAGAGTTAGGGTCTCTTATATAGAGAGGAAACCCTGGAGAGTACAAGGGTTACAGAACCCGAAGGGTCACAGGGGTTACGGAACTCGAAGGGTCATAGGGGGTTACAAATATAAATGTAAATCTAATAACTCTAACAATTACCCTTGAAAGAACATAAAATATATAATAGGATTTTTATCAGTTGCGCCCCTCCGAGATATTGCAATATCAGTTATGCCCCTCTCTTTTTGGGAATATCAGTTGTGCCCCCAACTTCTTGTCATTCTATCAGTTGTGCCCCTCTGTTACTCTGACCGTCAATAAGTTGAACTTAACCATGGTTTAATCAAACCATGATGTTGTTAGAGGGGTATATTTGGAAAAAAGCCCACACCTCTATGTTGATGGATCTGCACTAATTCGTCAAGCAATGACATTCCCGTTGACGAGGATGGCGCCGTGAAGGTTTGGATCGAGGACGCCGATGATGACAAGGATGAGGACGAGGGCCGGGGAGTCGCTGCCCATGCGCGCGACATAGCCGAACTAACTCGGAAGGATCGTGCGAATTCCAAGGCAGGGAGGAGGGTATCGACCAATGGAGGAGGAGGATGAGAGGGAGGAGGGTGTCGACTAATGGAGGAGGAGGAAGAAGGGAGGGGGAGGACAGGGCGGGGGGAGGAGGACGGGGAGGATGGGGCAAAGGAGGTGGTAGGGAGGAGGAGGAGGAAGAAACAGGGAGAGGACGGGCATGGGGCGGAGGACGTGGAGGATGCAAGGACGAGGGGTGGAATAGGTGGTGGGGAGGAGGCGGAGGAAGCAGGGACGGGGAGGGGGAGGTTGGGGGCGGAAGAGGTGGTGGGGAGGAGAAGGAAGAAGCAGGGAGGGAGAGGACGGACATGGGGAGGAGGCTGGGGGTGGCGAGGGCAGGGGGTGACCTGGGGGCGAGGGGAGGAGGCAGGGCAGGGGGAGGTGCAGGGGTGACAGGGACAGGGGGCGACCTGGGGGTGGGGGAGGAGGCAGGGTAGGGGAAGGCGCGGGGGCGGCGAGGGCAGGGGGCGACCTGGGGGCGGGGGGAGGAGGCAGGGCAGGGGGAGCAGCGAGGGCGGCGGGGGCAGGGGGAAGCTCGGGACATGGGGCGACCTGGGGGCGGGGGAGGGGAAGAGGCGGCGGGGAAAGAGGCTCGGGGTAGGGGGGCCAACCTGAGGGAGGGGGAGGCACGGGGATGGCAGGGGCAAGTGGAGAAGAGGCGGCATGAGGGCGGGGGAAGGAGCTCAGGGTGGAGGAGGCGGCACGAGGGCGGGGGAAGGAGCTCGGGGTGGAGGGCGCACCTGGGGGCGGGGGAGGAGGTGGTAGAGAAGCAGGAGGAGGAAGAGAAGGGAAGAAGAGGAAGAGGATGGGGAAGGAGGAAGAAAAGATGAGAAAATGACCTTTTCAGCTTTTATTTTTAATTTAATTCCCGTTATATCCCAAAGTTAATGTCCGTTTTCATTGGAAATGAACGACAAGTAACCCGAGGGACACAAGTGACAGAAAGGCAAGAAGTTTAGGGGCACAATTGATATTCCTAAAAAGGGAGGGGCATAACTGAAATTGCAATATCTCGGAGGCTCACAACTGATAAAAATCCTATATAATAATATCGACACATATATGACTACATTTTTATGCGTATTTTTCTCTATGCTCAACAGTCGTGATGTTATGCCTCACCAATTCCAAGGAAAATACCTCGTTCTGACTTTCATTGTTTTCAAACCTTGGTGCCTACACTTTATGTAATCAAGTATCTTTAATTTGCACTTGGCATATTTGTTATAATTCATTTCTTATATCATATGCACTTATCATATGTTGTTATATGTTTGATTGATCGTGTATTCTATACCTTTTTTTATTGGATGATAGGATTGATTGAAGGTTTTTATCACGTGTGTCTCTCTTAGATGTTGCAATATCAGTTATGTCTCCTTTTTTTGGAATATCAATTGTACCCCTGCCTTCTTGCAATTTTATCACTTGTGCCCCTCGGGTTAGTTGTCATACATCCACCTTTCAAACAGACGGTAACTTTCGGATAAAAGGGTAATTGGAAAAGAAAATTTAGGGTAAAAATGTAACTTTCTATTCATCTACTACATCGCATTCTTCCTCCTCCGTATTAATTTGAAATATGGAATCAAATTATCTAGTTTAAAGCCTCTAATATTCCCATAAAATCAGTCTAGATTTAAAGCCTCTAATAAACTAGATAAGATTTATGGAAGACGAACAGAAAAGCCGTAGTAAACCCGCTTGCTCTTGAAACTTCGACAGGACCATGCATGTTGACAGATAGATAGATGCGGCTGGACCCCATGAGAGCCCACTTGAGGATAGGACGGACGTTTCCCTCAGCCTTCAAAAGCGAACCTGGTGGGGCGGATAGATGCGACGGAGCTTTTAGACGGTGGGTTCACTCGCCCCCTGGTGAGATTTGCAGATGTGAGAGAGCTTCATTGCACCACCTCTTCGAGCAGTTGCTCGGCTTCACGTAGTTGTCGCGTTGAGCCATGGTCATCGGAGTTGGATGCTCCATCATCCACATGCAACACACCCATTCCTCTCATCTCTTCCTATAGTTTTGTTTTGTTTACTTCCTCTGTTACCATCTACTTCCTATGAATATTTTCTTCTCTGTTTGGTCCATCATCAGCTTCACTCCAGTCGACCACACCTATCTCCGAACTTCCCTACGCTTCTTCTTCTTCTCCCACATACCTCTCATCCTCGGCTTGTGTTCCTCTACCTCCACCATTCGAGGAGCTTCAACCTCTTCTCCTCTGTTTTAACTCACCCAACTTCCACTGGACGACCATACTTCGTTACCATTACCACCGAGATTCCAAGATCGAGCGGATCCACCCATTGTGGGGATCGACTATGCAAAACTTGAATGTCCTTAATAGACATCCCTTCATTGAACGATAGCTAGAGAAGACAAGGCAAGATCCATAACACCTTTGGCTAGGTCCTCCTGGGCGAGCTCGTCAAGCATGCCATCTCCGAGGACACAAAGGCGACCCCAAGCAAGAAAAACCCCCTTCATCCCTTACCTTCTCCTCTTCATTGCCTTCATCTTCTTCTTTATTTAATTCCTCTCCTACAGATCGTTTCCCCTAAAAACTTTTTTCCCTTTTTCAATCAGAAACCCCATCGATTACGTCCTTCATCTTCCCAACCTACTTTCACATGACCTCCCCACCGCCACCTCCTACCCACCACGCCTAGCCCCTCTGTTGTCGTCATTGGAACCACCTCCGACCCAAAACCCTCTACACACCACCCCCAACTACGTTGCTACCTCCTACCCCTCAGCCCCAACTGCATCACCTCGTGAGATCCCTATCGTCGATCTCCACAGGTGGGGTAATCTGAGACGCAATGGGAGAAGACTACTAACCACAACAGCAACAGGGCCACCATGCCCTTACCTTTGCATCTGTACTTGAACACAACATATGCACACCCGCCTTGCAAATCTGTTGAATACACGGCCTCTGATCCACTTTGTTAAGAACAACGAAAGAATGAAAGAGCTTGTTTTATTCAAGAGGTCTAGTGGTCCTTATATAGGACAAAATCCTAGAGAGCTCAAAGGATAAAATATATAAATACCCCTTACGGGTTTACAAGAATATACATAGAATATTCTCCTAACAAGAATATACTCATAGAATATTCTCTAGCACATAGAATATTCTCCTAACACTCCCCCTCAAGTTGGAGCGTATTTATCAATCATGCCCAACTTGGAAACAATCCAAGAGAGTCGCTTCTTGGGTAGTGCCTTCGTGAATAAATCTAAAAGCTGGAGCTCAGTGCTGATGTGAGGAGTAATGATTCTTCCAGTTTTGATAGCATCACGAATGAAATGACAGTCAACATCTATATGCTTGGTTCGCTCATGAAACACGGGATTCGCGGCAATATAGGTGGCAGATTTGTTGTCGCAGTATAGTGGAATAGGAATATTGACAACAATACCAAGTTCATCTAGAAACGTTAATAGCCACAAGATCTCACAAGTAGCTTGAACCATCGCCCTGTATTCTGCTTTAGCACTGGATCTAGATACAACCGTCTGCTTCTTGCTTCTCCAAGTAACAAGATTCCCTCCAACCATCATGGCATAACCTGTTGTGGAGCGTCGATCCTCTGGTGAACTTGCATAATCAGCATCGGCATATGCAATTACATCGGTGTACCCATTTGCCCTATAGAAGAGGACACATCTTGGTGATTCTTTTAAATATCGTAGAATCTGAAGAACATCCTGCCAGTGACTGTAACAAGGTTGTTCCATGTGTTGGCTGGCTCTGCTTACTGCATAAGCAATATCTGGTCTGGTGACAGTAAGGTAGAAAAGTTTACCAACCAGGCTCCTGTATCTAGTAACGTCTTCAAAGATAGGATCAGAGGATGTGATGTGTTTCTTAGGATCTGCAGGAATACCAACGGGCTTGCATCCAAGTAATCCGGCTTCAGTAAGAATGTCCAGACAGTATTTCCTCTGTGAGAAATGAAGACCCTCTGTAGTGCGTAGTGCTTCTATGCCCAGAAAGTAACGAAGTGAACCAAGGTCCTTGGTAACAAATACTTTCTGGAGGAAGGCCTTGGTCTCTAGTATTCCTTTTTCATCATTACCTGTGATAACCATATCATCCACATAGACTGCAAGCATAACAATACCAGTTGCTCGTCTTCTGACAAACACAGAGTAGTCAGACGTTGTTCTCTGAAAGCCAAGGGTGTTGATTTCTGCAGTAAGTCTGTCAAACCATGCCCTTGGACTCTGCTTTAGGCCATATATGGCCTTGTGAAGTCGGCATACACACTCCCCCTCGACTTCATAACTTGGAGGCTGCATCATGTACACTTTCTCGTCAAGATCGCCACATAGGAACACATTTTTCACATCTAACTGAAAGATAGGTCATGCCTTATTAGCTGCCACAGAAAGTATAGTCCTTATTGACCCTATGCGCGCAACCGGTGAGAATGTCTCAAAATAATCCACTCCATATGTCTGTGCGAAGCGCTTTGCTACAAGACGAGATTTCAGTCTGTAAATCGACCCATCGGGTGATTGCTTAGTCGTGAAGACCCATTTGCACGCCACCGGTCTGGCCCCCTTAGGGCATTGCACTAGATCCCATGTACCCCTGGAAAGAAGAGCACCCATCTCTTCGTCCATGGCCTTTCGTCATCTCGAATCCTGCAAAGCACTATGGTGGTCTCTCGGAATAGAGATAGACATGAGAGCATCTGTATAACTTCGGTCCGTGCAAGATAAACCAACAGTAGAAGTGAAATGAGTCATTGGATGAGAAGTACATTGCCTCTTAGTTCTGCGAAGAGCAACTGGTAGATCTTGGGGAGCATCCGGGACAGTATTGGAGGGGACACTTGTAGAAGGCATATCATCCTGCAGTAAAGAAACAGGTAAAGGGACATGTGGTGGTGAAGATTTATGTTTGTAGACAATGGTTGGAGGTGGGAGATCCAGAGGGATATCTATAACATGTTGAGTGAAGAAACTGGTCTGTTCAAAAAAGGTTACCTCTGCAGAGATATAATAATGATGTCCATTAGGATCTTAAAATCTGTAGCCTTTTTGAGTACGAGAATAATCGAGGAAGACGCACTTGATTGCATGAGGAGAAAGTTTGTCTGTAGTGTGAAAGTTATGAACAAAGGACACACATCCAAAGATCCGTAGGGGAAGAGGGAAGGGAGACTCATTTGGGTAAAGTAGAGAGAAGTTGGTTGAGCCATTGAGGTTTGGAGATGGAATTCTATTGATAAGATGAACAGTAATCAGTATGGCATCACCCTAGTAGGTTTTGGGAACCTTCATTTGTGTAAGGAGGGAACGAGCAATCTTTAGGAGATGTCTGAGTTTTCTTTCTGCTATTCAGTTTTGTTGGGATGTATATAGACAAGAGGTTTGATGTATGGTTCCTTGGGAGGCAAAGAAATCTGTTAGGTCATGTTGGGTAAACTCCAGTACATTATCAGAGCGAAAGTATTGTATACCATGGGAGAATATATTCTTGACATACTGAAAGAAATTTTTGACAATTTTATTAATCTCCGAACGCTCTTTTAGAAGATAGACCCATGACGACCTACTATAATCATCAACGAAGACAGCAAAATACTTGTGCCCACTCAGAGTACGGACCGGACAGGGTCCCCAAATATCACAATGGACTAGGGAGAAAGGAACTTCACGACGAGGTTCATTGTGAGCAGGAAAAGAAGCACGATGATTTTTCCCGAACTGACATGCTTTCAGTCAAATGGCTTCAACGAAGAAAGTTCAGGGAACATCAGAGAGAGAGAGAGAGCTTTGGCAGACGGATGGCCGAGATAGAGATGCCAAAGAAGAGGATCAGCAGAGATTGACGAAGCGCCAGCAAAACTAGAGTCAGACGGGATATCAAGATAATAAAGACCATTCTTCTCATGTCCCCCACCAACAATCTGCCTCGTCCGGATGTTCTGAAAATAACAACAGAATTCATCAAATATAACTCGACAGTTAAGCTCAGTGCACAGCTTGTGAACAGATAATAAGCTGAGAGGGAAGTCAGGAGCACAGTAAACACCAGTAAGTCGGACTTTGGAGGAAAACTCCATGGTAACAACACTTGTAATAGGTGAATGAGCACCATTTGCAACTCGAACAGTCTTCACAATGGAAGATGTCTGTGAGAAGGTGAGAAGACTACATTCTCCCGTGAGATGCGTAGATGCTCCCGAGTCAATGATCTATGCAGGAGCAGATGTAAAGACAGAGTTGGCAATATTACCTGATGTAGTGGCCAAACTAGTAGCGGAGGCAGAAGTAGGAGTATTAGTAGCTGAGTTCTGTAATAGTTGCCGAAGGCGAGCATACTCAGATGTAGTAAAGGAAGGCTAATTATCACTGGAAGGCTGACCATGAGAGGTGTCTACAGTATCATAGGTATCATCATTGGAGACAGTCTCATAGGCGCTGTTAGCATTGGTGGGCATTCCAAACTTCTCCCAGCAGCGTTCTGACGGATGATTAAGGCGTCCACAATGTGTGCATGCAGGATATCGAGCAATAGTAGTACCACGCCCACAGCCACGACCAGAGTCATGCCACCGTCCAAACTCACGGCCTCTGCCACTGCCGAAATCACGTCCACGTCCCCCTTGGTAGGTCGGGCGTCCTCTAGCGAAATGTGCCGTCTCAGCAGACAGAGGAGGTGAAGAAGACTCAAGTTCCTGTAGACGTCCGAAAATAATCTCAAGAGAGGGTAGAGCTGCAGCAGTCAGAAATTGATCCTTGACCGACTTGTACCGTGGATGTAGTCCTGATAAAAAATGGTACACTTGCCATTCCGCCCGTTCACGTATCTGTTTGTCACAACAGGCAGGTTGAAAAATGAGAAGCTCTTCATACAGGCTGGTGAGGAGTCGGTAGTTTTCAATCAAGGTTATATCTCTTTGATTTGCAGACCAGATCCGTGTATATATGTCTGAGAGTCTAGACATTGTTGTCTTCTGTGAGTATGTGTTCTCAAGACTCTCCCACATCGCCTTTGATGTTTCCTTGTAGAGAAGATTGGAGGCTATATTTGGTTCGACACTGTTGGTCATCCAAGTAATCACCTGGCAGTTGTCTATATACCAGGTATTGTAGTCCTTTTCCGTCTCCTTGGGCGGATCTTTTGTAAGAACATAATTCTTTCGCTGACCATCAATAAAAACTTTGAAAGATCGAGACCACAGTACATAGTTCTCTGAACCCTTCAGCTCGATAGAAGTGCCCTAGATCATCATAGAAAAAGTCGGATACAGGGATTTTGATTCTGCATATGCCATGGTGGCCGCAAAGGTCAAGAAAAAGTGTCCTAGATAGTCCTCGTAGTGTTAGGAATCATATAGACCTAGCACAACATTGAACAGAGACGCGGTGCGTGGGACCGCATGAGGCAGCGACGGAGGACCGTAGTTAGAGGTGTTGGCGGCGAGAGGTTGCTAGTGTACAACGAGAGGCTGCAGGGGGCGACGACGGGCTACAGGACAATAGGGAGGGGCTAGAGGGGGGGAGGGGGGCAGGCCGCAGGAAGCGGCTGGACCGCGTCGAGAGGGGGCAGTGGAAGGCCACAGGGAAGGTCGCCACAGGGAGGGGGGGTCGCCGTAGGGAGGGAAGGTCGCCGCAGAGAGGGGGGCGGCGGGAGGCCGTAGGGGGGAGGGAGTACCGCGAGAGGGAAGAAGGGGGGGCTGGCGGTGGGGTTAGGTCAGAACACCGGTTTAGGATCGCTGCTCTGATACCATGTTGAGAACAACGAAAGAATGAAAGAGCTAGTTTTATTCAAGAGGTCTAGTGGTCCATATATAGGACAAAACCCTAGAGAGATCAAAGGATAAAATACATAAATACCCCTTACGGGTTTACAAGAATATACATAGAACATTCTCCTAACAAGAATATACTCATAGAATATTCTCCAGCACATAGAATATTCTCCTAACACACTTCACCACCTCTTTCCACCGCAAACCACAACCATGACACCGGTGAGGGTTTGATGACAAGAACCCCACTTCCGTCTCCGTTGAAGCAACAACCGTCGTTAGCGTTCGTCGATCACCATCGTGCATAGTAGACTCCTCCACCTCCCTGTGATTGGCAAGAAATAGGAAAAGGGCCCAATTCAAAATAGATGTAGAGAGTTGTCCATGAATGACTTCGGTCTACAACTTGATCAGAATGTGAAACCATATGAGAATGATCACGACAAGAAAATGAAGAAGATGACGGTGCATCGCAACAACACCATTCCCTTCTCACTGTAATACCCGACGAGCACCAACGATCCTCATCATCATCACTAGTCGCCTTTTTGTCATAACCATTGCGCACCATCGAAGGTCATCCTCCGGTTGGGGGTTAGGGGAGGAGGAGGAATAGAAGGTGTTGACAGTTATGCCCTCGTAACCACACTATGGTTTGAATACATCATGATTTAGTTCAACTCATTAGCGGTCAAACTAACAGGAGGGCACAAGTGACAATGATGCAGGAATATAGGGGCACAACCAATATTCCAAAAATAGTAAAGGCATAACCAATATTGCAACATCTAAGAGGGGCACGAGTGATAAAAACCCATTTCTTAATCATGTGTTCCACATCTTTTCATTGGATGATAGAATCCATAGATAAATAGCCCTAAGCTTAGGAGTGTAACACCATACATCTTTCCTCCATAGATAAATAGCCCTAAGCTTAGGAGTGTAACACCATACATCTTTCCTCTCGTTAATAAAAATGACAACACAAAAATATGGAACAATTGCTAACTTTCTCGTTCATTTCGAGAATTCTTGTTCCTGTGAGGAAAGCCTACATGTGAAGCACCACCTTCATCGATCGATGTGACTAGTTTACACAAATTATATCATCAATGGTAATCTCCATCATGAATTGAATCTTATACAACTTGTAATATCCTTTAGAATTCATTGCTCGCATCTCTACTCCATTCTTCATGATCTTTTCATGCATTTATAATCATCGATCCCCTTCTTGATTCTCATCATCTTTGGCTACAATCATCACCATATGATTGCTAGCCATAATTGACAGCTTTAAAAATGAAAATTTCAATCTCCTAATGTATTAGTCATTGTTGATATGCCTTGGATCCTAACCATCTGATCCAAGCTTTAAAAATGAAAATTTCAATCTCCTAATGTATTAGTCATTGTTGATATGCCTTGGATCCTAACCATCTGATCCAGGTTGAAGAACCGTCATATTCAACCCTCCTATCTTGAATACTTTCTTCTTTCTTCACATAGTGAAAACCGATCATCGCCGCCTAAAGATGTAGCCCAGTTATGGGTGAACCTTGTTAATCCGCGTGTCTTTGTGCTTGCGTGATTGATCATTTGGGCGTGTTCCACTTCCGAGATTCGCAACAAACAGATATCAGAGCATCAGATTCCATCAGGATCATCAAGCAAGATGGCATCGCACAATCTGAAGATCGAGAAATTTACAGGGAGGAGTAGATTCAGTCCATGGCATATCAAAATACGTGCCCTACTGAAGCAACAGAGCATCTGAGCACCATTGGACAAGGAGCGGACAAATACACTCGAAACCTTTGAGTTCATGATACAACAAGAGATGGTGTACTCGACGGTCATGCTGTGTTTGGCGGATGAGATTATTGTGGAGATCATCGATGACACATCTGCCGACCAAGGATCAGGTGCATCATGATCGGACCAAGCACATATATGTCAGAATCACTTCTTTTGTTCTGAAAAAAGAATCAAGGTGAAGAAGGTCAGCACGACAGATAATCCAGTTGATATATTCACAAAGGCTTGGATTTGCTCAATGTCAAAAGTTGGCAGTAGTCCCAAGGAGGGTCTGGTGGTGGTACATTGAAGTTTGGCAAAACTTCTCAGAGGATTCAATTCAAGGTAGAAATTATTGATATGCCTTGAATCATGATCATCTGACCCAGGTTGAAGAACTATCGTATGCACACCCTCCTGCTGTACCATACCCTAACAAGGTCAGTGAGCCTGGGGGGGGCTTTAGGAGGGAGCAGGTGTGTTCCCCACTACATGGATGCAGGGTTAGCACTCCCGACGAAATTTTTTATTAACAATTCTAGTTCTATCCGAGTATATGGACCTGTTTGTATTAGGGATCCCATTGTACTAAAATAGTGTATAATTTCCATAGGGTTAGCGCTCTCTACATCATGTGTACTTTCTTCTCTCCACAAAGTGAAAACTGGTCGTCGCCGCCTAAGGATGTAGCTCAGTTACAAGTGAACTTTGTAAATATGTGTCTTCGTGCTTGATCATTTGTATCGGTTCTGCTTCCACGATTCGCAACAGTCACCAATTACAACTATTATTTTTATGCATTTTTTTATGATAATTTCAATCTCCTAATGTATTAGTGACTAATAACAACTCTTGATTTTTATGCATTTTGACGTGTACGATATAGTTAAGTTTTTTTATTATACATGATAATGGGTAGTGGGTAAGGAACCATTTTATTGCGAGTCCTAGTTTATGTAACTCATTTCCCCTTTCTTTCATTTAGGAAGTGAAGATAACCATCGCCACTAGTTAGTGCGAAGGCATCGAAAGGCATCCCCTTCCGTGGCTTTTACCTTGGCTTTTACCTTTCAGTATGAAGGTGTTTCTACATAAATTATTGCATTCTTGTGATTCTATGGTATGGTTGGATTGTTTTCTACATGGTATTTGAGCTTAGTTGTTAAAGGCTGGGAAATAATGAATGCTCTATATGTATTTAATATACATTAAAGCTATCCACACATTTGATATTGAGTGGTTCAAGACTTCACCCTTGTATGGAAGTCTCCAACACAAAGGCAATAGGCAATCATCTATCCCAATGGGGAAATATATCAAAGTTTTTTTCCTCTATTGGTGTTTGGTGGACTTTGGTGGGTGTTCTTGAGTGTAGCCATTGTTGTTGCAATCGATAGTCTCCAAAACCTGTTTAATTAGGCACACATTCAGGATATATTCCTGATCGACAATGTGTTTGATTACTCATCTATGGGGAAACCGCTTGAGCTTCTATCATCATATAAACTAGTTGTGATCAATTGATATGCAAATGTGATCGATTTTCTCTATTTAGCTTGGAAATCTAATCTATCACATGGTGTTACTATCTAAGGGATGATCGATCACAACCTTTCGACTGATCAATTAACCACATGTTACATATGTGATTTGACACCTCTCTTCTCTTGATTAATTTTAGGGTTCCCTCCATTGGTTAGCTTGGTTTAAAGGAAACTGAATATAAGATTGGCAAAGCCAATGTCTAGGAGCGATTTTGAGAATGGTCATGCTTATCTTAACATGATAAGCATAAAAAACAACTATAAGGAAGCCACCGCTACTAAAGATGCTCTTGTTGGTGTTAAAAAGAAAGGCAACAATAAATGCTAGGAATGATTGGATTATTGATAGTGGTACCATGGATCACATGACACATGATCCAAAATTATTTTATGCAAAGTGTTATTATGGTTAGGAAAGCTAGTATGGTTCTCCTAACTAAATTCATGATTCATGAAGCTCTTCTTATTCATAACATGTCCCTTAATTTCCTCTCTGTTAGCAAGATCACTAATAAGTTAAATCGTGCACTGATTATTTCATAAGAATATTGTGTGTTGGAAGACTTGGAGATTGGTTGGATTTTGTTAATTTTAAGATGGTTAGTATTGATTACTAGTAAAGATCGTAATTATCTTGCTGCAATAAGACACATTAAATGTGATAAAGATAGCAAGCATTTGGTTATGTGGTGACATGAACACCTTGGTCATCTCCCCTTAAGTCTCAGAGAGTTGTTTTCATTGTTATTTGAAGGTCTCAATTTAGAATTTTAGTGTCATGTCTTCTTGATCCTTCTTTCCGGAAGAAAACTAGTGCAACAATCAAACTTATTTCCTCTGAAGTCTAGAGACCTTCCAACATCGTGTCTTAGATTGGCCACAAAGGTAGTTTATTATATTTGGAGACGATTATTCTCAAAGTGTATTAGTCTATTGATATGAAATCATCATGACATTGTAAACACTGTAAGATCACTCATAAGTTAAATCGTGCACTGATTTTTTCATATGATCATTGTGTGTTGGAAGACATGGAGACGGATTGGATTTTGTTCATTTTAAGATGGTTAGTATCGATTACTAGTAAAGATCATAGTTATCTTGCTGCAATAAGAGACATTAGATGTGATAAAGATAGCACATAATTGGTTATGTGGTGACATGAACACCTTGGTCATCTCCCTTCCAGATATCTCAGAGTTGTTTTTGTTTTATTTGAAGGTCTGAATTTAGAATTTTAGTGTCATGTCTTCTTGAAAGCTAAGCAAACTCGTACTTTCTATCATTCTTCTGGGAAGAAAACTAGTGCAACAATTGAACTTGTTTCCTCCGAAGTCTGGGGACCTTCCAACATCGTATCTTAGATTGGCTATGTTAGAAAATCGGAAGCGGAAGCGTAACATGAAAAAGATAATAAAAGAACAAACAAGAACAGCGGGATTTTACGTGGAACCCTACTCCGTGAGGAGCGGGATGAAACCACGGGAGAAGCCCTCAACGGGGCATGTTTAGCATTGCTTTTTCTCAATGAGTACAGGAGGTCTGGGGCTCCTTATATAGCCTCTCCAGAGCCTCCAAGTCCCACCATTGGACGATGTGGGACTAAACACAAGATGGGGTAAATGGATCTCCTCCATGATCCATTTACCCTGCTACAACACAATGGACACATACATCTTATACTCCAACACTCCCCCTCAAGCTGGAGCATGCAATGCTCAGCTTGGACAAACAGAAAGAAACTCAACTCAACGCTACATGACACTACGGACAATATCAACCCAACGCGCACATTGCTGCAGTCGAGGACGTTGCTTCTCATGTCGTGCAGGTGAGGAGGACGAACGGGCTGGAGTGTGAGTCTTCTGAATCTCCTCGTCGGAGAGCATGTGTTCTGAACTGCACCTGTTAGAGTCACTGCAACTGGAAATGAGTCTCCTCATCGGAGTACTCTGGCCCGCCACAACATGTGGACAACTGCTCCATCTCTGAAAAGGGCCGAACTGAAAAGGTCGTGGCTGTGCAATCCTCGTCGGAGTCCACGGTCGCTGGAGAATGGAGTCTGAAATAAGTCTCCTCGTAGGAGAACTGGGTCTCTCCCATCTGGCTCAGAGAATGGTGCACTGCTCTGGTGTACCTATGATACCACATGAAAACCCTTGCCAACATATGGCATAGGGAATGGTCCTCTACTTTGGAGTCCCTATGGCTCACATGAAAACTCTGCCGACAACAAGAAGAATGATGGGGACCTCTGACAATGATGGCAACATATGCTCATCTGACAATGATCTGACAATGACCGCAAACATATGCGTGTCTGAAACTGGAGACTCGGAAACTCTTGAACATCGAGTCTGAATAATCTGCTGTAGAGTCTGAACGAATGGCTGGTCTGACATCTGAATCTGAATCTGGCTCTAGACCTGTGACTCTACATATACTCCCCCTTTCTCCCGTACTTGTCGGAAACATTGACAATGTAGGGAGAAGACAAGCAAGATAGGGGGTAAAAAACAAACACTTAGCCGATCACAACTTTGTCGGCTTTTCAAAACATTCATCATTTTTTTTCTTCATTCATTTTTTTATAAGCCGTTTGATTTTTTTATCGGCTTTTGCAACTTCCTTTTTTTTTGGAAATTGCGTACGACTTTTCTTTGTACGCGGCTTTTTTTTCACATTTTTTTTCAAATTTTCCTCTCTCCTTTTTTTTCTCATTTCTGCTCTTTCTCTCTCTTTTTTTTTACACGCAGGGCTTATATCCCTCTCTTTTTTATTTTTTTAATAAACACTCTCGGCTACTTGGGCCTTTAGCAGATACCATTTTTTTCTTTAAAAGGGGCCCGCCACCTAGGGTCCCAACACGGGAACCCTTATTCTCGCCCGAAGTCCCCCCCCCCCCCGATGGGAGAGGGAGCGCCGCCATCGACTGGGGGGGCGCGTAGGAGGAGCCGCCTGGGAGGGGGGAGTCGCTCGGATCACAGGAGGCGTGGTTGCGTCGCCAGTAGCAGCGGAGGAGGTGCGTACATGGAGGGAGGAGAAAGGGCGCGCCACCGCGTGGAGAATATCCGAGTTGTTGTACCGCCAGGAGGGGTATTGCGCACAGGTCGCTGATGATGACGCGCCGCGGGGTCGAGGCTAGGAGGCGCGTGAGACGCGAGTTGCCTTTGCGCGCTCTGGAGGGCTACTGGACCGAATGGTGGTGCGCCGCCTAGATTGTTGACGAGACGAGCGGCCCCACGCGCCTGGCTTGAATGGTGTGCCGCCTCGAGAGAGGAAGGCGGCACCGCTGTGCATCGCCTAGAGCCGGAGTTGCGGGGAGAAGGTGCGGCGATTTGGGAAAGTGCTGGAGATGGCACCGCCTGGATCTGGCTGCTCCAGAACCCTTCGTGCGGTGGATTTGATGCGGGGTTACCAGGCACATTCGTCATGGAGTAGATCGTCATCGATTGGAAAGGAATGTCTCCCATGGAAATCGGGTGACCACGCACCTGCTGCACGATGTGATGCGGCTAGGGTTCGCCATGCGAAACAGCGGCTGCAAAGCCCTAACTTGGAAGGCCAGGTCTTCTCTTGCAAGGCCAGATCGGATAGAAATTAGGGTTTCAATCGAAACCCTAAACTTGGACAGAACACTGCAGCACCCTTCTTGTCGATGACAATAGAAAAACAACTGATCTTCACAAGCAAACTTCAACAATAACCCAGAACCGGATCTCGAACAAATATTTAGAATAAAACAAATACAAATCTCGACCATATATATGAACTTGAAATCCGAGAATCAACCCGCTCTTATACCATGTTAGAAAATCGGAAGCGGAAGCGTAACATGGAAAAGATAATAAAAGAACAAACAAGAACAGCGAGATTTTACGTGGAACCCTACTCCGTGAGGAACGGGATGAAACCACGGGAGAAGCCCTCAACGGGGCATGTTTAGCATTGCTTTTTCTCAATGAGTACAGGAGGTCTGGGGCTCCTTATATAGCCTCTCCAGAGCCTCCAAGTCCCACCACTGGACGATGTGGGACTAAACACAAGATGGGGTAAATGGATCTCCTCCATGATCTATTTACCCTGCTACAACACAATGGGCGCATACATCTTATACTCCAACATGCTACAAAGGTACTTCATCATGTTTGTAGATAATTATTCTCGAAGTCTATTTGTTTACTTGATATGAAATCATCACGACATTGTAAACATCTTATGCAAAGCCTCTTTAACTTGATTGAAAATCAAGACAAAAAACTGATTAAGAAGTCTAGATATGGCAAAGATCGTGGATACACTTCTCAACAATCGTAAAATTATTTCAATACGAAAGGAATAATGCATGAAACCTCGCAAATATGTTCGTCTTGGTAAAATAGGGTAGCAAAAAATGTTCAACACAAAAGTTGTGGATTTTGACGAGATCTAAAACTTCCACGTATGGCTAAAATGCAAAATAAGTCATTTATTACTAGTTAGGTATTTTTATGGCTTTTTATAGGTTTAAAATATCTGTTTTGCCAATTTTGTATTACGTTCTTGGTTTTCTTCATTGTGTTTAGAAGACTCGGAGACATGGAAAAGGATCGAGTTTTTTTCGTTTTATGATGGCTAATAACGATTATTAGTAAAGATCACATGTACCTTGATGATTGTAACAAGAGGCATGAAATGTGATAGAGATAATTTACATCTGTCATGTCTTCCTGAAAGTTAAGCAAAGTCATGCTTTCTATCATTCTTTCAGGAAGAAATCTAATGTGACAATCAAACTTATTTCCTCATAAGTTTGGGGACTTTCCAACATCGTGTCTTAGATTGGCTATATAGGTACTTTATTATGTTTGTTGATAATTATTCTCGAAGTATATTTGTTTGCTTGATATGAAATTATCATGGCATTGTAAACACTGTATGAAAAGCTTCTTTAACTTGATTGAAAATCAAGATGGAAAAGAGATTAAGAAGTTTATATCCAACAAAGCTTGTCGGTAAACTTCTCAACAATTGTAAAATTCTTTCATGACGAAAGGAATAATGCATGAAACCTCATGCATCTATTCCTCTCAACAGAATATGGTAGCAAAGAGCAGGAAAAATCACCTTCTTGAAGTCGCTCGAGCTTTTTTTTCTAAACAACCCAAATAGTGGGGAAAAGTTTTCAAACTAGTGTTTTTTTATCAACCACATGCCTTCATGATGCTAAGAAGTTTTACACTCATGCAATTTATACTTCGAGACACACAAGGGATATAGATATATGGACTCTATATTGAGAAGTTGCATGCGACTAAAGATGCTACATTCCTAGCATGAGCCTTACTTCCTAGAGATTTCCCTTCCCTGAGAAAGGTGTATCGATGAAGGATCTTCCTAGGAAATACCGTTTCTTGATTCTGTTTGTTGCGAATTGCGGAAGCAAACAAACACAAACACGATCAAACAAGCAAGACGCAACCCAAGAATTTACAAGGTTTACCCGTAAATGGGCTACGTCCTTGGGCGGCGGCGATCGGTTTCACTATATGGAGAAAAATGTAATACATAGGGTACTGAGAAGTTACAAATATGGGATGAGAAACATGATCAGAATGAGGATACAATATCTAGTGGCCCTAAGGTCCCTTTTATACTATAACAGAAAAATATCATTAGTATTCAGCAATCCATCCCAACAGCTCTCAACCAATCAGAAGGCAGGACACATATCAAACATGTCAGCAATACTGGTCCAACAGCTTTCAACCAATCAGAAGGCATGACACTGATCAGACACGTCAGCAATCCTAACCCAACAGCTCTCAGCCAATCAGAAGCCAAGACACAGATCAACCACATCAGCAGTCCAACAAGTGGTTAGGATTTAAGTCACATTAACAATCTCCACCTTTAATTGAATCCTCATATAGCAGAATGAACCACTACTATTACTCCACCATAAATTGAATGCTCCACTAGTAGAATTAACCACTACTAAACTCCACCGGGGTTGAATTCTCATATAGCAGAATTAACCACTACTATACTCCACCATGAGTTGAATTCTCCACTAGCAGAATTTGCCACTACTAGACTCCACCGGGGTTGAATTCTCATATAGCAAAATTAATCACTATTATAATTCACCACTTGAAATTCAGATAACATGAATCAAGGAATTATAAACAATAGTCACCTTGAAATTTCTCCTTAGAGAAGCTTTACTGGGTTTCACCTTGCCGCCGCCAGCCCCTCCTAGGGGCTACTGTCAACTGTGGATATTGAGCAAGTCCAAACAACGCTTGAACTTACTCCCATAAACTTGTAGACCCTTGCAAGACATATAGGGTCTTCTGCTTGTTGCCCTTGATGACAACAACCCCAGCTTTGGCAACTTGCATGACTCCACCTTCAGCGTTGTACATGTATCCTTTACAGTCCAAGACTTCAAGAGATATCAGGTTCTTCCTCAGATCAGGAACATATCGTACTTCTATCACAGTCCTCACGACTCCATCATGCATCTTGATCTTCACAGAGCCGATCCCTACAATCTTGCACGTTGTATTACTCCCTGTGATGATATTTCCATCATCTATCTTCTCATAGGTGCAGAACCAATCTTCATTAGGAGTCATATGGTAAGAATAACCTGAATCAAGAATCCATGTGTTATATGTTGTCTTCTTATCTGTGATTGTGAGAACGAAATCATCTTCAAAATCTCTGCCACCTTGAGCCACTGCAGCAATTGTGGCCTTCTTTGGGCAGTCTTAACCTCAAATTTCAGCGAAATTCGGTCGAATTTCTGTCGAATATCGATATCCAGTCGAAATCGAAATTCGACCTAAATGACCGAAATGACTGAAATATGGGGGTCCTAGTACAAAAAATGACCGAAATGACCGAAATTTCGGTCGAAATTCCACCGAAATTCCATCGAAATTCTGTTTTGGTCGATACCGAAATGGTAACCGAAACCGACATTTAAGACTCTTTCTTCCAATAGGTTCCTTGCAGTAATTGCAGATGTCCTTAGCATTGTAATTCTTGGACTTCTACTTTCCATTTTTTGTGTAGTCAGAACCGGTACGACTCTTCTCATGAGTCATGACCAAACCTACAACATTAGAGTCTTGCATCCCAATAGCCATATGTCGAAGTTCACGAGTATGCAAACTCGCGCGAACTTCCTCTAAGGTTATGTATTCTCTTCCCACAATAAATGATTGAACAAAATTCTTAAATGATAATGGAAGAGAAACCAATAAAATCAAGGCAGCATCCTCATCTTCAATCTTAACATCTACATTTCTTAAATCCATCAATAATGTATTTAAGCGATCTAGATGTTCATTAAGAGATGTACCTTCATGCATGCAGAGAGAGAATAAACGTTGCTTCAAGAGCAACTTGTTGGTCAGAGACTTCGTCATGTATAGACTTTCCAGTATCAACCACAGACCGACCGCGGAATCCTCATCAGCAACCTCCACGATAATCTCGTCTGCCAAACATAGCATGATCGTCGAGTGCGCCTTCTCTTCTTGCACCATCAACTCGGACGGCTCGAGTGCCTTCTGACGAGTCGCTAGATACGATGTTTAATTCGTGTTCGTTGTGGTACGTGTACTTAGCGATTCGGTCAGAACCGAGAGAAAGATCTCTGTGAAGAGTGTCTCGGCTTAATTTATATCCCGAGCAAGTCAAGGGTCGAACACAGGGAGGCAAAGGAACAACTTGGGTTTAATTTGAAAACTTAGATCTAGATTTCCAAGCGGTATATTTTTTTTAATTTTTTTTAATGCAAAAACAAAGGTGAAAGGTAAATGCAAGTGAATTACGACACTAAGAAAGCATACAACAAGGCCAAATTAATTTTAATGTCAAAATAGTCCAATTTAGCCAAATTATATTTTTCCTAAAGTCCTAATCTAGTAGAGAACACAAAACATATTTTTTTGTATTTTTAGGAATTAAAATGCAACAAATAAAAAAATACACTTTTTATGGGTTTTTTCGTATTTTTTCACACAAACAGTAAGCAAAAATTATGAAAAATATTTTGGAATGAAAACATGAAACAAGGAAGCTACAGTAATATTTTTGGAATTTTTTGACAAGTTATGAATTTTTTTATGGATTTTTTAGTGAAAATAGAGTGACAGTGAGTAAATAATTCCTAATTAATCCACAATATCAAATTAATCAAAATGCGAATTATCTCAAAAAGATATTTTCTTATAGAATCCAGAAGACTTGAAATTTTGCAAAAATGATGTACGTGGATTTAATTAAAAATCAAATAGTCAGATCACTCTATAATTTATTCTGTGCACAAAACAACTCCTCTTTGAATGAAATTTGGACTGTTAATTAATCACATATCACGTCATCATGTCTAATTTTTGTGTAATTTTTAGAGCAACCGTGTATCAAATGTCAATTTAAGAACACTGATTGGGTAAAATATGCAATATTTTAGTTAAACATTTTTAATTAATTACCCAAAACTCACAAAAAATACAATTAAATATCCAAGAGGTAGAGAATTAGTTGCTCAACATAAAAACATTTTTTATTGAATAAAAAGATGCCAAAATGAGGTCCAAATAAAAATGCGAAAAGAGGGTTATCTTTGCAAATTCAGAAAACCATATTTACAACAAAATATGTAAAAGGACCTGTTTGCAATTATAAAAACATAAAATATATACAATGCAATTTGTAAATTAAAAAAAAGGAAACCACCTTCTTCCTCTTTTGGCTCACGATGGGGATGAACCCAAATATCGAAGAGGTCGACGATGGCGGTGCGGCCGCACGTAGGGGGAGCGCGCGGTGGCCGGCGGCAAGGGGCGGCACGGGGGCACGGTGACGCGCGGCGGAGGTCGGGCGGCGACTGGTGTTGGAATGGCGGCGAGGCGCGGGGAGGTCGCGCTGTGGCGCGGTGAGCGGATGACGAGGGGCGCGCACTGGCGGCGCTTCGGCGCCTCAGGGCGCGGAGGAGGCACGGGGCGGCGGAGCCGCACGCGCGGCCGCTGACGCCGGAGAAGGGCGGCTACCGCCGACGGCTGGAAGGGGGGGGGGGACGGCGGCACTGGCTGCTGTTCCCCTCCGCCGTTTTTTTAATGCTGGAACTGTAATATGTTTTTTTTAATTTTTTTTAATTTTTTTTAAAAAAGAAAATGGATGAATGCAATATTAACAAATACTTTTATTTTTATTTGTTTTGTTTCAACAAAGAAAAATGAACAAAATGCAAAATGACAAGTATGAACAAATGCAAATATAATGGTGGGTTGATCGTGATGATATGAAAATAAAAAAATGGGGATGTGATGTGATGGATAAAAAAATAATGATGGTGATTCAAACGACAAGGAAACAAGATATTAGATAAAATAAAATAACGAGAGAAATGAGGAGGAATACTTACCTGAATCTTCGCCGGATTGGCGGAGCAGCTACGCTGGACTCATCGTCGCCTCGATCCGATTGGCGAAATAAAATCGAAGAGGCTGAGCGAGCTCGATGGGGAACTCGTGACGCAGAACGGAGCTCTGCGGATCTCGCCTGAAGGAGGTCGTCGCTTGAGGAATACGCTTCGCCGCTGTCACCAACAAAACACTCCAAGCTCTCTCCTTATTCTATTAGAATGGCGGATGGGTCAAAATGAGAATGTAGAGATGATTATAAAGAAGAAGAGAAAGGGAGGTTAGAAAGATGGTGGTGATGAATGGAGGTTAGATTATTTGTGGAGTTGAATGGAGGTTAGATGAAGAATGTGGGGTGGAATGGGAGTGGGTGGTAGAATAGAAGTTATTGTAGAGAATGGGAAAAAAAATAAAAGAGAAATAAAATGAAATAAAGTAGGCTGCTTATAATACAATAAAATAAAAGATAAGAAAAAGAGTGGAGAATTTACAAAAAAAGATCTACAACATGTACATATTTTTTTATTTGCTTTTCTTTTATGTATTTTTTTTGTCTTTTTAGTAAGAGATATTTACAACGGAAAAAATATAATAAAATAATATAATCAAAATACAACACAACAATGATTTTTTTGGATTTTTAGTAATTAAGAAAGATAAAATAAAAAATGAAGAAAGAAATAATATATATATATACATAATATACAATGTACATCTAGGTCCCAAAACCCAACTTTTGCAAACGAGCTCCGATTTTAATGAAACCACTTCCGTTGGATAGATAATTTTCTAACTTGAACTTTAAAAGTGAGTTTGATGAATTTGGAGTTCAGACGGAGCGGGAATTTGGCTTGGAATTTGGACTTTACGGCTTTTTCTCTTGGGATCTAGGAGCATTTATTTGAGTTAAAAAAAGTTTTGTATTTTTGTATTTTTATATACATTTTTATAAACAAGTTAGAGAAAGACTTAGGCAAAAAGGAGTTGAAATAAAATTATTAAAAATACAAGAAATTATGGGCTATGTACAGGTGAAAAACTCCTTTAATTTTGCGGCTTTTTATTGTTAATTTATTTTGTACAATATAATATACAATAATTAGTGTGTTTTATTTACAAGAGTTATTTTGTTAATTTATTGATTTTATGGACATTTATTTGGGATTTTACTTGGGGATTTTGCTAAGATCAAGATATTGAGATGATGAATCGTGGATTCATCACCTTCGCCCACTCCTGATCTAACGGTGCCCAGATGCCCTGCTGCTTCAGAAGGACGCGCATCTTGATCTGGCATAAACTGAATCCGTTCTTTTCCGTGAACTTCTTGATCTTTAGATTGTGCGATGCCATCTTACTGAATGATCCTAATGGAACCTGAAGCTCTGATACCGGTTTGTTGCGAATTGCGTAAGCAAAAAAACACAAATACGATCAAACAAGCAAGACAAAAACACAAGGATTTACAAGGCTCACCCGTAAATGGGCTACGTCCTTGGACAGCGACGATCTGTTTCACTATATGGAGAAAAATGTAATACAAAGGGTACTGAGAAGGTACATATATGGGATGAGAAACATGATCAGAATGAGGATACCATAGCTTTGACTCTATCGAATAGCGTTCTTCGAGCACTTTCAATTCGACCTAGGTTTCAGAACCTCTCTATTATCTCCCAAGGCGTAAACAGATTACAAATAGGGAGGCAAATGCTGCAAAAAAAGCAATGCAAGTTGCTCAGTATCTGGTGGCCCTAAGGCCCCTTTTATACTACAACAGAAGAATATCATTAGTATTCAGCAATCCATCCCAACAGCTCTCAGTCAATCAGAAGACATGACATAAATCAGACATGTCAGCAATCCTAGCCCAACAACTTTCAACCAATCAGAAGGCATGACACAGATCAGTCACGTCAGCAATCCTGTTCCAACAGCTTTCAGCCAATCAAAAGGTAGAACACAAATCAGACACGTCAGCAATCCTGATCCAACAACTCTCAGCCAATCCGAAGGCAGGATACAGATCAAACACGTCAGCAATCCTGACCCAACAGCTCTCAGCCAATCAGAAGCCAGGACACAGATCAACAACATCAGCAATCCAACAAGTGGTTAGGATTCAAGTCACATTAACACTGTTGACATTGAAGAACAAATTGCTTCTGCTCAAACTAGTGATTGGATAGAGGAGGGGACACATCGTGATCCCTAGTAGCATAAAAAAGAGTTATAACATGAAAAAACAACATGAAGTTAAAGGTCATGTAAGTGAAGATGAAACCAATCTTGATCAAGGTCACTCCCAATATGATCCAAGTCATCAATCTGGATCCTTGTTCCTCTTCTAAAAAAACTGTTAGAAAATAAGAAGCGGAAGCGATAATGATAAACAGAGCACAAGAACAGAAAGATAAACACGGAACACCATGATTTTTACGTGGAACCCTACTCCGTGAGGAGCGGGATGAAACCATGGGAGAAGCCCTCAAAGGGGCATATTTAGCATTGCTTTTTCTCATCTGATACAGGAGGTCTGGGGCTCCTTATATAGCCTCCACAGATCCTCCAAGTCCCACCACTGGTCGATGTGGGACTAAACACAAGGATGTGGTAAATGGATCCTGGAGATATCCATTTACCCATCTACAACTCAATAGGCACACAACCAAATACTCCAACACTCCCCGTCAAGCTGGAGCATGCAATGCTCAGCTTGGACAAACAAATAGAGAGAAACTCAACTCACGCTACAGGACACTACGGACAATATCAACTCAACGCACACAACTGCTGTTGTCGAGGACGTTGCTTCTCATGCCGTGCAGGTGAGGAGGACGAACGGGCTGGAGTGTGAGTCAACTGAATCTCCTCGTCGGAGAGCATGTGCTCTGAACTGCGCCTGTCAGAGTCACTGCAACTGAAAATGAGTCTCCTTGTCTGAGTACTCTGACCCGCCACAACATGTGGACAACTGCTCCATCTCTGAAAAGGGCAGAACTGAAAAAGATAGTGGAAGTGCAATCCTCGTCAGAGTCAACGATCGCTGGATAATGGAGCCTGAAAGAAGTCTCCTCGTCGGAGAACTGGGTCTCTTCCATCTAGCACAGAGAATGATACTCTGCTCTGGAGTACCTATGATACCACATGAAAACTCTGGCCAACAAAACAAGAAGAAAGATGGGGACCACTACAAAAGATGGCATACATATGCTCATCTGAAAAGACCGCATACTCGTGCGTGTCTAAAACTGGAGACTCGAAATTAATCGTCGAGTCTGAATCTGGAATCTGTAGAGTCTGATCAACTGGCTGGTCTGGAGACTGACATCTGAATCTGGAATCTGGATCAAGACCTGTGGCTTTACATATATACTCCCCCTTTCTCCCATACTGGTCGGAATGAAGACATCGACAGTTGGGAGAAGACAAGATAAATGGGGAGAAAATAAAACATACTCAAAAAAAAATTCTTACGCCTTTTTCTTTTCCTCTCTATTTTTATAAGCCGTCCAAACATTGTTTTTGAAAAATATAATTTTTTTAAGCTGTTTCAACATTTTTTACAGCGTTTCACTTTTTTTGAAATACTTGCATACGACTTTTTCGTGTACGTGCCTTTTTTGCTGGGTTTTTTTCAATCCTTTTTTTTGAACAACTGACTTAGACCACTTGGGCCCAACACTCTGAACTCATTTTTTAACAACATGCCCACTTGGGCTGAAAGAAGTAGGCCCACCGCATGCGGCCTCTTTTTTTTTAAAACTCACGCCCAATTGGGCTGTCAACCAAATGACCCTCTCCCTTTTTCTTTTATAAATGCAGGTCCCTCTTTTAGGGTTCCCAATCGCGGGAAACCCTTTTCCTGGAAAAAGGGAGCTCCGCCCGCCCTGGAGAACTCGAGCTCCTCCTGGAGCTCTATACTTTGCGCAGGGCCTGAAGCAGATGAGGAAGGTCGCCGCCTGAGTGCGCCTGGGCTACTGGCGACGAGGCTGCGCACTTTGGAGGATCGCACCGACTGAGCGCTTTGGAGGAGAGAGGCGACATAGAGGCTCCGCCACCGACTGGGATGCACGAAGGACGAGCCAACATCCCACTAGGGGAAGTCTTATGCTACGGGGCGATGGAGGGTGGCGTCGCCCAGGAGGTTGCAGCCTGAAGATGGGGCTCCGCCAGGTGGATGCGCATAGAGGCTCGCCGCCAGGAGGTGCCGTTGAGGAAGGTGGCACTATAGGGCTCGTCGTGATGGAGAGATGCCGTTGCAGCATGCTCCTGTAGCGTGTACGAGACATGTGCGGCGGTGCCGCTGCTTGTTTATGCGATCGCTTGGATGAAGCGATGATCGCCTAGAGAGGCCTTGGCAGGAATATGTGGGGAATACGGCAAGGCGGTATCGCCTGAGGCGGGCGGGAGCACCGCAGTCTGGTGAAGATGGAGGGGGCAGTGCCCTGGAATTCCGAGGCTCGGCCTGGAAGTGTGAGGGTTGTGCCTGTGCTGCTCCACCGCTCGGACATGGTGGTTCCAGAAATCATTGAACAAAATCATGAAGAAAATCATGGTTTCATATGAAATCCTATAATAATGAATAAATCTCCAGCACGAACAAAACAATCTTCAAACTAAGAACTTGATCTTCACAGAATTAGGGTTTTTTGTGAAACCCTAGATCTTTTGAACAAATCACGAATCTCGAACAAAAACAACGAACATGAAATCCTCGAGAATCGAACCCGCTCTGATCCATTTTTAGAAATAGGAAGCGGAAGCAGAATGATAAACAGAGCAAAAGAACAGAAAGAATAAACATGGAACACCATGATTTTACGTGAAACCCTACTCCGTGAGGAGCGGGATGAAACCACAGGAGAAGCCTCAAAGGGACATATTTAGCATTGCTTTTTCTCATCTGATACATGAGGTCTAGGGCTCCTTATATAGCCTCCATAAAGCCTTCAAGTCCCACCGTTGGTCGATGTGGGACTAAACACAAGGATGTGGTAAATAGATCCTGGAGGTATCCATTTACCTATCTACAACACAATAGGCACACAATCAAATACTCCAACAAAACAATGTTGAAAATGACGTCATGATGTCAAAGATGTCAGTTCTAATGTTTAAATCATCTTGTAGAAGAAGATTTCATTGCTCATAGAATACAGAGAGATCATACTTCCTTCAAGCCATGTTGAGTACACAAATATCTTATTAACAAAAATGATGGCTACTACAAACTGTGGCAATTATGGCAGCGATAAATAATTTATCTATTCACTTTCTAGTTATGTGATCCCAGTTTAATACTGAGATTGTGACTAATCTTAAGTGGGTTCAGACCATACATGAAGACATTGGTGGCTCTTGTTAGAAAACAAACCTAAGATGTTGCTGATATTCCCATAATGATCCATATAGTTGGTTCTACATGGATCTACACGATAAAGTGCAAACTAGTTGGCCATGTTGAGAGGTATACGTCAAGGCTCATTAAATAAGGGTTCAATGAAAAATATAGCGATGGCTATTCCAAACTTTGCCCCTGTAGAAAAGATGAACAGGTTGACCTTTGTAATCAATCAACATGTCAACAACTACTATGGCTTTAGTTACCTCATTCACCCCTTGATAGCTGGGGCCCAATTTCTTAAATCGGTCCATGAATCTGAATACCTTGTATTCTTCACATCTCCTTGATATCGAACAACAAATAAAAAAACTGCTTAGCATACCCACGAGCCGTTTTTGTTTTGCTTTAGGCATCAAAGTGCATTATGAATGATACATGTGGTGTTCTTGGACAAGAATTGATCCTTTTACTCCTTTCTGATATCCTCCCATGTAGATATGCTCAGTCTCTCATGCATGGCTATGCCACCACAGTTGCGCATCTCTTGAGAGACATGGATGTCAAATTCACCTTCTCTAATCCAATTATCCACACTCATGTTTAGTCCCACATGGACCGAGCAATGGGACTCCGATATATAGTGGGGCTATAAAAGGAGCCCCATACCCCATACTCATTGAGAAAATTCAATAGAAGATTCGGTCCTTTTGAGGCCTTCTCCCATGGTTTCATCTCACTCCTTTGGGAGTAGGGTTCCGCGTAAATCAAGTTGTTTATGTTTGATCTCTGATTATCGATTTTGCATCTGCTTTTATTTATTTCAATATGCTATCAGAGCAAGTCGATTCTGTGGGTTCAATTCAGATTTTATTTCATATTCATCTTCATTATCTAGTCATGTTCAAGCTCTAGGGTCTTTGATGAAACCCTAGTTCAAGCAACAACACGAGATTTCCAGGGGTGTAATCTTCCCTGATTCGCGTGCAAGGTGCTAAAGATCCAGGGTTCCATGAGCCTCTATTATTTAAAGAAGAAGAAGAAAATGCATCTTGTTCCACTAACGAAGGCCATCGGAACCCTAATAGCGACGAGATTCTACTCCAACGATAGTGCAAATCAAAGGTTGTAAAAGTTGGTAGTCGGCACCGGTCGGCCGGGTTCACTGACTAAGGATCAATCGGTAGTCGGGAAACTAATCGGATTTAGTCGGACTTTAATCGACTTTGAATTTTTTGGTTATTTTAAATATATAACTCGTTTTTATACATACATTTACATAGATTTTGTACATTTTATACTATCATGATGAAATAAAAGAAGTAATTGAATTTAAATAAAACATTAACCATATCATAATAAGTTTGCTTTTAAAAAAATAAAACATAAAAAATCATGCAAAAAATTGGTCGACTAGTGTGCCTAATCGGAATTAGTCAGTACTCAATCGGCCACCATACTGATTAAGCTAGTCAGAATAGTCGGGCTAGTCGGCAACTTTTACAACACTGGTGCAAATCATTATTCAATCATCGTTGTTGAAGCGACGACCTCCAGAGACCATGTATGCAGCAGAGATGATCCTGTACGTGCAAATATATGGGTCCCATGTTGGAACCCTTCCTCAGAGGAAGAAAGAATGGAGATGGAAGCATCTTCATGCATTGCTACGTGCAAAGATTTCAATGATCTGGCAAGACTCCTACATCTCAAGGCGACACCAGTCCAGGCGGCGCTTCCCCATTCGAGAATCATCAGAGGCAGGGTAGCTGGTAGTGGTAACAGAAGGTCCCATTGCACCTTCGTCGCAACCCTAGGTGGAGACAACTACAGCACCTTCGCACCAATCACTAAATCGATCACTCCTACAGGCAATCTACTCTAGGAAAACCTAGGCGGTGGCATTCCTCACGGAATCTCATTGTTTTCAGTATGGTATCAGAGCAAGTCGATTATGTGGTTCGATTCCGATTTTATTTCATGTTCATGTTCAATTATCCATTCATGTTCAAGCTTTAGGGGTTATGATGAAACCCTAGTTCAAGTTGCAACATGAGATTTCCAGGGTGTAGTCTTCCCTGATTTGCGTGCAAGGAGCAAAAGATCTGGTTCCATGCGCCTCTATTATTCAAAGAAGAAGAAGAAAATGCATCTTGTTCAACTAGAGAAGGCCATCTGGAACCCTAACGACAACGAGATTCTACTCAAGCGACGGTGCAAATCATTGTTCAATCAACGTTATTGAAGCAACGAGCTCTGGAGACCATGTATGCGGCAAGAGATGATCATGTACACGCAACAGATATGAGTCCCATGTTGGAACCCTCCTTAAAGGAAGAAAGAATGGAGATGGAAGCATCTTCATGCGCGGCTACACGCGAGACTTCAGCGATCTAGCAAGGCTCCTGCATCTCCAGTCTCGAAGTCATCCTTGCGCGATCTAAAGAAAAATCGACGAGAAGAGTGGCAAGGCTCTTGCATCTCCATGCGACACTAGCCCAGTCGACGCTTCCCCCATGCAAGAATCATCGGAGGCGGCATAGTAGGTAACGTAAGGCCCAGGTTGTCCTAACCTTATTGAATCGTGCTTTCTAATGAGCCTTGGACAGGATGTCTCTAGGCCACTATATGGGTCACGACCCGGCTGACATTCCAGGCCTTGGATTCAGGCTAGACGGTAACCGAGCCCAACCCAATAACACAGATTGGCCTAAAGCTAAGCCCAAGATTGCACATAATTCTCATGATCTCAGACTTGCGTCGAGTTTTGTGGGATGGGCTTTGGGTTGGGTTAGGGTTGGATTCGGTGGTCTGAGCTTTGGGTTTGGTAGGACTGGTCCTATCCAATGCTCAATTCTAGTTGACAGTGAGTCCTCAATGTGGACTCCATCTCTGCCAATTCATGCTCAATAGCAGCAGCCTAACCTAGTGAATCATGCTTGTTAACGGGCCTTGGACGGGCTGTCTCTGGGCCACTATATGGTCCACAACTCGGCTGACATTCCAGGCCTTGGATTCAGGCTCGACGGTAACCAAGCCCAATCCAATAACATAGATTTGCCCAAAGCTAAGCCCACAATTGCCCATAATTCTCATGATCTCGGACTTGCGTCGAGTTTTGTGGGATGAGCTTTGGGTTAGGTTAGGGTCGGGTTTGGTGGTCTGAGCTTTGGGTTTAGTCGGGTTGGTCCTATCCAATGCTCAATTCTAGTTGAGAGTGAGTCCTCATTGTAGACTCCATCTCTGTCAATTCATGCTCAATAAAAACAACATAATCATAAACGACCGTAATCATTACTTTATCCAAAGTTTTGAGGTCAATTTGTTCCAACGAATTGATATAATATATTACAACTTAAAGCTTTGATTTGCTCTGATGCCAACATCATGGGGGTTATCTCAAACTATTTTCAAGAGCTTTCCTATTTCGTGTTAGCCTTCCCTTGACCGGCCTTCCTTGCAAGGGTATTGCTTCAACACCACACGGCTGCAAATCCGCTACCACTTTTGATTGATCACTTGCCAACACGATCCTCTACAATCAGGACATATGCCGAACTAGATTGGACCAAAAATCCTCAATAGTGACCAATGATAATTCATGATCATCTGCAAGCACTCATGACCTACTTCAAGACAAGTCCCTTCGTGATATTCTGCGTGCAAGGACAATCAGTTACAAGAATCTTATGATCTTTCAAGATAAATTGTGATTGTCTCCACCTAAATGATTGCCGAGTTGTTCATGCATGATGGCCTACCATCAAACATCCACGCACACTTCCAATTGTGGATTTGAGAGGTGTGACAATATCCATGTTGTTGCAATCGTAACTGGAACAACATATACTCACATGGATTCTCTTAGATGTGTATTTTTCTTGAATTTTGCTCCCAACAGGGACGCATTATTACCACTATTATCGTGATATTACCACGGTTTGCATAAGAGTATATTACCAAGAATAGTATAGTTTTACCTTCAAATTTGTTAGATGTGCTAGATTATTTTAGCAAGGACGGTATTACCTCTATTGATATAAAGTTTGGTGCCGAGAGGAGACCTCTATTGACAAAAAGTTTGGTACCGGGAGGAGAACAGGTGGGCCTCCCACAAGAGGTGCGAGAAGAGTACAGGAAGGTAATGAGGAGCAAGAGGCAGCATGAGCCACGGGTCTAGGGGATGAAGGGGAAGATATATCAGGGGAAGGAATATGAGCATACGAAGGTAGGCAAGGGACACTGGTGTAAGAGGGTAGGGCATGTGAGAAGGAGCAAGGACATGCAGTGAACAGTAAGCGGGTGCCTCCGACGAACAGCAAGGCTGTGGAAGGAAACCGAAGGCACAGAAAGGGGAGCAAATTGGGCAGGTGAATGGTGTAGGATGGAGAGGTGACTGTTTTTTTGGTTAAGTTAATTGGATGAGTTTGAGGATCCACTTGCACCAGATAACCAAGAAAAACTGGAGGTTTTGGTGAGAAAATCACGACGTCCACTGAATGCAAGATATGTGGTTGTAGGTTTCGATTTGAAAAACAGGGTGCACAATCATTTGCTATCAAATCATTTTCCAAACTTCCTGTATGAAGAGCTATGCTTCAAAGATTTATAACTTACCAACCTCCACTTAGCAGAGCAGAAATTTTACCATGAGAATAGCTGAAACTGGACGTGTCACCTCCCACACAAGAAAAATCAAGCAAAGGTATCAAATCATACATGCTAATATACCATTAACAGCAAACCAAGATGAATAATGTTTCAGTATGCTTCTAAAGGAAAGCTACAAAGATAAGCTTGAATTGCTGAATTGTACAGAAAGATAACAAAGCAAGCTGAATTAACTGCTGATCTGCACCAACCAAGGGCACAATTCTTCTGATTTTCTAAGCGAAATCTTTCTTAAGAAGCCAGACACAAGCAGTAGATAATAACTTAAATTTCTAGCAAAGGGAAAGCCTGAATATCTGAGGACAGTGAGAGTGTAAAAGATGAGAAATGCGAACCTGATTTAACTTATTTAGCCAACGACAATATATGACAGAGTTCAAGAAGGAAATCGAATAATGATGAAAAGAGCACTGGATTTTGAAGTGATCAGGCAGAAAGCTGTGTTAGTAGCAAGGAAAGAAAACATGTTACCTCTTCTCCATTGGACTCTTAACGAGTGTAGAAAAGGTGATTTTGTTTTCACACGGTAGAAGAAAAACTTATATCAAGACTAAAAATTATATGTCCATGGCAGCGATCATAAATAAGAATCCAATTGAGCCGAATTAGGGCTTTCCTAAGAATCATCAAATTAAGCTCTACTTCTCAATCTTGATAAGGTCACCGCGAAACAACTCTTACCCTCTAACCAGTTTGGGACCAACAAAACATACTGTGGCATAGTACAAACATACAAAAAAGGAATAAATTAATGAATTTTGGATTCTTACCTCCTCCCTTTTCCAACTCAGAAAAAGGCCAGTCATGCGACATGCCTAAATCCACAAGCAACTCAATACAACAAAGCGCTACAGGCAGTCATAAAGAAGACACAAACCTAGAAATCACAAAGAATACCCAAACCTAACTAATCTTCAGATCACAATCCCTACAAATCAGAACACTAATCACCACCCAAACCTGCATCGACACTCCAAAACAAAACTTGCCACCCTCACAATCACATCCCTTCCTCACAATCAGGACCACCTAGATGAAGAAACCCCCCATTCCATCACGACCCATGTTTCAAAATCTCATATTTCATATAAAACTCCGCTGCAAGCACACATCAGCCGAGAACGACGACTCTATCAAAGAAACATTCCAAGTAAAACAAGAAAAGGTTGCAAATGAGGGGTCGATAGCTGACCTGTGAACCTCTCGAAAACCTTCAGCTGCATCCTTCAGTTCCTGAAGGTGTTATTAATAATTAATTCCAGGGAAAATATGCTAAGTGAAGATGAACTTACGAGGGTATAATTAATGGTCAAAGGAGGAGGAAGGCTGGTGGTGGCTGCGGTAACCGTGTCAAAAGGTTAGGCTAACCGCGTCATGACCAAACACGTGTCCAAGAGCCTAGTTCTCGGGAATGATTCTTTTGATAAATTTTAAAAAAAAACTGGAGGATTAATATTAGTAGGATCAATAATGAGGATGGTTATTGGTTAAGCAAACTCAAATTTGATTATCTGAAACAGCTGCATCATTCATGTGAATTGACGGCACCACCCGGATTTGATCAAACTATGACCGGGTCATGGTCTGGGCCGCAGATCCAAATCCCCACGTCTAAGACCAGGGCCGAAACACGACCCATTTGCTAATACTTCACGGTTCAAGCTCGATCAATGTTACCCCCTCGAAAACGTATGGAATAAAACCATTTACACGGGAAAAATCGGGATATTTGAGTTGATCTGCCATAGATTCCCGAGACTGACAGCATCAGGTGCAGAGGCGAGGCCACTTGCCCACCATAACGCCAACAGTGATGCGTGTCGGAAATTGATTGTGATTTGCTGATCTAGAAATATCTGATCAACCCCAAGTTCTTACCAATCAACCCCAAGTTCTTACCAACAAAGACCCGCAATAGTCGTATGTTTGATTTGTCGTTGTAGTATGAATGAAATCCACGTGCACACTTTCAAATTAGATCATAATATAAATGTCCAATCGACCTCAACCACTGCATTGCACCACTCGAAACATGACAGCAGAGGAGAAGATCATGACGGCGTGCGTCACCGGAGGGACCGGCTACATAGCCGCCGCTCTCGTCAAGCTTCTTCTCGAGGATGGCTATAGAGTTCATGCCACCACCCGCAACCCTGGTAGTTCTTGCGCCTAAGATTGTACGCAAATTAATGTTTCGAATGTGAAGATGATATATCGTACTCTTCTTATATATATCCATGTAGATGATAACGCGAAAAATGCGCACCTTCTTGCGTTGCGGGGCATCGGCGAGGTGAAGCTCTTCCGAGCAGATCTAAAGGAGGAAGGGAGCTTCGACGAAGCGATCAACGGATGCGACTATGTCTTCCATCTAGCTCTCCCTGATGGAGGGCTGGAGAGCGATGACGTTGAGGTTTGCATAATTGATTGGATTTGAATTCGCGAAATCGAGCTGCCGAATAGATTATCAGCATGTACACGTTTGCAGGAGATGATAAAGTATACAAAAAAGGGGACGATCGATGTGCTGCGTGCATGCGTGAAAGCGAGGACGGTGAAGCGGGTCATTTACGCCTCGTCGGTGGCAGCGATCTCGGCCAAGCGACACGAAGAAACCGGCTTGGTAGTCGATGAGGAATGGTGGTCGGATGTGGAGTACCTTGCTTCTGTTAAACCGCCTAGTTGGGTAAGTTCTACAATTGATCTATTACACCAAGATTGTATAGCAATTCTTAATCAGCTCGGCTTCACTGACTGGAAGTATATCGGTGATTTCACACTCTTACTCCACCAAGTACAATTTTGAAGAAGGAAAGAAACGAGTTTCTAGACTATTATATATGTTTATGTTAGGTTTCTGCCATGTGATGTTGATCGGATTCGTTCTTAACATGTCTTTCTCTTGCTGTATGGAAGGTATACCATGTAGCGAAGACCCTGGCGGAGAAAGAAGCGTCGGAGTTTGCCAAGGAGAACAATCTGGACCTTGTAAGCGTGAACCCAGTCTTTGTGGTTGGGCCTGGCTTGACCCCGGAGCCCCCCATCTGCATCCGCCTGGCGCTGTCCATGCTCACCGGTGAGGGCATGAAATCAATGCCAAAATAACTGGCGAAGAAACAGAAGACTACGTATATTCCAGCTTTGTGATCTTAACTGGTTGTGATGTAGGAGAAGAATGGTTGGTTGCTACTTTGAAGGCAATGCAGCAGCTATCGGGATCCATCTCGATTGTCCATCTTGACGATGTCTGCCGCGCATTCGTCTTCTTAGCAGAGACTGAATCAGCATCCGGGCGATACATAGTGGCTAGAGTTAACAGCGACGAGGGAGAGCTTGCGCGCTTCCTCTTCGGTAGATATCCGCATCTGAAATGCAGCAATCTTCAGTAAGTAGCCTTGGATTGTCTCTTGCTTGAGCAGTGAACCGTCAATCCAATCGGTTGTCTAATTTTTAGTATGTACTATCTTGGTATCCATGGATTTAATGCAATGCTGGCATTTTTATCACCCTAACTGCTTCTTTCAGTCTCGACGACTTCGCGGAGAAAGCCAAGCTGTGCTTCTCGTCGGAGAAGCTCGTCCAGGCAGGGTTTCAATTTAAGCATGAAAATCTTGAAGAGATCTACGATGATGCTGTGGCATATGCCGTAAAAGTTGGGATGTTTCCTACTACTACTGGGAGTTAGATTTGGGTTTAATTCAGCAGAAGAATTGATCATGCAGGTGGGAGTCGATTAGATTAGAAATGAATGTTTTCCATCCAAATAATACACATTGCATTCTCTTTAAATGTAATATAGTTGTCGACCAAGTTCAGTTATATGATATATAAGCTGTTTCATGTCATTTGGTATTATCCATATTTCAAAGAGTTGCGGGCTGATTAATATCGTATGAGATTATATCTTTTTAATTGAAAAGTTGCAGAAGAAAAGGACATAATTCAAGATAATAGTCATTACATAGAAATTGATGGGAGACAAGCAACAAGCTGCATCGTTAATCTGTTTTGTATGGCAAATTCAATCCTACGAAATACAACATTCATAGATCTAGGAACCATACCAATGCTATGCATAATTTTTTGGATCCTCTTGAGGAGTTTCACTGCTTCACTTGTCAAGAACCCAAATGTATCAAAATCAAAGGCGATGAATACATGTTGATTGTCAATACAGGCCTTCTCATGCTTAGCCACTTTAGTTGAAGCAGCTTTTTGTGTAGCGTATCCCGCAACAAAATCACTCTTTATCGGACCCACCAATGGAGAAACTCCAGTCGAATCGACGTACACATGTTTTCCTCCAACCCATCCAAATATTAAAACATCTGCTAGTCTTAAGTGTCGATCTCCCCTCTTGTGGATCAATCAAAAAATTCACCGGTGCTTTTTTTTGAAGCAACCCCCGCATGTCTGAGTACATCAAAAATGGCATCCCTGACAAGACCATGTCTATATTTAAAACCTGGAAGTTCGCGACAATGAACGACATGCTCCCCAAAAGCATCTAAGTATGATTTGTGGCATACTGAGCAAGCCTCATCTGTTGAGAATAGAGGAATCATGAGGCGGTACTTTGAGAATAGTACGATATTCAATGGGTGACATATGCATTGCAAGCCCCTCAATAGGAATGACAAGAATGAAATCTTAAACATATTCAACTTGTAAACATCGGAAATTGCTTTTTGTTTATCAGTAATGTCAAACTCAACTTCCATTTCTTTTACGATTTTGCTAAAAAAAGCATCGTAGATTTTTAATTGCAAAGAATTTGTCTTCATTATGGTTATATACAAAATGTATCTTTTTCATGGGCGAATCCCAAATACAGCAAGTTGGAAGGAGTTTCGTAAATATTCACCGTCATATTCTGACTACAATCAAAAATCAAAATCTAACCACTGAAAAATCAACGACGACGTAGGTATATTTTAACGTGGAGAAACCTCTAATGTGAGGGTAAAGAACCATGTGTCGAAGATCATCACATTATGGAGAGAAGAGATATACTACGACAAAACTGGCAAATGACACAGAGTGATTTAATTTCATAGTCATATCATCCGCAGTTAAATGTATGACAATATTTATTCATTGCTTGATTTTTTTAAATTGCTATGAATATCGTATTGGCTGCTATATTGCTAATAAGGTATTCTTGCGGCAACTAAGTTATAGGAGCAGAATTGTCAGGAACCAAATATCTATTTGTCAATAAAAATTCCACCATCAAAATGTTGACACTAAAATTATCATCACACATTATACTAAAATAATTTGTTGCCGCAAGGTTATGGAAACATATTTTCAGTTCCGACTACGGCTACTGGGCATTTGACAACCGGTATTGGCAACATTAAAGGCCGAATTCGTCGCACCAAGATAAATTTATATTTTTCTTACAATGATCATTCATTGACTCTCTCTTCAAATCGTTAATAAACTAGTAACAATTAGTACAAAATTATACGAAATTGTTAACAGATGATCGTCATTATATGTAATTATTGACATGCCTCGCAACCTAATTGATTAGAGAATACATTTGGATTCGTACAAAATTATAGGTTGGATGGACATATCATCCAACCTACCCTATGTATATTAAGGTTCACCAGAAAAATATGCAAGCAAACGCTGTGAAGTGGGTGGTTAGTAATTTGTTCATATGATTCTGGCATAACAATACGAAGCTATTTAACATGTTCTACTTCTTATTTTTGAACTTTTTTACAGCTGAAAACTTCCAGCTTTTGTTTCGGACCATCAATGCTTTTTTCGGTTAGTGACTGATAATTTAGACCATCAACATTTTCTTCAGCTTAGTTGCGTGAAGAAATAAACATGGACTTTTGACAAAAATTATCTGCTCCTATTATGATGCCATCAAAGCTGTGCATAAATATTTTTCAGGTCACATATGTGGAAGCAATGAGTTGGCAGTCTGGACTTTTCTAAGAAGTAATATCACTCTCTGTTTGAATATTCCCTCTGCCAGTTCAAGTATAATATAATTGCTTTAAATGCCATTTTTATGCATGACAGTGCCATCCAACCTACCCTATATTAGGATTCACTAGAAAAATATGCCAGCAAATGCTGTGAAGTGGGTGGTTAATAATTTGTTCATATGATTCTGGGGTAACAATATGACACTATTTAGCATGTTTTACTTCTTATTTTTGTACTTTTTTACAGCTGAAAACTTCCAGTTTTTGTTTTGGACCATCGACACTTTTTTTAGTGCTGATAATTTAGACCATCGGCATTTTCTTCAGCTTAGTCGCGTGAAGAAATAAACATGGACTTTTGATAAAAATGATCTCATAAACAAAAAAGTTCAAGGATTTGTTATCTGCTCCTATTATGTTGCCATCAAAGCTGTGCATAAATATTTTTCAGGTCACATATGCAGAAGCAATGAGTTGGCAATCTGGACTGCTCTAAGAAGTAATATCACTCTCTGTTTGAATCTTTCCTCTGCCAGTTCAGGGATGAAATAGTTGCTTTAAATGCCATTTTTATGCATGACAGTGTCATTCAACCTACCCTATGTGTATTAGGGTTCACCCGAAAAATATGCAAGCAAACGCTGTGAAGTGGGGGGTTAGTAATTTGCTCATATGATTCTGGCGTAACAATATGACACTATTTAACATGTTCTACTTCTTATTTTTGAACTTTTTTACAACTGAAAACTTCCAGTTTTTGTTTCGGGCCATCGACGCTTTTTTGTTAGTGACTGAAAATTTAGACCATCAACATTTTCTTCAGCTTAGTTGCGCGATGAAATGAACAAGAACTTTTGAATAAAAAGATCTCATTAACAAAAGAAAATTCAAGGATTTGTTATCTGCTCGTATTATGCTGCCATCAAAGCTGTGCATAAATATTTTTTAGGTCACATATGCGGAAGCAATGAGTTGACAGTCTGGACTGCTCTAAAAGTAATATCGTTTTCTGTTTTAATCTTCCCTCTGCCAGTTCGGGTATGAAATAGTTGCTTACCCTATGTGTATTAGTGTTCCATAGAATGCTGATGTTACCCTTCAAAAAGACAACTGCCAATTTTCTTGTTAGATCTATTGTAGCAACCATGTTAAGATTCAATGATCTGAGTTCAACAACAATGATGATCTTAAATTTCGTGCTAACTACTTCAACATCTTACACAATGTAACATCCCGGGCTTAGGTCCTCGGTCCGTTATTGAGGAAAACTGGCTTTGACAACTTGTTAGATTCGGGTCCAAATGGATCCGTTGACAACCACCCAAAATGCTTAAACCCAAGTTGTCAAGTAGTAATCCTCGCCACTTATATCCCACTCTCACACTTTGTAAATTTTAAATGTGTGACTATATTTCGGGTTATGGGTGTTATACACAATCTCCTTGAGATCAACAACAACGACTATCCATAGCTGAGACATCATCCAGATTTTGATCTGCGAATGCCAACACACTCCAAAAATCCAAAACAATATCACTCTCCAATTGACTAAATTTCGACATTGATATCTAAAGTTCCTAGTGAGTACAATACTTGGTCAAATTATATGGGCATGTGTCACCTTTCACCTACCCCAACCACTCGAATTCGCCTCCCTTTCCTCCCTATTAAACCTCTCAGCAATCTTGATAGAGGAAATTTTGTCCTTGTATGTCAAAATCAAATTTGGCATAAGTTAGTGATCTTTCTACTATACACTATAGCTAAGCAGCCTTTTCAGGATGAATTTTTTATTTTACAGTATAACTTCTCCTTCAAAAGGCGGTTTTGGTATAAAACTAAATCTATTTTTTTAAGAGCAGGCATTACCGTGAATAGTAGGAGTGCCTTAGGAATGATGAAATCCATGGAAATAATGTTACAATTGAATGCAAAAGAAAAAAGTTACATTAAAATAAGTTCCCAACTTAAGAGGGAAGGAAAAGTGAGATGGGTGTCCATTAGACCCCATTCTCTGCTTCGTCCCTTCCTCCCGCTGAAGATGAGAAAAGGAGAAGAGAAAAGAAGAGAAGAAGAGAAGAGAAGGAAAGGAGAAAGACAAAGAAGAAGAAGAAGAAGAAGAAGAAGAGATAAGTCATCTCACCTCCCTTTCTATTTTGTTTTTCTTGTTGACTTAGGTTATTGTGGATGAGATGTTGATTTATTTTAGTGTAGTGGTAGAATGTGGTCATCTTGGTGTTTGTTGATCTATATATTTATTTTCGATAGAGGGGTAATGGAAGTTGGACAAAATCAGTGCGAAGGATTATTTTGTTAGAAAAGAATGATAGACGGAGATGGGATTTGGTTTTGCATGTGAAAATTTGTGAGGATGATTTCTTTGTAGAATAAAATGGAAATGATTTTTTTTATATTTGAATTAGTATTGCAAAAAAAATGTGAGGAATGTTTGATTGTTCGAACAATAGGGTGAATGATATTAGAATTGGATTTAGTTTTTCATGTAAGAGATGAAATCAATTGTGTATTCAAATTTTTATGGACTGCATAGCAGTGAGTTGTGGCATGTTGATTTTGTGGTTGCATGTAAATTTTTCTTAACTTTGTGGATGTTTGATGGTGGAACAATATCTCTCCTTGTTGATTATGGGATTACTATTAGAATATGTTAATTTTAGTGGTTAGAATATAGTGGATAATGGTCCAATGGAGTGAGAGAATGAGAAATGCAAGGAAGAGATATCATGGTGAAAGACTATCTTATGTAAGGAGTAAATATGAAAGGGTAAAGGTGAATGATATAGTTCCATATGGAACTATTCACCGTTGATTTCTTATTCTTCGTTTGATAGAAATCATTCTTAACAATAATTCATTCTTGCAGCAAAGTCAAACTCAGCCGGATTACTTGGGAGTTTGAACGCCGAGACTGCTCATATCAGAGGTAAGGATTTCCTTGATGAAAATAATGTTTTAGCATTCATCTTGCTGAGTTGGTTGTTTATTAAATATTTGTCTTTTAATATCATGTGGATACCTACGTGTCGAGTTAATATTAAGACACATAGGAAAAATTCCTGGGAATCATTTACATTGGGAATATTTGATTTTAGAACAGAGCTTGGGAAGCTAAAATATGAAAAATACGTAGTGAAAGAAAAGAAGAGTGAAATAAGAGAAGTTTAGGACTTTTCTCCCTACTGGCCATGGTAGATCATTCGGATCGAAACTCATTGTATAGCACAAGATGAGGTAACTGACTGAATATTAATTCGTGATAAGTCATAAGAAAATTTCAGGCCTAGAATGGAAATGAGAAGGAGTGACTCTGGGGATAGTCACTTGAGAAGTGAGGACTTCTCACTTCATCCAAGTAATGAGCATGTGATATACACTTGAGGGTTAACAAATCGAAGGACCGTTAGTTGGTTAGGGTACCTGCTAGCTACAAGTAATCTTAACCATTAGGGAATTCCTGAGAGGAGTTACACAATAGATGCACTAACATCAATCACATTGGCAATGAAAAAAAAGTGGATCATGAATGATCAGATTTTGAAGAAGGAAAAAGAGAAAAATAAATACTTCCATCACCCATAGAATATAAAACTGCTACTTTTCATCCTAGTTATGTCTTTTATATGTAATCGTTGAGCCCTTACTCACATCCTTAGTTGACAACCCAATTCAGGTGATGGTCATGAAGGATATGGTTAGAATCCTCAAGTGCATCACGGAAGCGTGAGCGTCGTATCGAATACGACGAGGAACGACTAGTCGCACTAGTTGTTCTATGCAGCGGAATTTAAAAATTTTCATGCGACGAAATCACATGATCCAAGAATGCTTCTCGGATCGTTTCGTCTAAACCACAAACAAGTAATAGGATTACCTCTTGAAGCGTGGTTGCGATCAAGTCTCTAAACGAAGAGACCTCCTGTCTCAAGTCCGATCCGACGGAGGAGACACTTGCGAGCGCGTGGATGAACCGCATTCTTCTCGCAATCCATGTTGATGATCCAAGCAGTGGATCTCCTGATCTCGACACACGAGATCTGACGTCTTCTTCACGAGCGAGGCGCACCGAAGGAGACGGAGATCCACGAGCAGACGATCGGACATCATAACGATGACGTTGCGGCGATGGAGAACCTCTATAGGGCATCCATGGTGGACGGCCATGAGAGGAAGAGAGAGAGTATACATGTAGAGAGAAAGAGAGAGAGAGAGAGAGAGAGAGAGAGAGAGAGAGAGACTTATGTTCTCTTGGTGTAAAGAAGAGCAAAGGGGTGCCATTCTATTTATAATATTTTGGGATCCATGGATCTCAATCCATGGGCAATACAAATGCAATGGCTCTCATTGATTGTGTTTCTTATAATGGCCAAGATTTGTGTTGGTAAAAACCAACAACAATTAATTTAATTTAGATTAAATATATGTTGATAAAACAACACAATTTAATCACAAAATTAAATCAACAATACATGGAGATATTGGAAGAGAGAATGCCTCCTTCCATGTGGAGAGGGGGGACGGCCACCCTTTCCTAATAGGAGTGGTGGCCGTCCACCCTCCTCCTTTAGGAAGGTGGCTATTTTATCTTCCATGTAATATCCATTATTTGCAACAATTTTTGTTGCAAATTATTCTACAAAAATAATTCACAATTATTTTGTAGACATTGCAAGCTTGCCATTGAAAATTTGTGAATTATATTCACAACCCAAAATAAAATGTAAATTACATTTTCAATTTAATGTTCAATGTGAATTCAATTCACATTAACATTTAATTAACAAATGTAAATTACAATCATCTCTCTCTCTTATATATTATAAATCACATTTATAATATATATGACTAATATGGACATTGCTATCCATATTATTCATATCCATGATAATTAAATCACATTATTCATCTTGGATCTCTATTCTCATGTGCCCAAATAATATGAATCACATTCACATTATTTATATATTTGATAATCAAATCTCATTTAATTATCTGAGATAGATCTCCTTATAATATGAATCAAATTCATATTATTCATGATAATTAAATCACATTTAATTATCCATTTTCTCAATGCTCGGATACATATATCAACAACAGAATTATCCACGAACTCTTTCAAGGATAATGCGCTTTCTCCGCGATTGCTTGGAGATAAGGACAGGGCGATTGTATTGTTCTACGTATAGTGACTTGGATATTGAGATTACATCTCAAATCCAGATCTCGGGCCTCCCATAGATGCTTGATTAAATCAAGACCGCAAATCTAATCTTCTCATTGCATCTGAATCACATTCAGATCAATGTCCAATATTTGGATCAAGATCAGATTACTTCTTTACTGAGATGAGTCACTAAAATCCAGACCCGTTTCATCACTCCCTAGGAATGGAAGCGTCATGGTTATACAATCGTTTATGATTACATCACCCTCAGATATTCCCAATACATGTACATCCTGTATACTGGAAGACTCAGAATAAATCCGAAGTATTAGATCAACTTTATACTGTCTACTTCAGGGTTTTATCAGTAAGTTTCTCATTTTGATCATTGGGTGTTGGTATCGATCATATACTTTCCAAAAGCATATATCATACCTAGGTCTTGATCATATACTTTCCAAAAGTATATATCAAACCTACAAATTCAGTCAAGCTTCCAAAGCGAGACGACCGTGCGCACGGAATTTGATTCTTCCCAATATCTCATGAGTGAACTCATGTCTTCCGGTTTAATAGTGAACCTGTATGATCCCTTTGAGAGATCGTATTACTCATATGCCCTTATATGCACACCAGCGCGCCGGTATATAGACCTTGATTAGGTCATCAACCTATTGGTCTGCCAAATGTACATACTCAGACATATAGTAACACATCTGTCTCCGGTCAGAGGATACATGCCTATATCATGACAGCATACGATATAGAACTTTGGTTATCTCGATCTCGTTAAGTCAACTCTTTGACCTAACTAATCTGGCACCTCCGAATCTCTATTCCTATGCAGAGGACCTGCATCAAGAGGTCGGTCAGATATCAGCCTATCTGAGAAAGGATTGCCATCTCCTACTCAGGATGGAGATCATCTCTTAATAATCATTTGACGGTGCTTGATGAGTCCTCAATCTAACTCATTAGATATTCATTTAAGCACCAGCCTCTATGATTCAATAATTGAATCAACAGCTGTATGATCATTAAGATGGCCGTGGTACATAACCCTAATTGTACCAAGGGACCTATTATACAAATTATGTATTCTTCATTTACGATCAGGGAATGATATTCGCAATAACATTTATTGCATAATGGCTCGCCGTGGGCTCGCATGTCCAACAGGTCAAGACTCGCATCACCATGGGGAAGTCCACCCGACCGCCTCGACGCCAACTCTATCCACGTTTAGTACCAACACACCCAACTCTCCCACTCACAATCATGTCGGTGGTCCCTCGAGAGGATAGCGAGCCGAGCACCACCTCTCCATACCACATCGGGGGGGGGGGGGGGGGGGGGTACAGATAGGATACTTATCATTATTTTGGAAATATAAAAGTGGTGACTTACTTCAAGATTGGAAGATATGATCTGTTACCGTCGTCAGCACCATCCATCCCATGATGAAGAATGATAGAAAGATGATAACTTTGGGAAGAACTTTTGTTGGTTTTTGTGATCGAAAAGTGAGGATGTAACTTTTTGTAACCAATTATGATTATGAACTTATGATGTTGATATGAAGTTTAGTTGTATAATAAGTAGTTAGTTTATCTTAACTCTTGGAAACACTTCTTTAGTATTGCTAAGAAAACTTGTTGGAAAAATTTATGTGTTCATGGAAGTGCATGAATATACTCAATTGCATATCTTTCTCCATATGTCTTTTTGTATATCCTTGTGGTTTTGTTGGAAAGTTTAGAATTCAGATTTATTGTTTTCTTGTACTTCTTTCCTTGGTAAGTTGTTGGACAACATGTTATAATCATCATGTGCCGATCAAACTCGACCATACCGACCATAAGGGATCCAGATGTGACAAATAATTTAAAAACACAAGTACTCAGTTAAGATAATTATTATATGTTATAAGATGAATGCACTTCCTCACGTTTGAACAAAATTTATGGTCCAAGTATAGACAACCATCCGACTCATTTCTCGAGTAAAAATCTAGCTAGTACTTCCTATAGTGATCAAATCAATCATCTTAATCAAGTGAGAAATGATAACCTCAACTACAACCCTCCACAACAATATCCAGATGATAGTGATAATTTGAACTAGTATGGAATCCATGAGGATGCACATAAAAATGTATTTAAAAGATTAATGCAAGTATAAATATTTTATCTTTGGTAGTGTGTGTGCATGTGTACTAAAAGATATAAAATAAATTTTGTGAAATTGAATCAAATCTATTACATGTAGAAAATCAACACTTAAAATGATATATGAGCAGATATATATAATAATAGGGTATTTTTGTTATATTTTATATTTGTAGGAGAATACATGAAAAAATAATAAGAAGAATAAAAATCTAATTTGAGTATTTTATTATGTAGAATATACAAGCAAACAATTCATATCGATTTAAAATATAATACTTTGTAGTTTGCTCATTAAAAATTACTATGGAAAAAGGGCCCGTGAACATATAGGCTTAAAGTCATCTACTCATACATAATTATTAAGAGAAATACTCACTTGGAAAGCCTATTCTAGAATAAAGAGGTGGAGAAAATATCTAGATATTTTTCCACGTCTATCAGAAGATCTGCATAGTTTCACCTAAAAGAGGAAGGAAGAAGATTCAAGATCTCTCATCCAAAATATCTCTACTTGGAGGGTCTTAAATACCTCTTAAGAGGTTCTCATTTGTGTCACAATACAAGAGTTCCTTAACCCTATCACCCAACTGCAACAGGAATGAGAATCCTTGAATTTGAAACAGCATGAGTTATATCTTCTAATGAAACACCGATTCTTATATCTTGTCTCAAGCCCTCCACGTAAAATTGTACTTAAAAATAATGCAAATAGAAATATTTTATCTCAGGGAGTGTCTATGTACTAAAAGATATACAATCAATTTTGTGATATCAGATCAAATCTATTATATATTAAAAAAAGTAATATTTAAATGATATACTATCAAATCCATCCATTAACATGAACTAAAGAGGGACATAAAGCCCATTTCCATTAACTTTTTGCCAAAAACATTCCGTCCGTATCCTTACTATTATATTTTATTGCATTCTGTATCATTCTTTTTACACCATGTTTCACACACGGAATGTGATCTTGACTCACGGGAAAAACCTACACGTCCATCGGATCTTGACTCAGAAGTCAGTATGCAGGAGCTCTGGTGAGTCATGGGGCCACAGAAAGAAAAACATGCATTTGTGGATTAGATTCCTTCATTGCACATTATTTCTGAAGTAGTCACCAAATTGCAAATTTTCCTTTTATCAATTTTGACCATTTGTGAGTCCATCTTTACATGGTATTTCATATTCAATCATATACTTTGATTGTGCAAAATTTACTAAAAAAAGAAATTATGTAATTTTTGAAAAAGGCACATCCTTGAGCAGACCTTAGAAGGCTCATATGAAACCTATATTTTTAATTATCTCAACAATACAAATTTGTTGATGATAAACAAAGAATGTCCAGAGCAAGAAAAAGGTATATTGAGGATATATCTAGCAAATTTATCATTTTATATTGTCTACTAAAAAGTGTTCAAGAGATTTTTTTAGTTTCTACATTAAATAAGTTGAGGTTCGTTTTGAAAATTTCCAACATAGATTCAATTGCTAATGTATAAATTGTACAATGTAAGGTATGCTTTACAAGAGAAATGGACATGCGTAAATGAGAATATTGATGATAAATTATAATATAGGAAAAAGAAATATCAATATTTTTTAAATATAATTCTTTCCTTATTCTTGGATAGAGTACATAAAAAATCCCTTTGCATATACACTATACATTATATTTTTTTGCCCTTAGATTTTTGAGGTCATATATGCCAAAGCAATGAATTGGCAGTCTGGACCGCTCTAAGAAGTAAGACACCGTCTGTTTTTGTCTTCCCTCTATCAGTTCAGGTATGAAATAGATGTTTTAAATGTCATTTTTATGCATGACAATGCCATTCAACCTATCCTATGCATATTAAGTTCCATGGAATGTTTATGTTACCCTTTGAAAAATAGCTGATAATTTTCTTGTTAAATCTATCGTAGCAACCATGTTAAGATTTGACGGTTTGAGTTCAATAACAATGGCGATCTTAGATTTCATGCTAGTTAACTTTGCACAATCTCGTTGAGAGCAACAACGACTATCCATAGCTAAGCATCATCCACATTTAGATGAATGATCACTTGAGATCATATATGCCAAAGCAATGAATTGGCAGTCTGGACTGCTCTAAGAAGTAAGGTACCATCTGTTTTTATCTTCCCTCTGCTAGTTCAAGTATGAAATAGATGTTTTAAATGCCATTTTTATGCATGTCATTACCATTCAACCTATCCTGTGCGTATTAGGTTCCATGTAATGCTAATGTTACCCTCTAAAAAGATAGCTGCTAATTTTCTTGTTAAATCTATTGTAGGCTTGTAGCAACCATGTTAAGATTTGATGGTTTGAGTTCAACAACAATGACGATCTTAGATTTCATGCTAGTTAACTCGACGTCTTGCACAATCTCCTTGAGAGCAACAACAACGACTATCCATAGTTGAGAATCATCCACATTTAGATCAGTTACCGTTAGCACACTCCAAAAACCCAAAACAAATCACTCTCCAATTCACTAAATTTCGACATCGATCCCCAAAATTCCTATTAGTAAAATACTTGGTCGAATTGTATGGGCATGTGTCAGCTTTTGTCCGCCCCAACCACTTGAATTCACCTCCCTTTTCTCCCTATTAAACCTCTCGAGCAACCTAGATAGAGGAAAATTCCTCCTTGTATGTGTAAAATCAAATTTCCCATAAGTTAGTGATCTTTTAATCTTTTTACTTTAAAGGTTAATTCAAGTACAAATATTATATCTTAGGTAGTGTGTGCGCGTGTGTACTAAAAGATATACAATAACTTTTGTGAAATTGAATCAAATCTATTATATATGTAAAAAATCAACATCTAAATTGTATATGAGGAACTAAATAGAATAGTATGGTATTTTTATTATATTTAATATTTATAGGAGAATACATGCAAAAATATTAAGAATATAAGAAATCTAATCTATGTATGTGACTATGTAGAATATACAAGTAAATAACATAATATCTGTTGAAAAAATAGTAGTTTATAGTTTGCTTATTAAGAATCACTATCGAAAAAGGACCCATGACCATATAGACTGAAAGTCATCTATTCATACATAATTATTAAGAGAAATACCCACATGGAAAGCATATTCTAGAATAGAGAGAGGTGGAGAAAATTTCTAGATATTTTTCCACCTCTATAAGAAGATTTAGATACTTCCAACTAAAAAAGGATGATGGAAGAGGATTCTGGATCTATCATTCAAAATATCTCTACTTACTTAGAAGGTCTATGAATACCTCTTAAGAGGTTCTCATTTGTATCTTAACATAAGAGTTCCTCAACCCCATCAGTCAACTACAACATGAACGGAATCCTTGAATTTGAAAGTGCAGGAGTTATATCTTCTAATGAAGCACCGATTCTTATATCTCATCTCGAGCCATCCACTGAATTTTATTCTTAAAAATTCACGCAAGTACATATATTTTATCTTCAGAAGCGTGTGTGTATGTACTAAAAGATATACAATCGATTTTGTGATATTGTATCAAGTTTATTATATATTTACAAAAATCAACGTTAAAATGATATACTAGCAAATCCATCCATTAGCATGTATTAAAGAAGACGTAATGCCCATTTTCCATTAACTTTTTGCCAAAAAATCCCTTTATACCATTGCTATTATAATTTGATTTCATTATGTCTCCATTCGTTTTACACCATGTTTTACATACATACGTAGATATATTTGAAAAAGCAATAAATTAGTAAAATTTTACGCATACATACATTATTTATCCTCACCACTTTGTAGAAAGAACATATTTGAGTGGTTATCCCTTCAACATATTATAAGATAATGATGAAAAATTGTATCTTGATAAATGTTTATTATCTAAATTAGTTTAGCATAATGGAAGTTGCTTCATTAATAGTGAAATGAGCAATTTTTATGTTCATGCTTGATTGTCATACAATATGGGTTCATCAAGTTTCTTAAGGTCGTTTGATCCCAATTAACATCTAGCATCTATCAATCTATAATATGATGGCAAATTGCTAGAATTTATTATTTTAAGGTTGTAGGTAGAAAATTATATGAATCCATGAGTCCGTCTTGCATTTCAATGCATTGAATGGGTGGTTTTTACATGAAGAGATGTAGATATTGATGTTAAATATGGTCTTTTTAGCATTGTGGAATGACGCTTAAGGTATAATTGGTGAGTGCTATCTTTTGCCCTAGTCGCTATTTTTCTATTTAGAAAAATGTTGATGTTTACAATAGACTATGCTTTGTCAAATATGATTATATAAGATTTTATATTTTGATATAAAAGTGGGAGGATTATTACAAATCCTACTTATAGAATAGAAATAACTCAAAGATGCATGTGTTATGGGTTTATCTGAATGGTTATGGTGTTAGCATGTTTTCAATAAAAGGAGTAGGAAAGGAAGGCTGCATGACAAGTTATAAAAGGTTAAAGTTATGAAGGAGAAAATTATTTTCTTTTGGCAAGATCTTTGAGTTTTTGATGATTATTTCTATTCTCTTTTTAAGTTGATAAATGCCTACATAGAGAGAGATTCTAAAATAGAAAGAGGTGGAGAAGACTTCTATATATTTTTATACTTCCATAAGAAGATCTAGATATTTCCACCTAAAGGAGGAGGATGGAAGAAGATTCTATATCACTCATAAAAAACAACTTCACACACTTGGGGGTCTATAAATATCCCCTAAAGAATTTCATTTGCATCACAACACAAGAAACACAATACAATCACTACCACCAAAAGAGTTCACAAGTGTCTCAGTATTGTAAGTCACTCCTCTCTTGTGATAAACGTTGTAAGCCATCTTCTTGTAAAAGTTGAAATCATGTAGTTTCATCTTTATCTTGTGCATCGAGGCAATGACAGACGGAGAGGGGGGCAAGGAGGGACAAATGCCCCTCAATTTTCAAAAAAATAATACATTCCATATATAATTGAAACAATCTCACTCCAAATATAGCATCTCACTTCTTCCCCTTCCCATAACTCCCTCAGCATTCCCCTTTTCCAATTCTCTCTCTTGCACACACTCTCTCTCCCTCTCCTCATCTCTCTATCCCCCCTCTCTCTCTCTCTCTCCAAATATAGCATCTTTAATTATCTCCCCTTCACACTCTCCCTCTCTTAAAATTAAATTCCTTTTTTCTCTCTCTTAAACACACACTCTCTCCTTCTCTCTTGCATACTATCTCTCTCAACTCTTCCTCTCTCTCGTTTTCTCACTCCAGCATCCCTCTCTTAACTTCATAGATCAAATTAGACAAAATTTTTTCTGCTATTAAGATTCAAATTCGAAGGACATGTATTTTCTATTACATATTTTTCTACTACCATTTAATTTTTTAAATCTTTTTTGATATATTAGAAAATGTCTAATGTTGAAAATAATTTTTGATAGAACAAACTTGTTTGAATTAGATATATTGTATAAACTTATTATTTAGAATTATCCTAGATAAAGTTAGAATTTTGGATTGATTACATATGTGAATTATCAAAATTAAAATACATCTAGATTCTTTTTTATAAAATATCCAGCAATTCATAGATTTTTTCCAATTTTACTGACATATTAGTACAGATGAAGAAAATATACAATGAACAAATAGTGAACCATTGTTTGATACTTTTGACACATTCAAATTTTTTTAATAATGAAATATCTGTTGTCTATATTGATAGGATATGCAAAATTTACCCATCTTTTATTCCCAATTAAATTATCAATTGACCCACACATTTTTTAGAATGTATGAAACGTTTATCATAACTATATAGAAAACTTGCATTTTGTTAAGTTTGTATTAAAATATATGAGTTTAACTGTCAATACATGTATGATTTTAGCAATGAAGAAATTATTCAACGATTTTAAAATATGAAATCTCGTCGAGGACAACTCTAATAATGTAATTTTTTAAAGAGCACAATCATTTTTATAATTTCAGAAAGCATACAATTAATATTTTCTATTTGTATTGTAGATATTTAATATGTTAGTTAATTTCATTAGATGAATACATTTTTATATTGCTATTTGTGCCCCCTCCTAAATGCCATCCTGGCTCTGTCCCTACATCGAGTTATATTCGTTCTCCCTAAATGTCTTCCAATCCATAACCTATCTTCCAATGACCCAATAATATCTAGATAATAATGTATATGTAACATAATGTAGAATAGAAGGGTATTTATGCAATATCAAATATTTATAAAAAACCAATGTGATAGTTTAAAATCTTATAATATTATCGTGAAGTTTAAAATTTCACTTGATTCAAATTATAATATTTACATTGACTTTTCAAATATGAAAAAAATCATCTCAACCACCATACCTCATAAGATATAATTTGATAAATAATACATAAAGTTAATATTATCCATCAGATACTTTTCTAAAATAAATCATTCAAATTTTATTAGGGTAGAATCACAATTTTTATATTTAATTTCAAAATCATGGGAAAATAATAATTTATCAGCCGGAACTCATATTGTAAAGCTACTGACAAACAATGTGGATAATACAATAACAACGACAGACTTCGAGCTTTCTCTAGTTCAAAAAACCAAAGTTCAAATGCAAGAAATTGTGATTGGTGTCTCTCTCGATGTCAGGCATATAAAGTTCTCCTACAGCTGAGTACTCTCTCTTGCAAGAGACATTGCCCATAGGGTTTGGCGATCATCTTGATGTCAGCTGTAAAGAACTCTCCTGAGCACTCCCCCCAACACTACATGCAAAAAGGCCCTCTAGGGACAAATAACGCAATAGTTAAAAACACATTGCTCATATTGATCTAATGGCAACATTTTTTTATGTATCACATTAACTTAACTATTACAACATTTTATGAAAACATATTGCATTTAATAAAAACATTAGGTTAAAAAATACATATAATATATATTTATGGAAATATTGCCATACATTCTAATGTATAATAAAAAGGTGACATAACATTCCTAAAAACCGAAAAATACCTTACCCTTTCTCCCTCCAAAATCTACAAATTCTCAATCCCAAAACTCTTACTCATGCATCTTTCCCAAAAACTACCTCATCTCTTCTGCATTGCCCTCTCTTGTCATCATCGATCGATCATGTGCTTCTACCATCCTCTATGGAGAACTCACTTATCTGAGATCATGATCTACTTTCGATTGAAGGCCTCCATCTTATCCACTCTCCATCATCCAGTCCTCACCCACCTTCACATCCTACCCCTCTCAAAATAATGGAGTGCCATTTACTATTGTCATCGAACCCCCATCACAAAGCTAAGTCGTTCATGTCTAGATGCAACTAGAAGCCCGGCCATTGCGAGGAGGCTAACAAATCCTTCTCCTCCTGGTCGTCATTACCGATTGCCTCTCTCATGTCAACACCACTGCATCCTGTAGCTTGTTCCATGTCACCCAGAACTAAACATGAACATAGGTGATGGATATATGAACCCGATGTTATTCAATAAGTTTGTGGAGATGATTCATGTCTTCAAGACCCTTGTGGTGAGATTCCACTTATTTAAATTTGTTGATTTTGAGATTTGTTAAGGTAAACAACCAACTCATTCTTGTGGTGAAGGGTGTTAGTGATTTACACTCTGACTCCTCGAACCCTAAGAAGGTGAAGTTTTTTCTACCTTGAGATTGATTAATCATGTTGCTTTATATTTTTTATTTTTATTTGTAAAATGATTTTAGTTTGCAATCGAATGTTTTGTCAATGTAATGATTTCAAAGTTCACGAGTTGTTGTTTCTTGCTCAGATTAAAAATGGTGATGATCATGTAAAGACCATGTCATCAAAATAATATATTTTTTCAAGAACAACAAATATCTGTATGGGGATTGGTAGATACTTGCAACTTGCTAGAATGTGGTAGAGTTTGTCATCATCGATAAGAGTTGTTTGTTCGAAAATCACGACAACCTTCACTGTTTGGATGCCACATTATAAACTCATGCATTATTCGTGGGGTAAGAATCTGTTACAAGTGGTATATTGTACATGTTTAGTATGACAATTTAAGCTACTCTAGTAACAAAAACCATCATGGTTACCTAATATGTTCTTACTTCATGGTTCAATCATCTTCTCAAGATATTTTGCTATCGCCTGGCTTGGTAAGTGCGAGTTGTTGGAAATAAGGGCCTAGAAAGCTCATCAAAAAAGAAGGTGGATGATTATCTTCAGTGCAAGAAACTGGTTAAGGATAAACAAGATGTGGATGGTGATGAGTTTTTCCATCATGTCATCTAAGACATTGCAGTCGAATGCACACAAAGGGACATATGCGAGATGAAAATTCTAAGTGAAGAGTGTTGGATGGGTTCCCCTCCTTGTGGGAACCTAATCCATATATAGGAAATTGGTAGTCCTATTTGGAAAAGGAATAAATCAAGTCCTAATTCGAGGAGGAGATCAATTACCTTTTAGGAATATGATTCATCTTTCTTATCATATTGGAAGTATGAGTTCATTTTTCTTTATTTTCTCATCTCCATGGAGTACAAATAAAGGGTGTGGGAAGATGAATCTCTGCTGGATCATCATTATTCTCTATTTTTATCCTCGAAAAATAAGAACTTCATGAAAAATCTTCATTAATTCCTCATCTTCGTCAAACAAACCCAACACCAATAATTAACATATTTTATGTATATAATATAACCCTAATTTATTTTAATTATTACTAACTTTTTATTTATTTTTCTTTTTTATTAAAAATTCCTAAAAATTAGATTAAATATTGTATATATTTATCTTAGCTTTTAAAAGAAATTAAAAATACAAAAAATCACAAAACCTTTAAAACACAATGTTTTTACCTATTAAAAATACTCCCAAAAAATTACCTTTGTACAAATGACCTCTTTTGACTTTTTGACCAACATGAAACTTGTAGATCTCATCAAGATCTACAAATATTTTTGACCTTTTTCTAATTCAACCTTTAATTATTTCTTTTTGATTTTTATTTATTTTTAAATTTTTGATTTTTCTGATTGGGCCACGTGGCTCCCTCTGGGCCGCCCACGTGGACCCGTCCTCTTCTCTCACCCAGCCTCCTCCTTGGTCATTGGGTCATCCTCTAGGCGCCTTCATCTTGGTTGTCGACTCCTGCTAGATTCTCGACCGTCAGATCGCATCTATCGATGCCATATGAGCCGAACACTTCCGCCCTCTTCTCAGCCACAGGATCTCCACCCATCCTACGGCTCTACCCTCTCCAAGTCGCCCCTTCATTTTTCACCCTTAGATCAGGCCCCATTTCTATCTCAACACTTTGCCCCCGCTCGCCTTCCAGCCGTTCGATCAGATCCTAAGCTTCTGATCTCCACCCTCCACCCACGCCCCTACCTGGACCGTTGGATTAAAAGATCCAATAGCTATCTGTCATCGTTTTTCCTCACATAACGCCCCGCCACGTCACTCCTCCCTCACCCCTTTACTTTTCTAGCACCGACTCCAACCCCATTCTCCGCTCCCTAACGATCTTCCTACGTAGCCCTAAGGTCTGTGATCCTCGCACGACCTTCATTGCTCCAGATCCTAAACTCTAGGGCATTCAATCATACATTGCAAAATGTATTGCCATCACATGTAACCAACCACCTCCCCCTTCAAATACCGCTCCTTCGCCCCCTTGCCACTTCATCCACCAATTCCGAGGAAGAGCCCTAGCCCTCCTCTGCCTCCCTGTGGTAAACGGAGGTCGGAGGAGGGCCATCATGGCCTCCCCCTGCTCCGGTGTCGACCCACAGCTTGATCGTCGTGTTGTGATTGCCTTAGGCACCGCCAAGCATCAAGGATAGGTTTCCTCATTCTGCGACGACCCGAGGACCACCCGGGTCCTCGTCACAAGTCACACCACTACGTCGTTCTCTTCCTCAATCTCCAAGTAACTCCATTTTTATTTTTCTTATGTTTTATCCAAAATATTCCGTAGCGCACACTCAATTTACCTCCATTTGGTCACCTAACGAGCTTCGCCACATCACCATCATCTTCGCCCACACCTCCGATCACCTTCCCCTCTTCCCCATGTCCTGATCCCACCACCTCACCTCACCTCTACTTCGCCAGAGATGAAGACAGCGGTCCTCCGCTCCTCTACCTCCACGGACTGCCATCCCATTCACAAACCACTCACACGAGTCGCTTCGGCTATACTAACCCTTGCAGATACTCAATGGCTGGACTTCGTGCCTATGCTCCGTTCTCGAACCTCATCTCTGATGATGCCTCATCGACCGACCCTTCCAGCTATAGTTGAACTCTCATCGCATCTCCAGCTGCTTCGTAAGACTCTCAGATAGCGTTCTCGACCTCCGGGCCTATGAAGGGACATCAGTGGAGATCCAAAGGGGTCACCGGAGCCCCGACTTCTCCTCCACGCACGAGGAGGAAGAGGAGGAACTGCCATGTACATATGTTGTCCGATCCTCACGATTGGACAGTTCAGATGTAGCCACGCCTCCTCTCCGAGGCAAGGAGGCTCGGGAAGCCCAATCCACTCCCTGAGCCACTAGCAAATGCCTCGTGGTTTGAGCCTGGGTCGCCTCCCGAGCATAGCCCCCTCGTGTGTCCTGCACATGAGGGGGTGGATTAATTGCATTGAAGACCCTGATACTTTTAGGAATTTCATCCATGTCCTCCAGGCGCGTGCCTTACGTACACGCCTGGGGTAAATTTCAGGGAGACCCCATTAGTTTTAACAAATTGCAAAAGGCCCCGGTATGTAAAGGGAAAATTTCATTGAGACCCCTCCAGCTTTCTAAAATTGCAAATAGTCCATCTAGGGACGTATTTGTAATATTTATCTTTATTTTTTCATGTATTTTCACTGCATTTATGCCTCTGGCATTGTTTTATTCATATCTTGAGCATTTTATCTCCAAATCGCATGATTTCAGTTTCATTTTGAAGCTTGTTTTATTGTCTTTCTAATGGCATAGACATTTTTTATTTAACACTTTTAAATGGAGCTAATTTTTGATGAGATAAATAATGTCTTCTTCTCATGATTTACGTGCCATTATTGATTCTTATAGTTCGTTTTGACTCTATATCTATCCATTATTTGTTGCTCAATGATTTGACATCTATAGGGCATATTTGTATATCTTCCCTTGCATGATTGTCTTTTGCAACTCATCGTATATTGTGATCATTCATTTTTTAATTGCATTTTAAAAATCAAACAAAATACATGCATCATTTCTGGTGATTTTATCTGCATTAATTGTACCAGTCCTTGCATCATTTTATTTGCATGTCATTTTGCATATCACATCTGCATGAAGACCTAGGTTTAGAAAATAATCACGCATTAATTAAGCAATAATTTTCGATAAATATACTAAGAGGCTCATGTACCTGTGTTCGACCTTGGTAGACATGGCAAGTAAAATAACTTCCACATCTTCGAATTTGTAGTTTTTGATCGACCGAATTTCGTCTCCTATACTACAACTATTGACAATTAAAGAGACCATTTTCGAGTTCATCAAATGGTGTCATTATCGGGGACACAACTCATCTTTCTTTGTTTGTTGAATTTATTGTATTATTTTTATATGGTTATTTTTAAAATTTTAGGTCTTATCATCGTGTTATTTTTTATCATTTGTTGATTACTTTTTGTAAACTTTTTTGACTATTTCTTTTGTGGCAGGGCCCATGGAGATTGAGGACACTCGATCTACATGGAGGAGTGGAGTTGGGAGCTCCCGCTGTGAGGAGCGGCAAAAGAAAACAAGAAGGTTTCAAGGAAGATTTGTCAACATTTCATTCATGCATTTTGTTGTAAAAAATGTATCATGTGCATTTCTAATGGTCGTCATTCGAGGGCTCGTGTGTGTAAAAAAAGTATATCACTCGATGATCTAACCCCTCCCCCCGCACATCTTATATGTATATTCACCCCCCATCATCCTTCCATCTATGTGTATTCACACACACACCTTCCCCCGCACATCAATCACAGTGCATATACCCCCCCCACATCTCTATCATATTCATCTGTAAAAAATCATCACCCCCCATCTCCAAGTGAGAGACATGTATAAATGCCCCCTCTAACCCTAAAAACCATGGGTCCCCAACCCAAATTCCACATCTGATACTTAGGCTATTTTCATCCTAAGTATTGTGGGGACCTGACTCAATTTACCTTCCCTCTATCTATCTTCTTATACTTAGGTCATTTTTTACCTAAATATAGGGGGACCTCCGAGTCAGTTCCACTATATCATCTTATATTTAACCAGAACTATGGCTTCATATCACTTGTGCTATGAGGACATATCAAAAGTTAAGTATAGGGGGTATATAGTATATTATTGTATATATATACTTTAGTCATATCTCGTATGTTAAAATTTTCGAAAACTTTTTGAGCTAGGATTTAGGTATACTGGTGAACTGATTTTGTAAAATTTTTGACAAAATCTTTTTGAGGGACTAACTTTTTGTAAATAAAATTAAGCTTATTAAAAAATCCATAAAAATCTGAAAAATTAATTTTTTTTGTAAAGGCTCTGACTACTAGGCTTAAAAATGAGTAGCTACTCTTCAATGAAGGAACTACGGTCTCTCTTAGTAGAGTGGATGGTTTAGAGGACATTGTCTATGGCTCTGTCCTCAAGTATATACACCCATACTGGCTGGAAGTAGATGCAACTATTTATATGATCTTGGGCCAATCAATCTCTCTGAAGAACTAAAAAATGAAAAATTAAAATTCATAAAAAATATGCAAAAGATCAAAATAACAAAATTCACTAACGCTGGAGTTGGTATATTCCTAACGCATTAACTATCACTCATGTCTTAAGGATTTAAAGACACTTGATTTCTGAGATCTTGAGAGTCTGAGTTAACATGCCTTTGTCATTAGGGTTTCTGAACTTAATAATCCACACTTACCTATTTTGAGGATTTGAGCGCTATATTGCACTCTTCATCTCTACCTTCTAAAGAATATGATCAACACATCACTTTCACAACTGCATGATTGATGAGATGAGTTGAGTTATCACTTGAGGAACTAAGATTAGAGAATTGAGTTTAGACCCGATTTAGTGATGCTCGGGGATGGGATAAAGCTAATGAAGGCTTCAAGAAACCTGAGTGTCAGCAAAACCCTAGCCGATACATGAACTAGTTTGCATGCAATCTCTTGATATTGACCTATGTGGAATGGTGTGATGAAACTAAATAAATGGTTGATCAGTGTGCGCCAACTTTTGGTAAAAGCAATGGAGCTAGTCAAACAATGAAATGAAAATTCAAGAGAAGTTCTCTCATACAAAGAAAAGCTCTGTCATTACAAATACAAATTCTATGAGCTTCCACCAAAGGCGAGCGCTCCCAACCATTTCAAAGTGTCCACTTGGACCAAATTCTATTAGGACCAAGGAATCGGGCTAGCACCAAAAAAGAGCTCTGCATTGTATAGTAATACAAGTTCGGGTATCAAATGTATCTTAGATACTCGAAAGAGACACACCCCGATGTACTCCTAGGAAAATAAGTGCAGATGACCCCAAATTCTCTTGACGGACACATTGATCGGCAAACAAAAATCTACATGTGTTGAGTAATAAGGCACTCGAGAGGTCCATTGTTCCAATATGAGGGAGAGAAAAAAATAGACACAGTCTTATGCCCTCCATCATCTGATCGTCCATCTACACTTTCAAGTCTGACGACCTAATGAGACGGTTGATTGAAGCAAGAACTGACCTATTCTCTAGCGTTGAGGATTAGGTCTAAAGGAGAGTCTCCTGTACTGGAACCTTGGGTAACATCTCAACTCGACTCTCATGACTGCAATACACTAATTATCATATCCTTATATTTTATGTACAAATAGAGAGTTTGATAATTACAGAAGTTGGATTCCTTTTGATTAAAGCATGGTTGAGCCCAGGATTTTAGGATCACTCAAACTGAGGGTCTTCTATAAATTGAGCCTTGAAAATTTCACATGTACTGTCAGGAATTAATCCAGCTCCTCCATTCTTACATGCTTGAGGACGAGCATAGTTTAAGTATAGGGGTATGATGAATCCCTGTTGGATCATCATTATTCTCTATTTTTATTCTCAAAAAATAAGAACTTCTTGAGAAATCTTCATTAATTTCTCATTTTCGTCAAATAAACAAAAACCGTATAATTAACATATTTTTTGTATATAATTTAACCCTGATTTATTTTATTTATTACTAACATTTTCTTTTTTTTCTATTTTATTAAAAACCCCTAAAAACTAGATTAAATATTCTATATATTTATCTTGGCTTTTAAAAGAAATAAAAAATACAAAAAATCACAAAGCCTTTAAAAACAATATTTTTACCTATTAAAAATACTCCCAAAAATTTACATTTGTACAAATGATCTCTTTTGACTTTTTGACCAACATGAAACTTGTATATCTCATCGAGATCTACAACTTTCATGCTTAGACCTTTTTCTAATTCAGCCTCTAATTAATTATTTTCGATTTTTCTTTATTTTCTCAATTTTATTTTTCTAATGGGGCCATGTGGCGTCCTTTGGGTCGCCCACGTGGCCCCGTCCTCTTCCCTCCACCCGACCTCCTCCTTGGTCACTGGATCGTCCTCTGGGCGCCTTCATCTTGGCTATCCACTCCCGCTAGCTTCTCAGCCGTCAGATCACATCTCACGATGCAATCTGAGTCGCACGGTTCCGCCCTCTTCTCAGCCACAAGATCTCCACCCATCCTATGGCTCTACCCCCTCCACATCGCCCCCTTCATCCTTCACCCTTAGATCAGGCCCCATTTCCATCTCAACCCTTTGCCTCCGCTCACCTTCCAGTCGTTCGATCAGATCCTAAGGATCTGATCTCCGCCCTCCACCTGCACCCCTACCTAAACCGTTGGATCACAAGATCCAACGGCTATCCATCATCGTCTTCCTCACGTAACGCCATGCCACCTCACTCTTCCTCCCTCGCCCCTTTCCTATTCTGGCACCTACTCCATCCACCTTCTCCACTCCCTAATGATCGTCCTACGTAGCCCTAAGTTCCGCGATCCTAGCGCGACCATCATTTCTCCAGATTTTAAACTCTAAGGCATTCAATCAGTTGCAAAACGCCCTATCATCACCTGTAACCGATTGATAGTGCGTCCCACTACCCTTGTTAATTCGAGCAAATTAATGTTCAAATTAATTGATATCGTTCGTTGCAGTCGGATAATGAGAGCAGATCAAAAACCACTTTGAATTAATGTCAAGTTAATCAGATGTGACAATTTTTTTAATTGGTTGGAAGTCCAAGGTCGAACTCAGGGAGGCAGCTGTCTCCTTAGGTGAATTTTTTAGCAAAATCCAATGTTTGATTTTCAGGGGATGATATTTTCGGTCTTTTTAGGTTTTTTTATGCAAGACACATGCAAAATCAGGCTAAATTACAAGTTAATTCAAAAATATAGTCAAATTAATTCCTAAAATTATGAAACTTAGCCAGATGATGAAATGGGATGAAATTAGATAACCTTATTTTTTTTGGAATTTTTAGATGCACTGATAATAAAAAATGCAGACTTTAGTGAAAATGACTAAACCAATTTTAATAATTAACAAACGATGATATTTTTTCAGAAACAAAATTAATCCAAATAGGTCTAATTAAGAGCTTCCCAAATCAACTTGAATTTTGTTAAAACACTTCACAGTTAATTAATTAAAAATCGATTAAAGTTTTCACTAAATGATTTTTCTAAGATAAACTATATGTGCAAATGGTGTGATTTTTGGATATGTTGTAGCATAGACTTATATATCTACCAATGATGATTTTTCAGAGATTTTTCGATAAGCAGATAATGCGCAATCAATTAAACAATCAAAATAGGCAAAATGTTGCAATTTTTTCCAAATTAAATTCCATAGATATTCTGCAAATCAGAAAAATACAAATAAATGCTAAAATGGTAGAATAAGAGTTATGATACACAATGCAATTTTTTGAATTAAAAATGGATGACAGAATGATGACAAAATAAACATGCAAATACAAGGGTATGAATGCAATATAAAAAAAGAAATATGAGCTCAAATGAAGAACATGGACTTACATGCAATTATTGGAAACTTGAATTTTTTTTAAAACTTGCAAAGGGGTGCAAGTGTCCACATTGCAAATTTCCTTTTCTTTTTTCTCCGATAGCACTCCCCTGTTTTGTTGGCTTGAACAGGGGAGCTTGGAGGCTTGACGAGGGGCGGCCCACCGCGGAGGCGGCTGACGTTAGCTCGAGGGCGCGGGCAGTTGGCCGCCTGACGAGGAGGGAGGTGCATGGATGAGGCGGTGGGCGGCGGCCTTGGGGCGGGCGAGCGCTGCGTGCGCGGGCAGGAGGGGCGAGCGGGGCTGGTTTCCCGCGCGCGGGGGGCGGCCAAGGCCATGCGTCATCGGTGGGGCGTTGGTCGGCGGAGGGCAGCTTCGCGCGGACTCGAGGGGAGCTCCTGGAGGGCCGAGGGGGCGCGGAGGACTGGCGGCGCTGGGGCGGCTGTGCGCGCACAGCCGTGAGGCACGGGGGGGCGTTGGGTGGTTGTTGTGGGCGCCGCTGCTTGGAGATGGCAGAGGAGATGCAGCAGGGTCGGCGTTGGAGTACACGCGACTAGAGGGACCGGCAGGAGTGTCCTTCTTGGTCGTGTGCCGACGTTGGAGCTTGCGTGGGAGGTTGGCCGACACACGGCCAAGGGTCATCGTGGTAGAGGAGGCTCGGAGAGGTACGCGTGGTGGCGAGCCACGCAAGGTGGCGTGCGTGATGTTGGAGAAGAGGAGCAGAGGAAGAAGAAGAAGTGGGGCGAGAGAATACGTGAGGGAGGGCTGATAAGCGTCGAAATCGGCCCTTTAATAGTGCTAAATTAGCACTTGAAATCGTCATCACAGTAGGGCCAATTCGGGTTCATCAAAAGACCATCTGATTGATATATGTCAAATAAAAATGAGATGGTCGTGATTTTTTTTACTTGGTAAGATACCAAGGTTGAACTCAGGGACACGAGCCTCTCTCGTATTAGTCGGATTTTTATCCATTTTAACTAAGTGTTGAGTTGAAGCCTATATAGGTCAAATCATGCATGCTAAAGGACATGGAGACACAACAATGCATTAAAATAAAAACATGCATTTTTTTATTTATTTTTATTATGCAAATAAATGCAATGAAATGCGGTGCAAATATGCCCGAAATGATCATTACTTAAGCCATAAAATATACGAGTCAACCAGAATCAAATAATGAAGCACTCTACATTAATATAGCATCTAGGCAAGAGAAACATGAAAATCTGGACACTTAGTTAATCAAATAATGCATTACAGATCACAGTGTCAAAACTAAAATCTAAGCATGCCATAAGAAAGATGACGAGAAGAGCTTCAAAATGAAACTGAAATTATCTCAATCGGATATATATAGCTCAAGATATGCATAAAAGAAGCCAGGGGCATAAGTGCAATAAAACATAAAAAAGATAACTACAAACAGGTCCCTGTAAGGGACTAAAATGTAAATATGAAAAGTATGAGGCCTTCCCTGTAAAATACCCACACGCACAGGGGCATTTTTGCAATTATTAAAACCCACGAGGGCATAATTGCAAAATACCCAAGTGCACGTGCTCCAGGGACCTGTCTGCAAATTGAAGAAGAAGGTAGGGCATCTCTGCAATTTTCCCAGATATGCACGTGCCAGGCACGTGCTATCCAGCCTCGGAGGACAGAGTAGGCTCGGCAGAGGTTTGCAGTGCTTTGGGTCGGCTCGGGCGCTGGTTCGTGCTCGGTGCAGGCTTGAGTTAGGTTCGGAGTATCCGACCTCCTGGTCTGGTGCTAAGGCTCGGAGAGGGCTCAAAGAATGCCACGTGGTTGAATGACGGCCATTGGATCGTGATGATCCAAGGGCTACTGGTGAAGGCGCTCCTGGGCGATGTGGCAGCTTCTAAGCCATCAGATCTTCGAGGATCCGATGGCTCCTGGACCGTCAGCCAAGAGCTACGTGGTTGCACGAAGGCCGTTGGATCGAGAGGATCCAACAGTTGCTGGAGAAGATGCTCCTGAGCGACGTGGCTTAACCTGTGCCGTCGGATGGTCGCTTGGAGAGGACCATCCAACGGTTTCTGCTTCTCTTCCTTAGCTACAGGGAGGCGGCGAAGTTCGAGCTCCGGCGAAGGAGCCCGATCTCCGCCACTTCTCTCTGGTGTCAACGATGCTCGCCTGACACTCCTGGTAGGATGGAGATGAAGCTCCGGAGCTGAGCGAGTTGCGGAGATGCTTAATCCTTCGTATTGTCGCTCCGGTGATGGAAACGAGGTTCGGCCAAAGTCCTCCGGCGAGACCTCCATCCAATGAAGTTTTAGTAACCTGCATCATTAGTATACGGCCGAAGCACAAGGGTGTGTGTGCGTGAATGACGTGAGAGCTCATAGGGGGTGGAGAACGTGGGAGCTCGGAGCTCCTCCGCCATGGGTGGCGGAGGAGATGGGTTGGAAGGCGACGAGGTCTGGAGGAAGAAGAAGGTGATCGAGAAGTTGCGCGTGGGAGAGGGATGCGTTGTGGAGCTTTTGCGAGGATTAATGGAGGATGTGGTTGACTGAAGTGGCCTAAAAAATTACATAAAGCAAGAAGATAAATCAAAGGAGATCTGAGAGAACTTACCTGACCGGAGATGGAGGAATTAGCTTGGGTGTGGGGTTCCAGAAGATCCCCGGGTCGTCGCTGGACTCCGGCAGCTAGGCGGAGCAGCTCGAGCGGGCCTGGAGACGTCGCGACACCGCCGTGGTCGATGGAGGGTCAACACCGGAGAGTTGGTCGTCTTCGCTCGATCCTCTCTCCTCCCCCTGTCGCAGGGAGGAGGAGGAGGAGGGCTGGGCCATCCCTCGCATAAAGGTGGACAGGGAGAATTGAGGGAGGAGGTGCGGTATTTGAAGGTGGTGATGGCGGAAGTGGTGCGTGGAGTCGTGGGTTTAGTGACAGATGTGGGGCGATTGGGAGGACGACAGAGTTCGTGGGATGATGTGCGAGGAAGAAGGAAGATGGGGGAACGTCGTGGAGAAGTTGGCGATGGAAGAGGCCGACTGGAGTGGCGGAGAAAAAGGGAAGGGGGAGAGGTCTTCGCGAGATGGAAAACATGGGGAAGAGGCGCGCCTGGAGGTTGACGATGAAGATCAGCCGTTAGATCTGGAGATCCAACGGTCTGAATTTAGGCGCTAAGGAACGTGTGTGATTCGATCCGAGGCTAAGTGATCTAAGGGCGATGCTTTAGCCACGTGTCGTAATATGGAATCAGCACTTAAGGACGGTGACGATGCAGAGGAGGCGTTGATCGAACGGCCGAGAATTGAGGTGGATTGAGCGGTTAAGATGGAACCGCCGGGGGCGCGATCGAGCGGTCTACAAACCGCCACGTGGCAAGCTGTGGGAGAGGCGCGAACGGGCGGATCTGATGGGCCCAGGGGTATGATCAAACGGCTGAGAATTGAGGCGCACGTAGAGAAGGCTGAACCATTGGATCTGAAGGAGATCCAACGGCCAAAAGCGTAGGCGGATAAGACAAGGCGGACGGGCCACGTGGCTCACCCAGAACGGGCCATGTGGCCCAATCACAATATTCAGAACAAGAAATTGAAATATGAAAGTCAAGATGGCCGAATTTGAGAAAACTCAAAACACGAAAGTTGTAGATCTCGGTGAGATCTACAAGTTTCATGTTGACCAAAACTGGAGATGAGATCATCTAAATGCTCGAAATATTTTTGAGGATATTTTTAAAGCTAAAAATACCACAGATTTTTATTTTGCCATTTTTTGTGGTTTTTAATTTATTTGAAACTCTGTTAATTACAGGACATTAACTGGGTTTTATTGACAAAGAGCTTAAGCAAGGGGGTTAATAATTGGAAGTTAAGATGATGAAATTGGGTTTCATCACCCCCTATAAATAAACTATGCTCGTCCTCGAGCATCAAAGAGAATGACTAAGTTGGATTAACCCCCTTGTGCATGTGAATACAGGATCCAATCCGATCAAGTTGACTCAACTTTAAAGGTCCAAAATTCTAGAGTTTAACCCAGCCTTAATCAAGAGGCATCCAATTCCTCTACTTCTTCAGACTCTCTCTGATGTACATATAATCTAAAGGATATGGCATTTTAGTGTTGACCGCGATTCTGAGAGTAGAGTCAAATCGTCACCCAAAGTCGTGGTCCGAGAAAATCTCTTAAGGACCCAATCCTCAACACTAGGGAGTAAATCAAATCTTGCATCCATTGCACCATCTCTTTAGTTGTCAGACTTAGAAAATGTAGATGGCAGGCCAGTAATGGAGGGCATGGGATTGTGTCATTTCTTCTCTCCCTCTCAGTGGAACAAGGATTCTCTCTAGTGCCTTTTACGCAACACATTTTTTTGGTGTTGATCAGTGCGTCCATCAAGAGAAGTTGGAGCCGTCTGCACTTGTTTTCATGGGAGTACACTGGGGTGTGTCTCTTTTGAGTACCTATCGTACCTTCGACACCCAGACTTGTAGCATTTACGATGCAGAGCCCTTTTTTGGTGCAAGCCTGACTCCTGGTCCTAATAGCGGTGGTCCAAGTGGACACTTTGAAAAGTTTGGGAGCGCTCGCCTTTGGTGGAAGCTATTTGATATTTGACTTTGTGGAATGAGTTTTCTTTGGAATTTCATTGACTTGTATAATTGTTGGTTAGCTCCACTGCTTTTACCAAGAGTTGTGCACACTGATCAACAAGTTTTTAATTATTCACACCCTGGAACTTAGGTCAGTATCAAGAGATTAGTATAAGAACCAAGTTCTCATACTGGCTAATATTACTGACACTCAGGTTCCATGAAGCCTCCAAAGATTTTATCCCATCCTCGAGCATCATTAGATCAAATCCAAACTCGACTTCCTCATCCCAATCCCTCAGGTGAAAAATCAACTCATCTCATCGAAACCGCAGCCGTGCATGTGATGTGCTGATCATATTCTTTTTGTCTGAGACTAAGCATGGAATTATAGCATGCAAATCTAGGAAACCTAGGGGAATGTGGATGATTAAGTCTATGACCCAGATGACTAAGGCTGGTTAACCTAAAATCTCGAAGACCTCATCAAGCTAAGTTTCCTTGATCATTTCAGATCCTGGGTGGAAGTGTAAGTCTAGAGGATTAATCCAACTTCTTCAAAAAACAATATTTTTTTTAACTTCAAGAGATATTAGAACTGCCTAAACTCAATTGAGCATCTGCAATTCAGCCAGTATGGATGTAAGTACAGGCCGAAGCCCGTTGCTTGAGGACGGGGCCTTACGCGATGTCCTCTAAACCATCCAATCTGCTAAGGCGAACCCTCACTGAATGCGGCTTACTTAATTGGGCTTAGTAGTCACTAACGGCTCCTAAAGGCTTTTGGATTTTTCACATTTTATGGATTTTAATAAAGGTTAAAACACAAGTTAAACTCAACTTCCCTTGAAAAGAGATAAAAAGATTTTCAAAACTATGTCACACAAATAAAAAGTTTTCAAAACATTTCTAAAGAATTTTTTCAAAACAAGAAAAAATCATTTTCGAAAATATTTTTATTAAAATAGAGTAACATAGTATAGAAAAGCCGTGAAATCATTTGAGTTCTCTTAGTCCAAAGAACTTTACTTTAGCCAAAAAGTTTTAAAATTTTCATATTTTTCAGTTTATAGCTAAAGTAGGTATACAATATATACGGTATACCCCCCTATACTTAAACTTTACTATGTCCTCATAGCACTAGATGTTACAAGTACATAGATCCATTTAAATATAAAGGAATATACGGGAGGTAAGAGGGGCTCCCCCCTATACTTAGGTTAGAAATAACCTAAGTATAAAGGCAAGGAAAGAAGAGTGGAGAAAATCACGGGGGACTCAGGTCCCCCCTCTACTTAGGTTGAGATTAGCCTAAGTATAAAGATGGAAAATTGATGTTGGGAGGGACCCAAGGGGAACGAAGAAGATGGATAGATGTACAAGTGAGCGGTTGAATCTACGGAGATGGATGGAGTGACTATGGATCTGGGCAGTGTAACAAAGCAATCATGGCTCAATCAAGCAAGCAAGACCCTCAGGTTTACCAACTCACACATAAAACCAACCGAGGTTGGTTTATTATCTTGTCGGTTTTATTGGTGATAAAACATTAGATATTTTACGCGAAGAAAATGTGAAGTGAAAACAATGCGTAAACGAGGGTGTTGCTCTCCCAAAACCAAAGTTTTACTCCATTTTATGGTTGACTTGCAATTAACAGTCCCAATTTTTATTTAATGTTGTCACTGAATTAAGGTTAGCACAAAATCAAGCAATCATTGTCTACCATTAATTCCCATTTTCCATTAATCCTAGGTGATCAAGCTAGAAAAAAGAAACCGAGAAAAAGCCGCGTATTCGATAAAAACCGTGATCTAGGCTAAGCGAAAAATCTTGCAGTGACTTAGCGAAAAAAAATTCGTGAAAAACTTGGGCCGTTTTGAAATCCGAAATCAATATGTATGCAAGTCGATAAAAGACGCACCTATTATGCTTCTATTAGCGAGTATAAAATATCTTTTAAAATTAGCTAAGTGATGCGAGATTAGGTGCGTCTTTGATATTAGTGTGTCCTACCTACGAGCAAGCATGTAAAAGATAAAAAATGAAATATGCTCAAAGAGCCGAGTGCCTGATCCTAGGTCGACACTCAAGTGGGGATGATCCCCACACAATCTACATATAATCGTTCGATTACAATCGCGAGCCTTCGATCGAAGACCGCTGTAAAAGATTAATTATTACATGACATGCAAAAATAAAATGCGAGACACATTTTTTTCTTTCTTCCCTATTTGCTTCATGTATGTTTTGCGGCTCTTCGCAGCGGGAAGCGTCCTGCTCCTCGCCTCCTTGAACCATCAAGGGCCCTGCCACAAAAACAATGGTTAGAAATCGATAGAGAAGAAAATTTTGTAATGCAACATAAATGAACAAGTTGACCTATATAAAAGATACACTTAATTAAATAAACAAAAAATCCAAAAAATATAAGAAACGAGCCGTGTCCCCGGCAATGACACCATTTGATAAGCGTCGAAATCGACCTTTAATAGTGCTGAATTAGCACTTGAAATCGTCATCGCAGTCGGGCCAATTCGGGTTCATCAAAAGACCATCTGATTGATATATGTCAAATAAGAATGAGATGGTCGTGATTTTTTTACTTGGTAAGATACCAAGGTCGAACTCAGGGATATGAGCCTCTCTCGTATTAGTAGGACTTTTATCCATTTTAACTGAGTGTTGAGTTGAAGCCTATATAGGTCAAATCATGCATGTTAAAGGACATGGAGACACAACAATGCCTTAAAATAAAAACATGCATTTTTTTATTTATTACTATTATGCAAATAAATGCAATAAAATGCGATGCAAATATGCCCGAAATGATCATTACTTAATCCATAAAATATATGAGTCAACCAGAATCAAATAATGAAGCACTCTACATTAATATAGCATCTAGGCAAGAGAAACATGAAAATCTGGACACTTAGTTAATCAAATAATGCATTACAGATCACATTGTCAAAACTAAAATCTAAGCATGCCATAAGAAAGATGACGAGAAGAGCTTCAAAATGAAACTGAAATTATCTCAATCGGATATATATAGCTCAAGATATGCATAAAAGAAGCCAGGGACATAAGTGCAATAAAACATAGAAAAGATAACTACAAACAGGTCCTTGTAAGGCACTAAAATGTAAATATGAAAAGTACGAGGCCTTCCCTGTAAAATACCCACATGCACAGGGGCATTTTTGCAATTATTAAAACCCACGAGGGCATAATTGCAAAATAACCAAATGCACGTGGACTGCACGTGCTCCAGGGACCTGTCTGCAAATTAGAGAAGAAGGCAGGGCGTCTCTGCAATTTTCCCAGATATGCACGTGCCAGGCACGCGCTATCCAAGCTCGGAGGACGGAGTAGGCTCGGCAGAGGTTCGCAGTGCTTTGGGTCGGCTCGGGCGCCGGTTCGTGCTCGGTGCAGGCTTGAGTTAGGTTCGGAGTATCCGAACCTCCTGGTCTGGTGCTAAGGCTCGGAGAGGGCTCAAAGAATGCCACGTGGCCGAATGACGGCCATTGGACCGTGATGATCCAAGGGCTACTAGTGAAGGCGCTCCTGGGCGACGTGGCTGCTTCTAAGCCATCAGATCTTCGAGGATCCGATGGCTCCTGGACCGTCGGCCAAGAGCTACGTGGCTGCACGAAGGCCGTTGGATCGAGAGGATCCAACGGTTGCTGGAGAAGATGCTCCTGAGCGACGTGGCTTAACCTGCGCCGTCGGATGGTCACTTGGAGAGGACCATCCAATGGTTTCTGCTTCTCTTCCTCAGCTACAGGGAAGCGGCGAAGTTCGAGCTCCGGTGAAGGAGCCCGATCTCCACCACTTATCTCTGGTGTCAACGATGCTCGCCTGACACTCCTGGTAGGATGGCGATGAAGCTCCGGAGCTGAGCGAGTTGCGGCGATGCTCAATCTTTCGTATTGTTACTCTGGTGATGGAAACGAGGTTCGGCCAAAGTCCTCCGGCGAGACCTCCGTCCAATGAAGTTTTAGTAACCTGCATCGATAGTATACGATCGAAGCACAAGGGCGTGTGTGCGTGAATGATGTGAGAGCTCATAGGGGGTGGAGAACGTGGGAGCTCGGAGCTCCTCCGCCATGGGTGGCGGAGGAGATGGGTCGGAAGGCGACGAGGTCTGGAGGAAGAAGAAGGTGATCGAGAAGTTGCGCGTGGGAGAGGAATGCGTTGTGGAGTTTTTGCGAGGATTAATGGAGGATATGGTTGACTGAAGTGGCCTAAATAATTACACAAAGCAAGAAGATAAATCAAAGGAGATCTGAGAGAACTTACCCGACCAGAGATGGAGGAATTAGGTTGGGCGTGGGGTTCCAGAAGATCCCCGGGTCATCGCTGGACTCCGGCAGCTAGGCAGAGCAGCTCGAGCGGGCCTGGAGGCGCCGCGACACCGCCGTGGTCGGCGGAGGGTCAACACCGGAGAGTTGGTCGTCTTCTCTTGATCCTCTCTCCTCCCCCTATCACAGGGAGGAGGAGGAGGGCTGGGCCATCCCTCGCATAAAGGTGGACGGGGAGAATCGAGGGAGGAGGCGCGATATTTGAAGGTGGTGATGGCGGAAGTGGTGCGTGGAGTCGTGGGTTTAGTGACAGATGTGGGGTGATTAGGAGGACAACGGAGTTCGTGGGATGATGCGCGAGGAAGAAGGAAGATGGGGGAACGTCATGGAGAAGTTGGCGATGGAAGAGGTCGACTGGAGTGGCGGAGAAAAAAGGGAAGGGGAGAGGTCTTCGCGAGATGGAAAATGTCGGGAAGAGGCGCGCCTGGAGGTTGACGATGAAGATCAGCCGTTGGATCTGGAGATCCAACGGTCTGAATTTAGGCGTAAGGAACGGGTGTGATTCGATCCGAGGCTAAGTGATCAAAGGGCGATGCTTTAGCCACGTGTCGTAATATGGAATCGGCACTTAAGGACGGTGACGATGCAGAGGAGGCGTTGATCTAACGGATGAGAATTGAGGTGGATTGAGCGGTTAAGATGGAACCGCCCGGGGTGCGATCGAACGATCTACAAACCGCCACGTGGTAAGCTGTGGGAGAGACGCGAACGGGCGGATCTGATGGGCCCAGGGGTATGATCAAACGGCTGAGAATTGAGGCGTACGTGGAGAAGGCTGAACCGTTGGATCTGAAGGAGATCCAACGGCCAAAAGCACGGGAGGATAAGACAAGGCGGACGGGCCACGTGGCTCACCCAGAACGGGCCAAGTGGCCCAATCACATTATTCAGAACAAGAAATTGAAATATGAAGATCAAGATGGCCGAATTTGAGAAAACTCAAAACATGAAAGTTGTAGATCTCGGTGAGATCTACAAGTTTCATGTTGACCAAAACTGGAGACGAGATCATCTGAATGCTCGAAATATTTTTAAGGGTATTTTTAAAGCTAAAAATACCACAGATTTTTATTTTGCCATTTTTTTGTGGTTTTTAATTTATTTGAGACTCTGTTAATTACTGGACATTAACTGGATTTTATTGACAAAGAGGTTAAGCAAGGGAATTAATAATTGGAAGTTAAGATGAAGAAATTGGGTTTCATCAAGGGCAGAACCGGGGATTTCACAAAATCCCCTGTTTTGCATGCATTTGTTTAACGACCACGAATAAGTGATTAATCAGTTGATGAAAGTTCGTCGAAAAATTCAAGAAAAATCACCGTTGCGTTCGCAACGTATGATTTATCCGTGAAAGTGCAATTCGTTTGGTGATTCTGTGATCGGAAGAATATGAATCGAAGAGAGAGAAGATGAAGAAGAATAAGGAATAAGAAGTTACCTGTAGATGGTTGGATGCCTGTGAATGGCTGAGGCAAGGCTCGGCCGAGGTCGTTGCTCGAAGCTGCGGTGAGGCTGAGCTTAGTAGCTCCGGTTAGGTGGCTACGACGGTGATGAGATCACCCGATCTCGCCTGCGAGATGGGTCGTTGTCGCTCGATGGGAACTCTTGGAGTTGTCACCTACAAGATCTCAGAGCTGGACCTCTCTCCTCTTGAGTGGCGGATGGGGATGAAGGAAGGAGGAGAGGGGAATATAAAGAGGAGGAGGAGGAGGAGGTTGGAGAGGAGATGGAGGGAGTGGGAGAGATGGAAGATGGAGTGAGGGAGTTGGGGTTGGATTGGAGGTGTCGAAGAGGCTTCTCCCTTAAGTTAAGGGAGAGCGGGGGAGGAATGGGTAGAGAAGAGTGAAATGACGCCACTTGGTGTGCTCAGATGCGGCCATGTGGCGTTTATTTAATTAATTGCAAAATCCATGGGGTTGACACGTGGTGGCTTCCGGAGCCACCACATGTCGCTTTCAGAAAAATCCAAAGTTAAATGAAAAGAAAAATAAAAAAGACATAATAAAAGGGACTAAATCAAAAAGTGATCATCACGAAAGTTGCTCGTCTCGACGAGATCTACAACTTTCATGAAGGGCCAAAAATCAAATGAGATCATCTGTATAAAATGTATTTTTGGGTGATACCTTATAGATATAAAATACCACATTTTATCTTTTGTAATTTTTTTGTCATTTTTCAATAAGAGAAAAAATCAAAATGAAAATGGAGAAAATATGAGAAGAATATTTACAAATTAATCTATTTTTTTGGATTTTTAATAATTAAGAAAATAAAAGGATAAAATCCAGGGGCATTTCGGTCAATATGTACAATATACAAAAGGGGCCCAAAACCCAAGTTTTGCATACGAGCTCTGATTTTAACGAAATTGGTCTTGTTTCGAAAGTCTTTGAATGTGTATTACTTTAAAAGTGAGTAGACCTAATTCGGAGGCTGTATGAGAGAGATATGTGCATTTTAAGGTCTAAGGTCTTCAACTGGGTTTGGGGTTTTATTGGGTAATTTTACAAGTTAGTATTTTTTGATATTTTTCTTTTATTAATGTTAGTAATATATACACTATAGAGTTGGTTTTATTGGATTTGGTGTTAGTATAAAATATATACAAATAAGGTATTTTCACTAATATACAGGTGAATATTTACAAGTGAATTTGGCTTCTTATTTTATGCAAATCTGAATGCTAAAATCCAGATATTATTTATGCATGCATGAATGCTAATTATGCAATATAAGTAGAAATATGCATCTAATTACTCGGGAACAAAGTTCTATTTTCAACTTTTAGAGTGATGAATCACGAATTCATCAACCCCCTATACTTAAACCCTGCTCGTCCCCGAGCAACTAAAATGAAATGCAAGAGTGAAATGATTTTAGGTTCCATACCAAGGTCATGAACAAAAGTTGAAAATGGAGATTGACTCGACCTTTGGATTAATTATGTGGCGGAACCTTATTGGGATCTGAATTTAAGACCTAACAGACTTCAAGTTCCACAAGTCTTCTATTCAAGACGCCTCAACATTTAGGTCAAAACAAATCCTCAATCGTAAATTTCTGATGACTATGATTCTTACTTGTACTGTGTAAGTGAGATATAGCTCTCTACATCAGAAATGGCTCAGAACCAGTCTCCTCTAACAAGGTAACTCAGATAACCCGGTCCAATAACTCTTTCCTCGAGGAGCGGGGTATTCCCTTCTAAGTTCAAGTGCGACCAGCTCAAGAGGAGGGGGTAGAGAGAAGAATGGATGGTAGCCAGTGTAACTACCTATCCCGGGATGCCTGACCAGTGTAGCCAAGTCATCCAGCTGCATTTTCTTTGCTAATATACATACTCCGACATGTATTTTGTTTTCACTTGGACCTGTCTGATTTTTTGGAGTTTTTGCATTTTTTTTCTTTTTTTTTCTTTTTTTTGGAACTATATACAAGGTGCAGCATGTACATTAGGAGTTTTTCCTCTTGAGCCAGTAGACTATCCCTCTTTTGAAGCATTATTGCAACCCACAACATCCCTTCCTTAGATGTTAACACCACCAGACTAGGTTGAGATGCACTACCCTCCCTAGAGGAGGACGGATGTTTCCACCCGTGTGCTACTCCAAGCTAAAGGATTCTACCTGCTCACCACCTCATCAATGAAGAGCTACGTGCATTGTGTTTGTCCAAGTTAGGTCATTATCTAAAAGAATCATGCGTGTGCACGAGATATTCTACTTAGACTGATTAAGATGACATGTGAACATAGACTTGCGGACTCAAAGAATTAAGTCACTTGACCAGAGAAATCTTAACTCCAGTTCCTACAAGGTTCCTCTGAAATTAGGTGGATTAAGGTCAAATCAAGTCCATCCTCAATATCTACTCATAACTTGGTTCAGAACCCACTAGCTTTTCACTTTGCATATGCAAGATATGCATATGAGATGCAGATGACATGCTATGTAGATGAATGTAAATGCAAGACTCTTTTTTTAATGCAAGGATGATATACAAGAGTAAATAAGAAGCCTGTTTTTTGTTTTTTTTTGTTTTTTTTTGTTTTTGTGTTTTTTTTCAAAACTTTGGTATACCTCCTATGTTACAACAATTTACAAGAGTTCTATAAGTGTTATACAAGTGTTATACAATATACAAGTATACAATTTTTTTCAATTTTTACCCACCCGTAATTATTGCAAAATATATACAAAAGTGAAAATAAGCGAAAGTACGAGCTATGGGTAAAGTATATATGTAATATATACACGCCCCCCTATACTTAGCGTGTGCTATGTCCTCAGAGCACGAAAAGCGAGGAAAAAACCATAGCTCGTGCTAAGCGTAGGAGAGCTAAAATAACAAAAAGGTATAGAAGTCGTCTTGCTCCCTATACTTAGGCTCTGGCAGCCTAAGTGTAGAAGAAGAACAAGAATGGGGTGGACGAGGTCAAGAGGAGATATAGATGAATATACAATGTGGGCATCGATTCCCCCCTATACTTAGGCTCAGGTCAGCCTAAGTATAGGACGGAAGTGAGTATGAGGACCAATGTGATCTGGAGGATATACAGAGAACAGACTCAGGTGGATCGTCCCCCCTATACTTAGGGTCTGGTCATCCTAAGCATAGTCCAAGATGGTGATTAATGAAGCTGGGATGAGTTACTAGAGTCGCGAGGAAGAAGGATAGAATGCACATGAATGATGACATATACAAGTGAATCGGCCTGAATCTTTCAAGATGCTGCTAATGACTAGAGCTTACTGCTGCAAGGTTTCATATGTGGCTCGAGGTGTATCTGCTGAATCTGTCTCGTGCATGAATACAATCTCCTCAACATGGACTAACTGCTCATTGGATTCTACGTAGTGTTTTAACAGTTGTCCATTCACAAGGAATGTCGGTGCGTCATCTGCGAGGTCTAAGATCTTGACACATCCACTATCATGCACCGTACAGACGACAAATGGGCCTGTCCACTTGGACTTCAACTTGCCTTGGAAGATCTTTAGCCTAGCATTAAACAACAATACATTCTATCCAGGTACAAAGGTCTTTCGTCTGATATATCTATCATGCCAATGCTTCACCTTGTCCTTATACACCAAACTGTTGTCATATGCGCGGTTTCTGACTTCCACAAGCTCATTCAGATCCATATCTCCGTGCTTCTGACCAAGGTGTGTGTTCCAATTGACCTTCTTGATTGCCCATTCTGATTTATGCACTAACTCTGCGGGCGAATGGCACGGCTTTCCGAATACCATTCGGAATAGGGAGGTTCCTAACAGTGTCTTGTAAGCTGTCCTATACACCCATAGGACCAGATACAAGATCTGAGAGCAGTCCTTCCTGTCTAGGCAGACAAGCTTTTACAAAATAGTCTTCACCTCCTGATTCGACACCTCAGCCATACCATTAGTCTGTGGGTGGTAAGGACTAGCGACACAGTGTTTGATGCCTTAGTCCGTCAGGAGTTTCTTCACCTCCCGGTTTACAATGTGGCTACCCCCGTCTGATATCATCATTTGGGGATCCCGAACCTAGAGATGATGTGCTCTCTGATGAATTTACAGACAGTCCTGCTGTCTGCAGCTCGGGTTGGGATAGCCTCCACGCACCTGGATAAATAGTCTACTGCAAGAAGGATGTATTCGAACCCATTGCTAACAGGGAATGGTCCCATGAAATCGATGCCCCAGGCGTCAAAGACATCAAAATGATGACAGGCTACATCAGCATCTCCTCCTTGGAACCAATGGTTCCTCCCATTCTCTGGCATACTGGACATGACTTCGCAAAGGTGATGGCATCGCGAAATAGAGTCGGCCAGTAAAAGCCACACTGAAGTACCTTCCATGCGATCCTCTTCCCGGAGTGGTGTCCTCCTGCCTCCACGCTGTGGCATAAAGAAAGGACACTCTGGTATTCCTCCCGAGGAATACATCATCTCCAGACACAATCCGGTCCTTCAAAGAAAAGGATCGGATCCTCCCAATGGTAGTGTCTAGCATCCGACTTCAGTCGGTAGATGTGGCTCTTGGGTCAACCTTCGGGAACCTTCTTGGAGACAAGAAAGTTCATGATGTTGGCATACCATGGGAGTGAGTCGACAACAAAAATCGACTCGTCAGGGAAGGAGTCTCGAATAGGTGAATCCTCGGAAGTATTAAGATCTTCGAGACGAGAGAGATGATCGGCTACTACGTTCTTCTTTCCAGGTTTATCACGGATGCCCAAATCAAACTCCTGGATAAGTAAAATCCACTGAAGAAGACGCGCCTTCGCGTCCTTTTTCTCCATCAAGTATCGTAGCGCCGTGTGGTCAGTGAACACGATTACCTTGGATCCAATTAAATGAGATCTGAACTTGTCCAAGGCAAACACTACCGCAAGAATCTCCTTTTCCGTAACTATATAGTTACGTTGAGCAGTATCAAGCACTTTGCTTGCGTAGTGAATTGCAAATGGGACACCATCCCTTCTCTGTCCTAACACAACCCCAACAGCAAAGTTTGATGCGTCCGTCATGATCTCAAAAGGTAGAGACCAATCTGGGGCTTGTAGGATCGGGGCATCCATGATCATTCCTTGTAATAGCTTAAAGGCCTCAAGACATTTGTAATCAACAACAAACTCCATGTCTTTGCCTAAAAGCTCAGTTAGCGGTCGGACAATCTTAGAAAAATCCTTGATGAATCTTCGATAAAATCCGACATGCCCGAGGAACGACCGCAACTGTTTGACGTTGGTTGGTGGCTGGAGTCGTCTGATCACATCCACCTTGGCAGGGTCAACCTCCATTCCTCTCTTGGAGATGACGTGCCCCAACACAATGCCCTCTGTCACCATGAAGTGACTTTTCTCCCAAGAGAGCACCAGATTAACCTCACAACATTGTTTGAGGACTCGGTCCAGATTCCTAAGACAGGAATCGAAGGAATCGCCGTGGATCGAGAAGTCATCCATGAAGACTTCCAGGAATTCGCCGACCATTTCGGCGAATACAGCAATCATGTACCTTTGAAAAGTACCTAGAGCATTGCATAACCCAAAGGGCATGCGCCTAAAGGCATTGGTACCAAAGGGGCATGTGAACGTGGTCTTTTCCTGTTCCTCCAGAGCTATGGCTACTTGATTGTAGCCCGAGAACCCATCTAAGAAATAGAAGAACTCTTTCCCAGCTAGTCTCTCTAGGATCTGATCAATGAATGGTAGGGGAAAATGATCCTTCTTCGTCGCGGCATTCAGGCGTCTGTAATCCTCACAGACGCACCACGACATGGGCACTCGCGTCACGATATCCTCTCCGTCCTCATTGGTGGTCGTCTGAATTCCCGATTTTTTCGGGACTACATGGATCGGGGCCACCCATTTAGAGTCGGAGATGGGGTAAATGAAACCCGTGTTGCACCATTTCTCTATCTCCTTCTTTACTACCTCTCGTAAATTTGGATTCAAACGACGTTGGAATTAACGAGAGGGTTTGGCTCCATTCTCCAAGTAGATATGGTGTGAACACAGAGCAGGATTTATCCCGTAGAGATCGGAAATGCTCCAGCCTATCGCCTTGCGGTTTTTCTCCAGGATCTCTAGCAAGCGAGATTCCTGCTCCTCGGTCAATCGTGAACTGATGATGATCGGATATTTCTTATCCTGACCCGCAAGGAAGGCGTATTTCAGTGTTGTGGGTAAAGGCTTGAGCTCAGGTATGGTGTGATCATCTAGGAAATCTGGCTCAATCGAATCAGGCTTGGTGTTGGAAGTGGTTGGATCTTTCTCTGTAATTGCTGCCACCAAGTTATTCGGCTCTGGAGTCGGATCGTCAAAGGTCTCCATGCAATCGGCAAAATCCACGTCCGACTCGTCATCTTTATCTTCCGATTGTCCTAAAGAGGGAAGGACTGACAGGCCCAGCTGGGCCTCTAAGTCATCGAAGATGTAAGGAGATGCAGATTCTGAGCTGTACTCGTCTCTGAGGACCTTGCAAGTTGATTCATGCATGGGATCATCTCTGGAGGGGAGGGACTCATCGGTGCTGGCTGGGTTCTGTTTCCATGGCCCAACTATGTCTACATGATCGCAGTCTGCTTCGGTTGAAGAGTACTCGGTGCTGAATTCAGAATCCGGTCTCTGCCATCTGGTCTGCTTCATCTCAAGTTCCTCATCTCCGCCTGGAGTTTGGAACTGGATCTTCCCGATCTTGTAATCAAACAAGGCCCCCGCTGTCCTGAGGAAGGGCTTGCCTAAGATGATCTGGGAGTCTCTCCAATTACGAGGGGTTTCCATATCTAGGATCGTGAAGTCCACCATGTATTCCTAGCCCTCGACTTTAATCACAACATTCCTCAATTCTCCATGGACCTCTTGGTTGATTTGTCAGCGAACTGCAGGAGGGCTCTAGATTTCCTAAGAGGCCCGAGATTAAGCCGCTCATAGAGGGCTGTAGGCATTAAGTTAATTGAGGAATTGTTGTCTAGGAGAGTGCGTGCAAACGCGATGTCATCAACATGACTCACTACATAGTATGCACCCATGTCTCTTCGTTTCCTTGGAAACGAGTTCTTTATTGCACAAGTCATGGCTACTTACAGAACGCGTTTCTCAACACGGCTTTTGGTCTTCCTGCTAACTCTATTAGGTGTGCATCTCATCTTAAGGTATTTTTGAAATGCAGGAGTCATTTCCATGTACTTATCAAAGGGGATTGTGACCTTGATGTTTTTGTTGCAGAACTCTGCCATCTCAGGGTCATTTGTTGGATTTTTTAGTTTTCTTCTTTCCACCCTTGAGAGCTCGGAGGAAGGGATCATTGACTCCAACTCATGTTCTGAAACTGAAATGTTTTCATTGAAATCTGGAACTGAGTTCTATACACGACTCAGACTTTTAAACAGACTCTGACTCTGACTCTGACTAAAAGGAAAATGCTGAGGCGAAACCGGTGATGCGTCTTCCGCGACTTCTTGACGGTCCTCCTCAGATGGAGGTACGGGTTCTTCATCAGTTCTGTCAGACTCTCTGCTGGTGCGAGTTTGCTGCTTCGAGGACCCAGAAGTCCTCTTCTTCTGCTGGTGATGGTGATGGTGGTGTTGCTCCTCTTCTTCCTCCAAGTTCTCCTTAGGTAGAGACTTGGCGGCTCCTTCCGTCGGTGCCCGTGCCCGATCAGGTATGGTCACGGTCCTTCCGCTCCTGAGGGACATATGATTCACATTATCATACGAAAGGATCTCATGTTCAGATAAATAATTATCTGAATAATGTACCTGATCACGAGGTCGGTTCTGGTCATGGGTTAAGCTGTTCGGGTTGTCCTGAACCTGTGAGGGAATTGGGGTCTTTGGCGCCATTTGTTGATCCTAGGTACGAGTAACACGATTCAGATCGGTTCTCATATACAGATAGTCATTCTGGATATGTTGGACCCTATCAGACAGGGTCTGGATCGCCAAGGTGAGGGACTCCAATTCGGTGGGCTGGGCTTGCTGATGCTGACTTGCAGACGAGGTTCTATACTGGCCCTGCTGGCCATGCCGGTACTGCTGCTGCTGATGGGACAGTGTCGGGCCCTGCTGGCCCAAGTGGAATGTGCGCTGCTGCTGCTGGTGCTACTGAGGCTGGTACCCTCGTTCGGCCATGGACTGAACAAAGCGTGGTACGGGGACGGAGCTGGTTTCCTGGTAAGCTGGGGAAGGTCGGTGAGGCTGACCATTCCCCATCCCCGACTGTCTGCTGACGGGGTCACGGCTGTACCACAGTCCGTTGATCTCGAACACCTGCGGAGGCTCCTCGTATCCGGTCTCCACTTGTGGGGGTGCATGCTGGTCCTGCTGGGTGTAAGTCTGATCCTCCACCCAGCCGCTCTGAGGCCCCGATGCCTGCTCCTGTACAAGATGGACTTTGTGCACAGGTGCGGGTGGTGCAGAAGGGGCAGGTAGCTTCATCTTAGTTACCTTCTCAGTAAGTTCCTCCACTTGCATTGGCATACGTGAGAGAGACTCAAGGTCAGTGACCCTCTTGTGGATCTGCTCGACCATAGTTAACTTGTCAGCAATCATCCCCATGCTGGGGATGAGGTCCTCTGTCAGATCTGCTACAGTCGTCCTAGTTGTCTCATTGGATAAGATTGAGGGAGACAACTGATAGGCCCTGGTGGCCTGCGACCTGCCGGTTTCTGCCATCTGCTCTAGGATCTTCCATATAGTGTTCTTGTTCTTGTTCAGATAGCTTCCTCCACAGGCAGCACTGACTAACCCCTGCATCTCCGGGGTTAAACCAAGAACAAGGTCTGGACTAAGATCGCCTTAGAAATGCCGTGGCAGGGACATTTCTGAATTAGGTCATTGAACCTATCCCAAGCATCATGGAATGGTTCACTGAGTCCCTGGGAGAAACTGGCGATCTTTGTTCTCATTTTGTTAGTCCTACTTAGAGGTATTCTTCAGAAATAAGTCCTTGAACTGCATCCAGGTTGTACATATCACCCCTAGGTTTTCAGCCAATGTGCTGCCTTATCTCCTAAGGCGAAAGGGGTGGCCTTCAGTCGAATGTAATCCTGCCCAACCCTAGGATGACTAAGGTTGTCGCAGACCAGCTCGAAGTCTCGGAGGAAGGCATATGGTTCTTCATGGCCATTTTCGTTGAACTTCGGTAGTAGGCTAAGGAAGTGGGGTTTGAGCTCGAATGCTTCTGGGGGAACCGCTGGTGCCAACCCACTGTGTATCTCGTTCTCCGCTGGGTTGTAGGCATCAACCATTGGTCAATCGATTCCTCCTGCTGCAATAATCTGTCCCATTATAGCTGTGAGATCTGCATTTTGCTGTTCGGCTGTGGCGAGGCGGTTAAGAATTTGTCGCAATAGGTCCTCATCCGGTGGTTGCTTAGGTGGCATCTTGTCCTTTAGTCCTGGGTATGAAACAAGGTCGGTGTCAGAGGACAAATCAAGGAAGGGATTCTTACCGAGGCGATGGTCTTCCTCGGTAAGCTCGGAGGAGAGGAAAGGGTTGGTTTGAGAGTAACCACCCTGGTTGTGAGGGAACCAGAACTCAAGAGGGTCATGAGTCCTGGGTGGTCCAAGGTGCGCTTGAGCCGATGAAGAGGAGTTTCGTGGGGGGCTCAAGGAGAGATTGGTGAATAAAGATCCGATATCCCCCAGTCACTCATCTTGATTTGGCGAGAAGAAATGGGAATTCTAAGTGACGATAGGATTTAAATCCTACCTGAAGCAAACAATTCAATCCAAGACCCTGGGTTCACACTCAACACAGTGAAGGACCCGAAAATGAGTCCAATTAATCTTGTTAATTTTAAGTGTGATTTTTCAAGCAAGATAGCAAAGGTTACGCGACCTAGAGGGAAGTCGGCTCAGAGGCAGATGCGTCTTCCCTGTTTAACCTGTCGCCTAAGATACCGACGGTCCTTCTTTTCTTCGCTCCTATCCCAAGTTGATGGATTCAAAGACCTGCCCCTATCTACCTGCAAGCAGGCGGAGGCTGACAAGGCCGGAACTTCACCTCGGGAGGTTACTGGCAACTTGTTCGCCCCTATCTACCTGAGACAGGCGGAGGCTAATTAGTATTAGTCAGTGAACATGAATAATTCAACTTGTGATATTTGCTAGGATTAGTCGGAACGTGATATGGAAGGCGGGGATTTGGGCTCTGCCTTAAGGTGTTCACACACACTCAAGTACCCTCACTCAGCCTGAAAACAAGGTCGGGGATTAATCTCAAGCAAACAAGGGTTATTTTTAGTCAAATTTTTTGGTCAATAATATTAGCAGTCCCAATTTTAAGTTAAGTTATCACTGGTTTAGTCCAATCCACACAGCACGCCTATCGTCCAGTCCCAATTTCCTTTTACTTAAGTTTGAAAACTAAGAGAGAGAAATCAAGAAAAGCCGATGCACGAAAATCAATGATGCTTATGCTGAGTGAAGAATACTTACAGTGATCCCTTCGCTTTATGCGGGATGCAAAACAAAATTGAAAACTTTTATACTACATGCAAATGCAGATGACAAAATCCGCTCCTAGACAAGCAGTTCTATTAGCGAGTGAAGCACAGGTTGATTTGACTAAGTTCTACGGTCTAAGTGCGTCTTTTCATTTGACGAACCACTGACCTACCCTTTTAATGTCGTATAATTGACGTTTCATTGCAGTCGGATAGATTAGCATCGATCAAAAATAACCACACAAATCGAATAATCATCGAATGAAATTAAGCGCGGTTTTATGTTTGTTTAGCCTGGGCAAGCCCCAGGGTCGACTCAAGGAGGCAAAAGAACAACTCGGGATCAGGTTAGATGTGTTAGATCGCGTTTTTCCAAGTGGGATTTTTTTTGTAATTTTTCTTTATGCGATAAAAATGCCAAATGCAAAATATGAATTGGATTAAATTAACAAGAAAATAACCGACTTAGCCAAAATTAATTTGAATGTGAAATTAATCCAAATTGACCAAATTGTATTTTTCCTTTAAACCTAATCCAATAATGAATGCTAATGTATTTGTTTTTGTAATTTTTGGGTTTAAAATGCACAAATGAAAAATACAAATTTTTTTGGGTTTTTATGCAATTTTTCGTGCAAATGATATGCAAAAATTATGACAAATTTACTGGAAGTTAAATTTGATGAATTTAAGCTACACTAATATTTTTGGAATTTTCTAACACTTCATGATTTTTTATGATTATTTTACTGAAAACAGAGCAACTGTGAGTATTTAATTCCTAATAAATCCACGAAGTTAAATTATCCAAAGACATATTTATCTCAAATAGATATTTTAATAAGGAATTCAGGAGCTTTGAAATTTCTCAAAAATATTATTCGTGGAATTAATTAAAAAACAATTACAGAAATCACTCTATAATTTACTTTATATACAAGACAACTCTGAATTGGACGAATTTTGGATACTAATTAAAGAGCAGTTAGAGGCATCATTCCCAATCGTCTCACAATTTTTAGAGTAATAAACAGGCCTGTGCAAATTTCAGAGCGTAAATGGGTAAAATATCACTCAATTTCAGTCTTTGATTTTTAATAATGTCAAATATTCAAAAAATGTAAGTAAATAGCCACAAGATAAATAATGAGTTGCTCTATAAAATGCTATTTTTTTGATTAAAAAATGATGCAAAACTAATGTTCAAATTGACGCTCAAAGTCAGGGGTATCTTTGCAAAACTGAAGTGAAAGAAAAACTAATTAAAATGCTAACATGGACTCTTTTGCAATAACTAAAACGTAGAATGAAGATTATGTAATTTTTACAATATAAAAAATAAAAGACTTTGACCTTCTCATACAAGCTAGGGCACGACACAGAAGGGGGCGTGGGCGGCGGGCGGCACGCCGCGGTGCGGGGTGGCGGAGATCGGACGTGAGGAGGGTGATGCGGCTGCACCTGGTCGTGCCGCGCGACGTGGAGGTGGCTGGAGCGCGGCAGCACGCCTTGCGGACGGCGGGCGGCGCCGCTTTAGCGTGGGGCGGTGCTGGTTGGGCGCGCGTGCTGGAAGGAGGAGGACGAGCCGTGCAACGACATGCCGCTGCTGGGCGCGCTCGCGTGGTGGCGAGCGGCCTGTGGCGTAGGGGGACTGAAGGAGGCGGGCGGCGCCGCGACGGTGGACGCGCATCGAGTGGTGGGCGAGCGCGCGGCGGGGCTGCTGCACCGCGCGGAGGGGGCGCACGGGGACGGCGGCATCGATAAGGATGGAGGGGCACCGCGCGGCCACGGGGGTGCGTCTTGGCGCGGTTGGAGACCTGGCTGGCAGATGGATTGTTGCGCGACCGGTTCGGGCAGAGCCGCAGTGTTGGGTCGGCGGCCACGGGCCTGGAGGCAGTGGCGGTTCCGGTGGGGCGGCGCGATTGGCCGTGCGTCGCAGTGAGGACGGTGGGGTGCGGACGACGGAGTGGCAGGAGCTGCAACTTTTTGTTTGTTTGTTTTTTTTGCAAATTTTTTTGTTGTATTTTTTCTTTGTAAACAGCAAGCAAACAGTAGTAAAAATGAAATAAAAAAATTGGTGAATGATGATGATAATGATGACAGTGGTATTATGGTGGGATATGATGATGGTTGTGGTGTGGTTTGATGTCGATTTCAAAATGATATGGTGATAGTGATGGTGATCAACAAGAAGAAAGAAAAAAATGTTAGATAAATAAAATGACAAAGTAAAGATAGAGAATTCTTACCTGTGTGGTTCGCCGGATTGTGGAGCTGTGTCGTAAGGCTTCCGGTTGTGGCCTCAAGAAGTCAACGAACAAGGAAGCTTCGAGGCTTGAGCAGCTTGTGTGGAAGCTGCAACAAGGAGTTGTGAGGCTCCTTGGATCTCACCATGGCCAATTATGGCCGAGCTCATCGTCGCTCAGATCGTCTCGTCCGCGCTGTCACCAGGAACGATACGAGGGCTGGGGCTCTCTTTCTCAAGATCGGTGAATGATGAGAAATGAAGGAGGGGATGAGAATATAAAGGAAGAGGAGTGGGAAGTTGGAGAGAATGGAGTGGTGGGAAATGCGAAGAAGTGGAGAAGTCAGTCGAAGTTCTGACTTCATAATCGGGTTGAGGTGGAGCCGACCACGGGAAATGTTCTCCCGTGGATGGCAGAGGATACATGGAAGACTAAGAAGGTGAAGATTATTGGTATATGGTCGATGAGGAATGACCAGAGGTTTCAGGGTATGAGGACCAATATCCCGACATCTTGAAGATGAAAAGATGAATGTAAGAAGATTAAGGTAGAGAACGTGCAATTACAAAGGATAATACACACGGACAGACACAAAGACAAATGCAAGAACAAACCTCGAGTTCACACTCAACACGGTGAAGGACTCGAAATCGAGTCCGATTGATCTGATTGATTTTAAGTGTGAGTTTATTAGAAAGATAGCAAAGGTTACGCTGCCTAGAGGGAAGTCGGCTCAGAGCCGAATGCGTCTTCCCTGTTTAACATGTCGCCTAAGATACCGACGGTCCTTCTTTTCTTCGCTCCTATCCCAAGTTGATGGATTCAAAGACATGCCCCTATCTACTGCAAGCAGGCGGAGGCTGACAAGGCCGGAACTTCACCCCGGGGGTTACTGGCAACTTATCGCGAAGTACCGCAATATCGCCCCTATCTACCTAAGACATGCGGAGGATACTTGGTACTAGTCAGTGAACTTGAATAATTCAACTTGTGATATTTGCTAGGATTAGTCGGAACGTGATAGGGAAGGCGGGGATTTGGGCTCTGCTTTAAGGTGTTCACACACACTCAAGTACCCTCACTCTGCCTGAAAACAAGGTCGGGGATTAATCTCCTGCAAACAAGGGTTAATTTTAGTCAATTTTTTTGGTCAATAATGTTAGCAGTCCCGATTTTAAGTTAAGTTATCACTGGTTTAGTCCAATCCACACAGCACGCCTATCGTCCAGTCCCAATTTCCTTTTACTTAAGTTTGAAAACCAAGAGAGAGAAATCGAGAAAAGTCGATGCACGAAAATCAATGATGCTTATGCTGAGTGAAGAATACTTACAGTGATCCCTTCGCTTTATACATGATGTAAAACAAAATTGAAAACTTTTATACTACATGCAAATGCAGACGACAAAATCCGCTCCTAGATAAGCAGTTCTATTAGCGAGTGAAGCACAGGTTGATTTGACTAGTTCTGCGGTCTAAGTACGTCTTTTAAGTGAAGTGTGTGGTCCTAAAGAATTACAAGCACAAGCAAATCCTATAGTGGCTCGAGGAGTCGCTAGTGCAAGCCTATTCTAAAGATTCAATCTATACAACACACGGGGACACGGTTCCACTATGACTTACACGCGCGAGAACCCAAACGGGAACCACTGGAAATGTAATCCCTTTTTTACATGTTTAAAAAAATGAGAAATCCTTCTAGCGTCTCAACAACCGACTTGATCCACGAATCGTCGGCCTCTGATGCACTTCGAGATGCGTCGACTTCAAGAAAGCCGCTCCAAGTCCACCGGACCCTCGCACAAAAAGATAAAAAATGTCAGAGAGAGAGAGAGAGAGAAATAAATAGAAAAATAATTGGAAAAAAAATAATTACAAGGTGGTTCGAGGATCAGACTACCCGATTGACTGGAAAACACAAATCTAAATTTCTTAAGTGATCCTAAGCCATTTGCCTCCCCGGCAACGGTGCCATTTTGATAATGCATCCCACTACCCTTATTAATTCGAGCAAATTAATGTTCAAATTAATTGATATCGTTCGTTGCAGTCGGATAATGAGAGCAGATCAAAAACCACTTTGAATTAATGTCAAGTTAATCAGATGTGGAAATTTTTTTACTTGGTTGGACGTCCAAGGTCAAACTCAGGGAGGCAGCTGTCTCCTTAGGTGAATTTTTAGCAAAATCCAATGTTTGATTTTCAGGGGATGATATTTTTTGTCTTTTTAGGTTTTTTTATGCAAGATATATGCAAAATCAGGCAAAATTACAAGTTAATTCAAAAATATAGCCAAATTAAATCGTAAAATTATGAAACTTGGCCAGATGATGAAATGGGATGAAATTAGATAACCCTAATTCTTTTGGAATTTTTAGATGCACGGATAATGAAAAATGCAGACTTTAGTGAAAATGACTAAACCAATTTTAATAATTAACAAACGATGATATTTTTTCAGAAACAAAGTTAATCCAAATAGGTCTAATTAAGAGCTATCCAAATCAACTTGAATTTCGTTAAAACACTTCACAGTTAATTAATTAAAAATCGATTAATATTTTCACCAATAGATTTTTAAAGACAAACTATACGTGCAAATGATGTGATTTTTGGATATGTTGTAGCATAGACTTATATCTACAAATGATGATTTTTCAGAGATTTTTCGATAAGCAGATAATGTGCAATCAATTAATCAATCAAAATGGGCAAAATGTTGCAATTTTTTCCAAATTAAATTCCATAAATATTCTGCAAATCAGAAAAATATAAATAAATACTAAAATGGTAGAACAAGATATGCTACACTATGCAATTTTCAGAATTAAAAATGGATGACAGAATGATGACAAAATAAACGTGCAAATGCAGGGGTATGAATGCAATACAGAAAAAGAAATATGAGCTCAAATGAAGAACATGGACTTACATGCAATTACTGGAAACTTGAATTTTTTTTACAACTTGCAAAGGGGTGCAAGTGTCCCCTTTGCAAATTCCCTTTTCTTTATTCTCCGATAGCACTCCCCTATTTTGTTGGCTTGAACAGGCGAGCTTGGAGGCTTGACGAGGGGCGACCCACCGCAGAGGCGGCCAGCGTTGGCTCCGAGGGCACGGGCGGGTGGCCGCGCGACGAGGAGGGAGACGCGGGGACGAGGCGGTGGGCGGCGGCCTTGGGGTGGGCGAGCGCTGCGTGCGCGAGCAAGAGGGGCGAGCGGGGCTGGTTGCCCGCGCGCAGGGGGCGGCCAAGGCCGCGCGTCGCCAGTGGGGCGTTGGTCGGCAGAGGGCGGCTTCGCGCAGACTCGAGGGGAGCTCCTGGAGGGCCGAGGGGGTGCGGAGGACTGGTGGCGCTGGGGCGATATCGGGTGGTTGTTGAGGGCGGTGCCACTTGGAGATGGCGGAGGAGATGCAGCGGTGTCGGCGTTGGAGTGCGCGTGACTAGAGGGACCGGCTGGAATGTCCTTCTTGGTCGTGCACCGACGTTGGAGCTTGCGTGGGAGGTTGGCCAACACACGGCCAAGGGTCGTCGTGGCAGAGGAGGCTCGGAGAGGTACGCGTGGTGCGAGCCACGCAAGGTGGCGTGCGTGATGTTGGAGGAGAGGAGCAGAGGAAGAAGAAGAAGTGGGGGCGAGAGAATACGTGAGGGAGGGCAGAACATGGAATTTCACAAAATCCCCTGTTTTGCATGCATTTGTTTAACGACCGCAAATAAGTGATTAATCGGTTGATGAAAGTTCGTCGAATAATTAAAGAAAAATCACCGTTGCGTTCGCAACGTGTGATTTATCCGTGAAAGTGCAATTTGTTTGGTGATTCTGTGATTGGAAGAAGATGAATCGAAGAGAGAGAAGATGAAGAAGAATAAGGAATAAGAAGTTACCTGTAGATGGTTGGATGCCTATGAATGGCTGAGGCAAGGCTCGGCCGAGGTCGTCGCTCGAAGCCACGGCGAGGCTGAGCTTAGTAGCTCCGGTTAGGTGGCTACGACGGTGATGAGATCACCGGATCTCGCCTGCGAGACGGGTCGTTGTCGCTCGATGGGAACTCTTGGAGCTGTCACCTACAAGATCTCAGAGCTGGACCTCTCTCCTCTTGAGTGGCGGATGTGGATGAAGGAAGGAGGAAAAATATAAAGAGGAGGAGGAGGAGGAGGTTGGAGAGGAGATGGAGAGAGTGAGAGAGATGAAAGATGGAGTGGGGGAGTTGGGGTTGGATTGGAGGTGTCGAAGAGGCTTCTCCCTTAAGTTAAGGGAGAGTGGGGGAGGAATGGGTAGAGAAGAGTGAGATGACGCCACTTGGCACGCTCAGATGCGACCATGTGGTGTTTATTTAATTAATTGCAAAATCCATGGGGTTGATACGTGGCAGCTTCCGGAGCCACCACATGTCGCTTTCAGAAAAATCCAAAGTTAAATAGAAAGAAAAATAAAAAAGACATAATAAAAGAGATTAAATCAAAAAGTGATCAACATGAAAGTTGCTCTCTTGACGAGATCTACAACTTTTGTGAAGGGCCGAAAATCAAGTGAGATCATCTGTATAAAATGTATTTTTGGGTGGTACCTTATAGATATAAAATACCGCATTTTATCTTTTGTAATTTTTTGTCATTTTTCAATAAGAGAAAAAATCAAAATAAAAATGAAGAAAATATGAGAAGAATTTTTACAACTTAATCTATTTTTTTTTGAATTTTTAATAATTAAGAAAATAAAAGGATAAAATCAAGGGGCATTTCGGTCAATATGTACAATATACAAAAGGGGCCCAAAACCCAAGTTTTGCATACAAGCTCCGATTTTAACAAAATTGGTCTTGTTTCGAAGGTCTTTGAATGTGTATTACTTTAAAAGATAGTAGACCTAATTCGGAGGCTATATGAGAGAGATATGTGCATTTTAAGGTCTAAGGTCTTCAACTGGGTTTGGGGTTTTATTGGGTAATTTTACAAGTTAGTATTTCTTTTGATATTTTTCTTTTATTAGTGTTAGTAATATATACACTATAGAGTTAGTTTTATTGGATTTGGAGTTAGTATAAAATATATACAAATAAGGTATTTTCACTAATATATAGGTGGACATTTACAAGTGAATTTGGCTTCTTATTTTATGCAAATATGAATGCTAAAATCCAGATATTATTTATGCATGCATGAATGCTAATTATGCAATATAAGTAGAAATATGCATCTAATTACTTGGGAACAAAGCTCTATTTTCAACTTTAGAGTGATGAATCACGGATTCATCACTGACCACCGACCCCTTCAAATACCACTCCTCCGCCCCCTTGCCACCTCGTCCACCAATTCCGAGCAAGAGCCCAATCCCTCCTCCACCTCCCTATATCAGACAGAGGTTGGAGGAGGGCCATCATGGCCTCCCCTTGCTCCGATGTCGACCCACAGCTTGACCTTCGTGTTATGGTCGCCCTTGGTACCGCCGAGCACTGAGGACAGGCTGCCCTCATTGTGCGACAACTCGAGGACCACCCAGGTCCTCAGCACAAGCCGCATCGCTCCTCCGTTCTCTTCTTCGATCTCCAGGTAACTCCATTTTTATTTTTCTTATGTTTTCTCCAAACTATTCCACCGTACACACTTCAATTCACCTCCATTTGATCACCTAACGAGCTTCACCACATCACCATCATCTTCGCCCACACCTCCGATCACCTTACCCTCTTCTCCATGACCTAATCACACCACCTCACTTCTGCTTCATCGGAGACGAAGACATCGGTCCTCTGCTCCACCTCCACGGACCACCGTCTCATTCACAAACCACTCGCACGAGTCGTCTCGATTATACTAACCCTTGCAGATACTCAATGGCCGGACTTCGCACCAATGCTACGTTCTCGAACCTCGTCTCCGGTGACACCTCATCGACTGACCCTCTCTAGTTATAGTTGGACCCTTATCGCATCTTCAACTGCTTTGCAAGGCTCTTAGATAGCATTCTCGACCTTCGGGCCTGCGAAGGGACATCGGTGGAGCTCCAAAGGGGTCACTGGAGCCCCGACTTCTCCGTCGTCCGTGAGAAGGAAGAGGGAGGAGTTGCCACATACAGATGTCGCACGATCCTCATGATCAGATGACTCGGACGCAACCACGCCTCCCCTCCGAGGCAAGGAGGCTCGGGCAACCCAAGCCACTCCCCAAGCCACCATCAGATGCCACGTGGTTCGAGCCTAGCCCCCTTGCGTGCCCCTCACGGGAGGGACTGGGTTAATTGCTTTGAAGACCCCGATACTTTCAAAAATTGTATCCAGGTCCTCCAGGCACGTGTCTCACGTGTGTGTCTGGGGTAAATTTCAGGGAGGCCCTACCGATTTTAACAAAATGAAAAAAGGCCCTTGTGCGTAGAGGAAAAATTTCATTGAGGCCCCTCTGACTTTTTGAAATTGCAAATAGGTCCCTCCACAGACATATTTGTAATATTTATCTTTTTTTCATGCATTTTCACTACATTTATGTCCCTAGCACTGGTTTATTCATATCTTGAGCATTTTAACTCCAAATCTCATAATTTCAGTTACATTTTGAAGCTTATTTCATTATCTTTCTAATGTCATGGATATTTTATGATTGACATATAATTAAATGGATCTAATTTTTGATGAGATAAATAGTGTCTTCTTCTCATGATTTACCTATCATTATTGATTCTTATAGTTCATTTTGACTTTGAATATATCCATTATTTGTTGCTCAATGATTTGACATATGTAGGACATATTTGTATATATTCTCTTGCATACTTATCTTTTTCATCTCATCATACATTGTGGTCATTTCATCTTTTTATTGCATTTTAAAAATCAAACAAAATACATGCATCATTTTTGGTGATTTTATTTGCATTAATTGTATCGGTCCTTGCATCATTTTATCTGCATATCATTTTGCATATCACATCTGCATGAAGACCTAGGTTTAGAAAATAATTACGCATCAATTAAGCAATAATTTCCGATAAATAGATTAAGCGGCTCGTGTCCCTATGTTCGACCTTAGTAGACTTGCCAAGTAAAATAACTTCCACATCTTCGAATTTGTGGTTTTTGATCGACCGAATTTTGTCGCATGTACTACAATTATCGACCATTAAAGAGGCGATTTTTGAGTTCATCATGGGGAGCACACCAAGATCATCACAACACAAGCTCTTCTACCACAAGAAAGAAATAAGAGAGGGAGTGAGAAGAAAGAAGGTTCGTGGTTGCTGCGGAGTTTGAAAGGACTAATCTTTAGAGCAATTCTTCTCCAGCATTCTTCTTACCGTTTGGAGACGGATATTTCATTTTGGTGATATTTCTCCTCTCTACTATTCTCCATTATTTGGTTATTTATAGCACTGTATAGATGGCCAGCCTTTTCTAAGCCCCTCACGAGAGATTATTTCAATTATTGTGCTTAGTTTGAGTTGCGATCAGTCCCATGGTTTTTCCCCTCACATTGAGGGTTTTCCAGTTAAAATTTCTTCGTACATATGTGGTTGATTTTCTGTGATTAAGATATTTTTTTCATATTTATACTGCTATATCGTGCAAGATCTGCTTATCAATTTTGGTAATTTTCATGATTCGATCTATATGGGGATTATGTTCTCAACTACTGGTATCAAAGCCTATATGGCAGATTACAAGATGGATTTTGGTTCAAGTCATAAGATCAATTTGAACTGACTAATTATAGTTTATGGAGAACTAAGATGAAAGATATTTTATATGTAAAGTCCATGCATCTTTCAATTTTCTATACCAAAAGCCCGATGCGAAATCGAATGAAGAGTGGGAGTTCGAGCACGAACATGTTTATGGTTTTATTAGACAGTTTGTAGATGAAAATGTCTACAACCACATCTAGAAAGAAAACCATGCGTAGAGTATATGGTTGAAACTTGAGAGTTTGTATGTCTCTAAGACAAGAAGCAATAAGTTGTTTCTTTTCAAGAAACTTGTGAACTTGAGATAAAAGGAAGGAAGTTTCATGCTAGATTTTTTTGAATGATTATCAAGACATAATTAGTCAGTTGATATGCATGGGTATAAAGTTTGAGGAACACATTTTGGAATTATTATTGCTTGCTACTGTACCTGATTCTTGAGAAACTTTCAGGGTTTTGCTTACCGATTCTCTAGCAGAAGGGAAGATCTCTTTGGAGACCATGAAGCCAGACATTCTCAATGAGGAGATCGCAATAAATCTCAAAGAATCTCTTCGCATGTAGATGTTCTTGTCACGGAGAATAGGGAAAGAAGCAGTTTAAGAATGATAAGGGGAGAGACAGTAGTAGAAGCAAATCATGGTCCAGATATCAAAACATGGAGTGTCATTATTGCAAGAAAAAAATGGCGCATTAAGAAGTATTGCTTTCAGCTTAAGAGAGATAATAGGAATGGATGCAATAAATAAGAAAATAAGAATGAATAGATTGTTGCAGCCACACACCATGAACTTCTCATTGTTTGTGATGAGGAGATGGTGAATGTCGCCCATGATGGTACTCATTGACTTATTGACAGTGGCTCTAGTCTTCATGTTGCTTCACGCAGGGAGTTCTTCTCAACATATACATCAATGATTTTGTCACATTAGAGATGAAGAATGGTTCTGCATCCCATGTTATTGGCATTGGCAATGTCGTATTGCAGAATGTCAATGGAAGTAGGCTTACTCTCAAGGATTTGAGATATGCACCTGATATGTAGCACAATCTCATCTCAACAGGGAAGCTTGATGAAGAAGGATACCACAGTACTTTTGATAGAGGGTAGTGGAAGCTTACCTGATGATCCTTAGGTGTTGCATGTGGCAAGAAATATAGCAACAACTTATATATCATGCATGCATCAGTTTCCAAAGATGTGGCACATGTGACTAAAGATGCATAATCTACTTAGTTGTGGCATCGACGATTGTGAGTGAGAGAGAAGGGATTGTAGTGCTTGGTGAAGAACAACTTATTGACAGATGTGAAGAAATCCAAGTTGGAGAGATGTATACATTGCTTGGCTGAGGAGCTGATAAGAGCCTCCTTCAAGAGTCGTCCACCTTCAAGGAAGATGGAGGCACTGGATCTAGTTCACATAGATGTTTGTGGTCCACTGAAAGTAAGTTTTCTTGGTGGTGCACTTTACTTTGTTACATTTATTGATGACTTTTCCAAGAAATTTTGGGTCTATACATTGAAGAGGAAGGATCAAGTTCTTGGAGTTTCAAGGACTTTCATATGATGGCAGAGAGATAGTCTGGAAAGAAGTTGAAGTGCATTTGCAGTGACAACAGTGGTGAGTACATAGGGCCATTTAATGAATATTGTAGATCTTATGGTATAGGGAACTAGAAGACTCCACCCAAGACACCACAACTGAATGATGTAGCAGAAAGGATGAACTTGAACTTGATGGAGTGAGTCAAATGTCTCCTTTCCTAGACTAAATTACCTAACTCTTTTTGGTGTGAATCTCTTTATACTGCAGCGTATGGCATTAATCTCTCTCCACCTATACATTTGCATGGTGATGTTTCTAACAAGATCTGGTCCGAAAAAGATGTCACATACAACCACTTACGGATCTTTAGGTGTCGTGCTTGTGCATGTTCCCAACGATGAGAGATCCAAGTTGACGCTAAGACGAAGCAATGTGTTTTCTAGGGATATGGCCAAGATGAGCTTGGCTACATGTTGTATGATCTAGTTTAGAAGATGGTTCTCAGGAGCAAGGACATTGTTTCCTATGAAGATCAGACCATCGAGGATATCCAGAAGGTTCATAAAGGTTATTCCTCAAGCAGCTTTTAGCCATATGACATGGAGCCAGTTCCTTTGGAGAGTGCTCCATATGTAGGGATAGATGATACAACTGAGCAGTTGCAAGATGCACGAGAAGATGTTGGATGTGCATGAGGCATCCACTTCGATAAATGATGATGCAAATCTGATATAGATGATAGCCATGCTGATGATGGGTCCTCTTCATATGCACTACCTATTGGACATGCGAGCCCACTGCGAGCCATTATGCAATAGATGTTATTGCAAATATTATTCCTTGATCTGAAATGAAGAATAATTAATTTGCGTAATAGGTCCCTTAGTACAATTAGGGTTATGTACCATGGCCATCTTAATGATCATACATCTGTTGATTCAATACTTGAATCATAGAAGCTTGTGCTTGGTTGAATATCTAAAGAGTTAGATTGAGGACTCATCAAGTATCGTCAAATGATTATTAAGAGATGATCTCCAGCTTGAGTAGGAGATGTCAATCCTTTCTCATGTGGTTGATATCTAACTGACCTCTTGATGCAGGTCCTCTGCATAGGATTAGAGATTCAGAGGTGTTAAATAAGTTAGGTCAAAGAGTTGACTTGACAAGATCGAGATAACCAAAGTCCTATGTCGTATGCTGTCACGATATAATCATGCATCCTCTGACCGGAGACATATGTGTTACTATATGTCCAAGTATGTACATTTGGAAGACCAATAGGTTGATGACCTAACCAAGGTCTATACACTAGCGCGATGGTGAGCATGCAAGGGCATATGAGTAATACGACCTCTCAAAGGGATCATATAGGTTCATTTACTAAACCAGAAGACATGAGCTCACTCATGAGATATTGGGAAGAATCAAATTCCGCGCACGGTTGTCTCGCTTTAGAAGCTTGACTGAATTTGTAAGGTTTAATATATGTTTTTGGAAAGTATATGATTAACACCTGGGTATGATATATGCTTTTGGGAAGTATATGATCGATACCATCTCCTAATGATCGAATGAGAAACCTTAATGATAAAACCCTAAAGAAGACAATCTAAAAGAGATCTAAAACTTCGGGTTTATTCTAGGTCTTCCAGTATACAGGATGTACATGTATAGGGAATACCTGAGGGTGATGTGATCATAAATGATTGTATAACCATGACGCTTCCATTATAAGGAAGTGATGAAACATGTCTGGATTTTAGTGAATCCTCTCAGTAGAGAAGTGATATGATCTTGGACTAAATGTTGGACATTGATATGAATGTGATTCAGGTGCAATGAGATGATTAGATCTACAGATTCAATTTAATCAAACATCTATGGGAGGTTCGCAAGATCTAAATTTGAGATTTGATCTCAACATCCAAGTCACTATACGTGGAACAATACAATAGCCCGGTCCTTATCTCCAAGTATCCACGGAGAAAGCGCATTATCCTTGAAAGAGTTGAGGATAATTTCATTGTTGATATATGTATCCGATCATTGAAAATGGATAATTAAATGTGATTTTACATAATGAATAATATGAATTTGATTCATATTATAAGGAGAGTTATCTGAGATAATTAAATGTGATTTGATTATCAAAAATGTGAATAATGTGAATGTGATTCATATTATTCGAGCACATGAGAATAGAGATCTAAGATGATTAAATGTGATTTAATTATCGTGGATATGAATAATATGGATAGCACTATCCATATTAATCATAAATAAACTATAAATGTGATTTATAATATGAGAGAGAGAGAAAGTATTGTGATTTATATTTGTTGATGAACTATTGATGTGAATTGGATTCACATTGAATGATTAATTGAAAATATAATTTACATTTTGTTTTCGGTTGTGAATGTGATTCATATTTTTCCAATGGTATGATTGCAATGTTCACAAGATAATTATGAATTATTTTTTGAGATAATTTACAACAAATATTGTTGTAAATCTTGAAAATATCATGATCTCATGAGATAATGAGATCTCATGAGACGATTGAGTGGCCGTCCCCTCCTTTTTTAGGGGATATGGTCAATCTTCTCATTATCTTCAAGATTGATTAAATAATTTGATTTGAAATTAATTTATATTGATTTATCGATATATATTAATTTAAGTTAAATTATTTTTTGTTGTATTTTTACAACAACATCATGGCCATTAAAAGGAACACAAATCAATATCATCCATTGATTGTGTGTTGTCCATGGATTGATATCCATGGACTCCCAAAACCCTATATAAGAAGAGGTACCCCTTGCTTTTTGAGTTACACAATTAACAGATGCTCTCTCTCCCTCTCTCTCTACATGTCATCTCTCCCTCTCTCTCATTGTGGTCGTCCACCATGGAGCCATTGAGAGAGTCGTCATTGCCGCAGCATCGTTGTTATGCTGCCAGAGTAATTGCTCGTGGATCTCCGTCTCCTTCAGTGTGCCTCACTCATGAAGAATATGTTGAATCTCGTGTGACGAGATCGGGAGATTCGTCGCTTGGATCATCAACATGGATTGCGAGGAACACACATCTCATCAATGCGCTCGCAAGCGACTCCTTCGTTGGATCGGACTTGAGACAGGAGATCTCTTGGTTTAGAGAGTCGATCGCAACCATGCTTCAATAGGTAACCTTAATACGTAATTGTGGTTTATATGAAATGATCCGAGAAGTGTTCTTTGATCATGTGGTTTCATCACATTAAAACTTTTTTTACATCCCGCTGCCTCGAGCTACTAGTATGACCAGTCGCTCTCAATCGCATATGATGTGATCCTCACGCTTCCATGATGCGCTTAAGGATCTTACCATATCCTTCAAGTGGTATCAGAGTCAGGTTAGAGGTTTTGGATACAATCCATGGACTTAGGATGACTTGGGCTCATTAGGGATTGTGAAAATTTTATCGCACTTCATTTTGTAGCCATGTTTTGTGATTATTTTCGACCCTGTTTAAAGTGTTTAAATACGAAATTATAACTTAGATAATGTTTCCTATTAATTAAGGAAACGTGGGATTTGAGTTTGTGTGATTTGGAATCCGATAACTCAAGATATGATCATTTTAATGAACCTAGATCCACTATTTCGGGGATGGCGAATCATGACGTAATTAAAGAGTTAGTTACATTTTTGAAATACCTACAAATGCATATTAATCACTTGAGTTCTGTTATAAATCAAATTAACAAACTTTGGAAACTTACTTTGCTTAATTTGGTTTTAAATTGATTGAGATATGCTAATTTTAATAAGTATAGGACACTGCTGGAAATTACACACTTGATCATGAACCTTGTGATTGTCATTCAATTAAAATTAATGGAAATTAATAGTTAATTCCTGAGATAACTATTGATGAATATTTGTGAAATATTGAAAGATGATAATTATTTCCTTGAATGACTTTGACCATAACCGAAACTGATTAGATATGATCTAGATCACAATTGGTTACATGAACCTTCCAACAAACAAAGTTGCTTGAATAGGATTGGGAATTTATTTAACAAATTTCCTTATAATCAAAATGGTTTTGATTATTACTATATGGTACAACTTCGGTTGAAAAATCGATTATCATCTCAAGTACACAGTGATCTATTTGGCATTATCCTTTCCCGAGGCGGATATGGTGTCTAGTCGGGAGCGTTGGGGTAGCAGGTTGCACCATGTGCGGTCTATCCCACTCCCGTTGATACTGGCCATGACATCGGGTAGGGGAGGGATAATGCTTGAGAAATCATGATGTATTTTTCTAATTATTAAAATTCAAAACAATACATATTTTTGAGATAATACCATATTTCAAGTAAAAATAAAGAATGTTTGTTGGATACTAATTGGATCATTGATCTAATGTGATTAGATTAATTGGAATCCAATTAAAATTAAAACACTTTATTATGAATAGAGTTATTAATTCTCTTGAAAGAATCAATCGTAATGAATATGATTCATAATGATTAATTAAATTTGAATGGGATATGGAGGATCACATAAGTGACATCCATGGTCTCCCGTCAAGGCAGAGGGTTCCGTCGTCAGAGATTGTATGTCAGAGATGCCTATCCGAAGTGACAGTTCCTGCATACAAGCCATTTGTATTGGGCTCTTTTCTTCTCAAAAGAGTAAGGACGTATGCATAGTGACCCCAATATGAAGTCCTCATATTATTGGGTCCATATTGGATTGTGCATAGCGAGTTGTATTCCTGTTATTGGTTGATTCTATTAATGATGGGTCAACATCACCTTAGGGTGGTGGGCCCAGGTGCTAAAGACTAAATTAGGAAATGCAAGTTGAACTTGCAAGGTAGTGATGAATACCCATTCATCACTCTTTATTCTTTTATTTTAGCTACAAAACCCTTCCAAAACATCATGTATATATGTGTAAAAAGAATAATTTATCAAATTGCATGCATCTTGTAAATATGCATAATTATCATGTTTTTGTGCATAAATAAAAGAATAAAGAAATAAAAGAAAAAGAGGGAAATATTTAGAATAAATATTGAGCGACCTAATCCCAAGGGAGGGCTCAGCATGGGCCTGACGGCAAAAGAATCAAAGTAGAGGGAGATAGGGTCAATCATGTGTACATATACCTATGTATATAAATAAAATTATTTTCCTCTAAATAAAAATAAAAATATGTGTTTATTATTTTGTACATATTTCTAAAAATAAAACTAAAATAAAAATGAGAAAAACAAAAGAATCATAAAAAGAAATAAAATTCTCTCACCAATGTATATAGATCATGTACATAGAATAACATAACTATTTATTTTCTATTTGTAAATAAATAATTAAAATTCAAGAAAAATATTTCCATAATGTAAATAAATAAAATAAAAATCAGAAAAATAAAAATAAAATAAAAAGAAAAAGAAATAAAATCAATTTCTATCTTGTATATATACCATGTAAATATGCATATAAAAGTATTTATTTAACCTATAAAAATAAATCATAAAAATAAAATAAAAATACCCTTTTATTCCAAATTTTATGTTATAAATAAATAAAATATAAAATTGGAATAATTATATAAAAATAAACAACTAAATAAAAATAAAAAATACATATATGTATATACCTGTATATAATAATATAATGTAAATACATAATTTACATTTCAAAACAATAAATAAAAATCACTAAAAAATAATTTGAAAATAAATAAACATTTTTCATGTTTTAACTTTTTCGAAATAAAGTCATTTAATATTTTTAATCGAATTTTCAAATAATTAATAAAAGGTGAATTCTGATTGGTCCACGGGGGATTGTTGACCCCCGGTCAACTCTCCCCCGCGGACCTCTTTCTCGCAGATCCATGCGCTGACCTGATTTCTCATACTTTTCCCCGCTTGATGCGATCGCCAAATACCTAAACCTCGGGCTCCATTTGATCCTTGCTTATCCGAGACCCTCGCCCGGGGTGGATTCTAGGAATCCGAGCTTCACAGAGCCAAGCCCGACCTCATCTTCTCGGACCCTCAGTTGTATAAAGCTCCAGCTCCGACCGCATTTTCACGCCATCTTTGGCTTTCCCCTCGACGCCAGTGAACTCCTCTCCCTCGCCTGAGTGACAGCCACGCGGAGGAGGGTTGCAGCGAGGCCCGGACAACCAGGAACCATCGATCCGACGACCTTCATCACCGTGCACCGCTGCGAGGTGCGCCAAGCCTCGGGCCTCGATGAACCCTTGAGGCAATGACCCCCGGAGCTCCGCAAGCTCCAACCCAGTCGACTGCAGCCACCCATTAGGTCAGATCTTCTTTAGCTTAGTTTAATTTTAAGTTTCCCCCAAATCACAACCGCCAGCTTCGCCGGCTAATTCACTCCATTCCGACCACCCATTTGACCATCCGACTCGACCTTCACGTTCACCAGTCTCCTCTCCACCTGCTACGCCCTTCCATTCAACCCGGTTCGCCCAGGAACTGGGAGTTCGACCTCCACCGTCGTCGCTTCGCCGGAGGTCATCGCTTCACCGCACCCGACCACCCATTCCACCCTCTGACGGGTCAAGGCAGTTTGCCCTCGACCCAGGAGCTTGTCTGTGCTGTTTTGCAGGTCAATGCGGCCCATCTGAGGGTCCGCTCGTTTCAGCACAGGAGCTTGGCTCCTCCGCCGTCGCCGGCCACTCCGGTGGTCCCCGGCCTCATCGGAGGTGTCTACCAGCTGCAGAACACCTTGGCGATCGCTTTCCACATCCCAGCAGCCGAAGAGGAGGTCTCCACCGTGTGCACGGAGCTGGCGAAGCTCGCCGGCGAGCTGTTCTTGGAGTACCTTCAGTAGCCGTCGGATCATCCCTCCGCTCCAAACTTGATCGTAGCCGTTCATCTGAGGAGCCTCAGCCACCACCCGATCCACTGAGGGCTCGATCCAGGCCGTCCATCCAGATGAAGGGGAGCCCTTGTTCCTCAACCGTTCGATTCACACGTGGCGACCCCTCGTCTGTCAGATCCGAGCCGTCGGTCTTCGAAGAGACGCTAGCTACACCTCCACCGTCCGATCTGACACGTGGCGCTTCGTCGGCCGTCCGTTTTTAATAATGGGAAAATTTCTTGTAGGCCCCTCTGTTTATTGCATTTGCTAGTTAGTCCTGTAATTATTTTATTCAGTTCTTTTTATTTTGAAAAATTTGCACCTTGGACCTTTATGTTTTAGATATTTACATTTTAGTCCTTATATATGTGGGCCACGTGCATCGACACGTGAGGACTTGGTTTATTTGCAAATTTAGTCCTGTCTTTCTAGGTGTTCCTATTTACATGATTTAAAATAGGATTGACATTTAGGTCCCTCCGTGCCTGATTCACGTGCGTTACGTGTGATTTCTTGGACTTTTTGCACGAGGCGCGTGCACTTTCTAGCTTTGTTACTATTTAGCCCCTGGAAATAGTTTTTCTTACATTTTAGGCCCTTGTGTAGTGTGAGCCTTTGTTTTAATTAAATAAAATAACAAATTAAATTCAAATTGCGTGAAATTTGGAAATGTGGCTCCTGTCACTATGTAAAAATTTCCTTAAAATTTGGTACATTTTTGAGGCTTTTTGATATTTTTAATAATTCAAAAACAGTAGTTTTTGTGACTGTCTGACTTAGAAAATCAAAGAAAAAATATAAAAACAATTTTAAAAATTCTAAAAAATTAGGATTAGTTAATTTTTAGTGTCTTTTATTTTCTATGCAATTTTGGTGAATTTTTGACCTATAAAACCGTAAAAATTAAAAAAACCCTAAAAATCTTTTAAAATTCTAAAAGATTCTATAAATACTCAAAAAAATATAAACTCTTTTTCTGAATTTTAGTTTTTGTTTATATTTTTCATAAAAATTACCTTCAAACTGTTACAGGTCCATTTGATATTTTAAATGGATTTTTTCAAGTCTGGCTGGACAGTAGCTCACTGTTTTTGTCTTTATTGATTTTTAGAAAATTATATAAAAATTAGAAAATTCTGAAAAATTTACCAAAAACATTAAAAACATAAAAAAACATAAAAACATTTTTTATTTGAATTTTTGGAGTGTTTTTGAGTGATTAAATAATTTGTTGTTGTTACTTGATTTTGCATTTTCTTATTTTTACTCATTATTAAAAATCCAAAAACAAATATAAAAAGAATCAAAAATCCACCAAAAAATATTTGTGTTTATTTTATTTTACTTTTAGACTACTTCATAGGCTGCGAGGCAATTCGTGCTCCCTGAGACCGACCCTGGGTGCTATACCAGGTTAATAATATAGCCACCTCTACTTTGATTCTTTTGCGGTCAGGCTCATGCTGAACCCTCCCTTGGGATTAGGTCGCTCAATATTTATTCTAATTATTTCCCTCTTTTTCTTTTATTTCTTTATTCTTTTATTTATGCACAAAAACATGCTAATTATGCATATTTACAAGATGCATGCAATTTGATAAATTATTCTTTTTACACACATATACATGATGTTTTGCAAAGGTTTTGTAGCTAAAATAAAAGAATAAAGAGTGATGAATGGGTATTCATCACCCCCATGTACTTAACTTTGCTAATCCCTTAGCAAACACTTATTTGAAAAAGAAGTGAAAAAGAAAGGAAAAAGAAAAAGAGAGGAAATGCCTGGATCAATGCTGATTATTAAACTTGTCTTCATTAAATTGAAATATGGAGCTCGATCAGATCTTTGGATTATTAATGTGTCGGAACCTTATTTGGACTCAGGTTTAAAACTTAACAGCCTCTAAGATCCACTAATCTATAGTCAAGACTCCTCAATAATCCAGATCAGAACAATTCTACATACACAAACCTGAAGACCATGAATCTTTCCTTGTACGGTGTAAGTGAGGTATAGCTCTCCACCTCAGAAGTAGCAAAATGACAACCCTCCCCAACAAGGTAACTCCATGACCCCAATCTGGCCACTCTTTCCTCGAGGAGCGGGGTATTCCCTTCTAAGTTCAAGTTCAACCGGCTCAAGAAGAGGGGGAAGAAGAGAATAGACCATGGCCAGTGTAGCCATGTATCCTTGGGAGCTCAACCAGTGTAGCTAAGTCTCCCTGCTGCAAGCTACATAAGATGGAACATGAGTCTCAAGCTTTGCTTATTGCACTATATACATACTCCGGTGGGATTATCATTTTCTATCAGACCCACCACTTTTTTGGAGTTATTTTCTTTTTGCATTTTTTTGATGGGCATCTGTACAACATATTTACAAGGTGCAACATATATACATAAGGAGTTTTTCCTCTTGAGCCAGTAGACTATCCCTCTTTTGAAGCATTATTGCAACCCACAACTCTCGTCGTTAGACCTCATGGCAACCAGACCAAGTTGAGACGCACTTCCTTCACTATAAGAAGAAGAGAGGTTCCGCCTAGAAGTACTACCCTCATATGCTACCCCAAGTCAAGGAAGACTGCCTCCTCACCACCTCATCCGTAGAGAGCTCGGTGTAAAGTGCGGGTCCAAGTCAAGCCATTGTCTATATGAGTCATGTGTGTGTTGTTAAGTGCTCTACTTAGGCTCATTGAGATGACATATGATCATAGCCTAGTGGACTCAAAGAATTAAGTCACCATGGACCTGAAAAGCCTCAACCCTAAGCCCTATAAGGTTCCTCTTATGATTAGGTGGATTAAGATCTTAATCAAGCTCCATTTTCCAATTTAATTCTAGGCTAGTTTAAATGTTAACTATAATCCAGGAAAAACTATACAAGTATTTAGAAAAATGCAATTTTACAAATATTTACAGATATGCAAAATTTTTAAAAAAATGTTTTGAAACCATGGATGTATGCATGAATGCAAGTTTTGCAAAATATTTACACAAATGTACACGAGGTTTTTGCAAACTTTTGATTTTCAATACATTTTGGAAAAAGTTTGTACTATATACATAATTTTGATAAGAAACTATTTACACACTATTTACACAAAAAGTTTTTACAAATATTTTTACAAAAATAATTTGTACAATAGCTATGTATGTGCAATAAAAGAATGTTTATTTACAAGGATAAATTTTTAATTTTTATGGATTTTTGGGTTTTTAGCCATTTTTATTTATTAACACACTCACACAAAGTACGAGTTATGGCTAAAGTATTTATGAAATATATACACACCCCCCATACTTAGCTCGAACGATGTCCTCAAAGTCGAGAGCGATGAAGAAGACATAACTCGTGCTTAGTATAGGGAAGTGAAAAGGAAGGCTATATACAAAGACGAATGAAAGAATAGACATGCAAGAGGATCTCTGCATTTCCCCCTATACTTAGGATCAAATAATCCTAAGTATAGCAGGCTGTACACAAAGGGAAATCCGAGTGAGAATGTACATGGTCTACCCCCCTATACTTAGGGTAAAATATCCCTAAGTATAGGCAGCGAAACAGAGGTAGAAAGACACGAAGAAGATCAACAAATATATACAAAGATGGAGGGGCATCACTCCCCCTATACTTAAGGTGAAGAATCCTTAAGTATAGGTAACAACAAAAGTGATAATACAGAACGAAAGGAACAACCCGGTGTTTCCACCCCCCTATACTAAGGATGAGGTGTATCCTAAGTATAACAAAGATAATCCTAAGCAAGACCTGGGGTGAAAACAAACATGGAAGACAGAAGGATCAAATCAAGACGAAACACTTATATACAAAAAGGGTACAATGTTGAGATGCCTCTCAACAAGCACTAGGTTTTACGCCCCTAGCTGGGCGCAAAGGCTAGGATAACGCTGTGTCAAGGTTCAGGACATCATCTGTACGGCGAATGTCGTACTGTCGTCGCAGTCTCGGTATGAGAACAACGACGAAATCAACAGTGTAAAGAAGGACACCCAGTATGCAATCAGGCGGGTGTCTACCACCGGCCAAGGATATGGAAGTGTGTGATCGGGATCTGGTAGCACCAAAGAAATCGTCGGCTCTGGATCAGACTGGAATGAAATCGTAGAGCCAAAGAAATCAAACGCGGAGAAGGATGGATCAATCATGGAGTCCTCCACGTCAATCAGTGTCTCGAAGAGGTATGGAAAGTGAAGATCAGGAGACTCTCTAAGGAAACTGATATCCGATGTATATAATGAAGAGAAATCAGACAGATCATCGAATATCTCAAGGATCGACTCATCACCGTGAGGGTCGTCGAGGTGAGATGACTCAGAATCAGAAGGATCAGAAGACTCGGTATCATGATTCGCCATATCGGATATACTCTCAGAAGGTGAAACCGAGTACTCATCGTGTGTGGCATTCTCCCGCAGATAACCCTCGGGGAGAAATGCAAGATCAGAGGTGAGAAGTAGAGGATCAGGATCTAGAAGGGCATCTGCGCTGCTGTCAAGTATCCACTCGGTGCACCATGCTGCATCATCATCTGAAGTGTGGCTCTCGGCAATCTGGAAGCAGGAGAAGGTACTGGTCAACATCGCAGAGGCTGGCAATGTGTCTGCGGTTGATCCTCGCTCTACGACAATGCTGGCTGTCATCAGGTCCTCAGCAAGTGTGTCTGTCTCGTCAAAGTGGAGGACAAAAGGCTCGAATATGGTAATATCCATGTCTGATCTCTCAAAGTGGTGTCCAATATTGAACTGTGGCTGCTGGGATGAGTCATGGTATCTGTCGGACTCCGAGAAGTGTCTCTGCAGAAAAGAAGCTGACTCCTCCGGGACTGGACACTGAAGTGGCTGAATTAATGGTTGTAGAAGCGGGGGCTCCTCCGGCTCCTGGAATATCAGAAGATCTGATATCCAAGACTCATTAACTGAGAACTCAAGGGCTGCCTCGAATTCTAGCTGGAAGACCAACGGGAACTTGAGTAGATTCTGGGTCAGAACCTCTGCTGTAGCAGTCATCTCCTCTGTCGTCTGTGGTATTGCATCATCCAAGTCCTCGGGCTGGTGTGTAGAATCTGTATCCTCATGTAATGCGACACACCGCACTGGTACTGCAACGTCCTCATGTGTTGTTCCGACTACGGCATCTCGTGAAGGTGATCTCTGTGAAAGTAACCTCAAGATGGTATCCAGTAAGTGAATGTCGGACTGCGGTGTGAACCGCCACATGTGGTAATCACCAGTGCTATCTGCTCTGCGGTCATCCCCCGCATGGAGATCTCAATCTATGGATGTCCATGGTCGCGAAATCTCCTCAAGAGTTAAGAAACCTCGATCATGCCTCATGCAGTGGCTCCTGGGGGTCTACTGAAAACTCGATGATCAAAGACCGCATCAACTCTTCTCTACGCTGGAGAAAGTATCTCTGTCGAAACTCTCGGCGTAGCTCTCCCCATGTAGCGAATCTCCTCCACAATCGTATGTGCCATCGCATGGCTCTGTCCTGAAGTGTAAACGGGAAGGTCCTCAGCATCAACTCCTCTGCAGTGATATCTGAATAAGGATGTGTCCTGCAAAACTCCTCGAACTCGGACAGGTGAAGATAGGGCTCCTCGTGCGCCTCCCCTGAAAATGTCGGCAGTCTCTGAATAAGATCCAAATCCAGAATGAATGGACCTAGTCTAGAAGCTGACTGAGCTCCATGTCCTATCTGTTCCTCCATCAATCTGGCATATGATATATCTGATAATCCCATCTGCTCTCTCTGATCACAAACGGGAGTGCACTCTCAACTCAGCAATGGCATCGTTCGGGTCTCGCATCTGCTCCATATGATATCCACGGACGTCTAGCGCAGCATGCCCAGAGTAGTGAAAGGGATGGGAGGGAGCGAGAGGTTGGTCGGATATCTGACCTCTCTCGAAGGTGGATTGGACTGATGGTCAGAAGGTGAAGAAGAAGCCGCAAGAGTCGGCCAGGAGTGAGGGGGATCCATCCTCCAGGGATACAGAAGGGGAAGAGAAGAAGAAGAATACTGAAGGGAGGGTGGGAGGGAGGAAAGATAGATGGGAAAGTGGGAGGGATCTGGAAACACACAAGATGAGAAAGCAAAACCCCCGATTCACCTATGCACACTGAGCTGAAGACCGTAAGAGATCGGTCAATTATCTTGTTAATTTTATTTTAGGTGATCAAGTCAGTCTTTCAGAGCGATTACATGAGCTGATAGGAATCCAATATTCTCAACCGAATGTCCCGAATAAAAGGCCGGTAGTCAAGTCAAGAAATCGGATATGGATCTAGCCTAGGATGCTGTCACTCTCTCGCTCATCCAAACCAAACAAGGAGGGGGTTACTCTCCCCAAGACAGATTTTGAAATGATGTGTCTTTTAGGTCAAGTGTGATTAGCAGTCCCGATTTTATTGTTTTTTTTCTTTTTGTGTGTTTTTCAAGAAACGTCTAACGAATTTTCTGATTTCCTTTTATTCCTAAGTCCAGAAAATCAGGGGGAGGAAAGCGGAAAAGCTGACGCGCAAGAGAATCAATGATGCATGCACGAGATAGAAGACGTACCTGACTCCAGCAGTCTACATGCAATTATGATCCGGGCATAAATGTAAAACTAATCTATATGGAATGCAGTGCGAGAACCGTCCTAAACAGAAGCTCCTATTATCATGAAGCACTGATTTTATTTGCTTAGATCCAATCATGTTCTATGGGAACATATATTCTATTAAGGTTGTGGACCTAAGGCTACCTGGCTCAACGAAATAAAAACCTAAGTCTAGGGGCTCAAAGCACAGAAATCCACGTGAAATCAAATAAAAAGAAAAGGCGAGAAAATCAAAACAGCGTTGGGGTCCCCCGAGCACACCGGTGCTCGGCGAAAACAGACCACGCAACCTGAAGTCCAAGAGTTCGGGTACCTGTATTATTACAATAATAAATAGTCTGACTGGAAAGTAAACTATTCTAAGCTAATCTAATCTATCTACAGCTCCAACACTCCCTGCCTGTCTCCTCGCGCTCTCCTGCGGCTCCGTCCAGAAGGGAGCCGCCTCCGACTTCCACAGTTGTGCCGGCTCTTCGAGAAGAGCCGCCTTGGTCCTTGGGCCCTAGCAAGAAAACAGAGAGAAGTGATCAGACCAGATTGTTATAATAATAAAAGAAAAGCAATAAAAGCAGATATATGCATAAATGAAAAGAAAATACACAAAATAAAACAGGCAAAAATAAAACCAAACAAAACAATAGAAAAAGAAAAAGAAAACAAATAAAATCAAAAAGCTGCAAAAAGCTGCGGAAACCGAAAGAAAGCCGCGGAAAAAGCCGCAAAAAACAAAAATCAAATAAAAAGGAAAAATAAAGACGACTACTAAGCCGTGCTCCCCGGCAACGACCCATTCTGATGAGCCAAAAAATCCCCAAGACCCGGGTGAAGGTAAAATCACTCAAGGGTCATTGCGACCCGGATCTCGGTACTCATCTCAATCAAGAAAAAATGATATTAGACCACCAAACAAAAGATAAAATCAAACAAAACGGAGATAGCGATCAATCATGTGTACATATACCTATGTATATAAATAAAATTATTTTCCTCTAAATAAAAAATAAAAATATGTGTTTATTATTTTTTACATATTTATAAAAATAAAACTAAAATAAAAATGAGAAAAACAAAAGAAACATAAAAAGAAATAAAATTCTCTCACCAGTGTATATAGATCATGTACATAGAATAACATAACTATTTATTTTCTCTTTGTAAATAAATAATTAAAATTCAAGAAAAAATATTTCCATAATGTAAATAAATAAAATAAAAATCATAAAAAAAATAAAATAAAAAGAAAAAGAAATAAAATCAATTTCTATCTTGTATATTACCATGTAAATATGTATATAAAAGTATTTATTTAACCTATAAAAATAAATCATAAAAATAAAATAAAAATACTCTTTTATTCCAAATTTTATGTTATAAATAAATAAAATATAAAATTGGAATTATTGTTAAAAAACAAACAATTAAAAATAAAAATAAAAATTCATATATGTATATACCCATATATAATAATAATATATTGTAAATACATAATTTATATTTCAAAAAAAATCACTAAAAATAATTTGTAAGTAAATAAACATTTTTCATGTTTTAACTTTTTCGAAATAAAGTCATTTAATATTTTTATCGAATTTTCAAATAATTAATAAAAGGTGAATTCTGATTGGTCCACAGGGGATTGTTGACCCCCAGTCAACTCTCCCCCGCGGATCTCTTTCTCGCAGATCCATGCACCGACCCAATTTCTCATACTTTTCCCTGCTTGATCCGATCACCAAATACCTAAACCCCGGGCTCCATTTGATCCTTGCTTATCCGAGACCCTCGCCTGGGGTGGATTCTAGGGATCCGAGCTTCACAAAGCCATGCCCGACCTCATCTTCTTGGACCCTCAATTGTATAAAGCTCCAGCTCCAGCCGCATTTTCACGTCATCTTTGGCTTTCCCCCTCGATGCCAGTGAACTCCTCTCCCTCGCCTGAGTGACAGCCACACGGAGGAGGGTTGCAGCGAGGCCCGGGCAGTCGGGAACCATCGATCCGGCGACCTTCGTCACCGTGCGCCGCCGCGAGGTGCGCCAAGCCTCGGGACTCAACGAACCCTTGAGGCAATGACCCTCAGAGCTCCGCAAGCTCCAACCCAGTCGACTACAGCCACCCATTAGGTCAGATCTTCTTTAGCTTAGTTTAATTTTAAGTTTCCTTCAATTGCATCGCCGGCTTCGCCGGCTAATTCACTCCATTCCGACCACCCATTTGACTATCCGACTCATCCTTCACGTTCACTATTCTCCTCTCCACCTGCTATGTCCTTCCATTCAACCCGGTTCGCCCAGGAACTTGCCGTACCCGACCACCCATTCCACCCTCTAACGGGTCGAGGCAATTTGCCCTCGACCCAGGAGCTTGTCTGTGCTATTTTGCAGGTCAATGCGACCCATCTGAGGGTCCGCTCGTTTCAGCACAGGAGCTTGGCTCCTCCGCCGTCGCCGGGCCACTCCGGTGGTCCCCGACCTCATCGGAGGTGTCTACCAGCTGCAGAACACCTTGGCGATCACTTTCCACATCCCAGCAGCCGAAGAGGAGGTCTCCACCGCATGCACGGAGCCGGCGAAGCTCGCCGGCGAGCTGTTCTTGGAGTACCTTCAGTAGCCTTCGGATCAGCCCTCCGCTCGATACTTGATCTCAGCCGTTCATCTGAGGAGCCTCAGCCACCGCCTGATCCACTGAGGGCTCGATTCAGGCTGTCCATCTAGACGAAGGGGAGCCCTCGTTCCTAAGTCGTTCGATTCACACGTGGCGACCCCTCGTCCGTCAGATCCGAGCCGTCGGTCTTCGAAGCGACGCCAGCTGCACCTCCACCGTCCGATCTGACACGTGGCGCTTCGTCGGCCGTCCGTTTTTAATAAGGGGTAAATTTCTTGTAGGCCCCTCTATTTATTATATTTGCTAGTTAGTCCAGTAATTATTTTATTCAGTTCTTTTTATTTTGGAAAATTTGCACCTTAGACCTTTATGTTTTAGATATTTACATTTTAGTCCTTATATATGTGGGCCACATGCATCGACACGTGAGGACTTGGTTTATTGGCAAATTTAGTCTTGTCTTTTCTGGGTGTTCTTGTTTACATGATTTAAAATTGGATTGACATTTAGGTCCCTCCGTACCTGATTCACGTGCGTTACGCGTGATTTCTTGGACTTTTTGCACGAGGGCCCATGCACTTTCTTGCTTTGTTACTGTTTAGCCCCTGGAAATAGTTTTTTTACATTTAGGTCTCTGTACACTATGAGCCTTTGTTTTAATTAAATAAAATAGCAAATTAAATCCAAATTGCTTAAAATTTGGATTCATGGCTCCTGCCACTGTGTAAAAATTTCTCAAAAATTTGGTACATTTTTGAGGCTTTTTGATGTTTTTAATAATTCAAAAACAGTAGTTTTTTGTGACTGTCTGACTTAGAAAATCAAAGAAAATATAAAAACTTATTTTAAAAATTCTAAAAAATTAGGATTAGTTAATTTTAGTGTCTATTATTTTCTATGCAATTTTTGGTGAATTTTTAATTATAAAACCGTAAAAATTAAAAAAACCCTAAAAATCTTATAAAAATTCTAAAAAGATTCTATAAAACTCAAAAAAAACATAAACTCTTTTTCTGAATTTTAGTTTTTGTTTATAGTTTTCATAAAAATTACCTTCAAACTGTTACAGGTCCATTTGATATTTTAAATGGATTTTTCAAGTCTGGCTAGATAGTAGCTCACTATTTTTTATCTTTATCATTTTTTAGAAAATTATATAAAAATTAGAAAATTCTGAAAAATTAACCAAAAACATTAAAAACATAAAACCATTTTATTTGAATTTTTGGAATGTTTTTGAGTTATTAAATAATTTATGGTTGTTGCTTGATTTTGCATTTTCTTATTTTTATTCATTATTAAAAATCCAAAAAAATAAAAAGAATTAAAAATCCACCAAAAAATATTTGTGTTTATTTTATTTTACTTTTAGACTACTTCGTAGGCCGCGAGGCCAATTCGTGCTCCCTGAGTCCGACCCTGGGTGCTATACCAGGTTAATAATATAGCCAGGATCGCTATCTCTATTTTGTTTGATTTTATCTTTTGTTTGGTGGTCTGATATCATTTTCTTGATTGAGCTGAGTACTGAGATCCGGGTCGCAACGACCCTTGAGTGATTTATACCTTCACCCGGGTCTTGGGGATTTTTAGCTCATCAGGTAGAATGAGTTCCCGCTTCTTTTTATCCGAGTTGGAAATTTCATATTATTGACATGTGACAGAGATAAGAAATGAGATCCCAGATCTTGCTTGAGATATAATGGTAAGTATATCTCTACATTGAAAGGTGATTAAGGGAATGAAAACTTTCAGTATTGACAAGGCAAGACAACTTTGATATAAAATTCCTAAATCAAGTAAAATATGTATATATATATATATGCAAATTTCTTAGTTCATATAATCCTTCATTACACTCACTCAGTACTATACTCAATAATAACCAATAAAATACCTTGGATTGGATCCATGATCAAGATATTATACTTGCAGTTGGACATATATTGTATGTGGTTGCAATATGCAAGTTTCCTCATAATAATGAGGAATGACAATTAAATATAGAATAGGACTACAACCCTAGGGTTTGTATGTCTCTATAGTCTTGATCTCTCATCGGATGTACTTTGGAAGTGACATGTCGATGATGATCATAATTGTTAAATAATGCTTGTAAAAAATCTAAAAAGATGGTCTGGCATACATATGTGCTCTCGACATTTAATCATGAATGACATGGTTCTCTGCATTATACAGAAATGTGGCTCTATAAGAGATGACGTACTCAAAATATTTGAGTACCTACCTGAACCTAAGTCTTTAGAGTTAAGATGTATGTAGATATGATGAGTGTCATCATTCAACCATCTATAATCTAGTCATTCATGAAACTTCATAATATTGATACTATTAGAATCAAATGAAGCATGTATAAATGTTGAGATACTCTTATATTGAAATCTTTTGAATTCAGCATAAGAGATCCTTTGTCTTAAGCAATGGTTGTTTATAGATGAAAGGAGCGTAGTGGAAGCATGGGTCGGACCCAAGTTAGAGGGAAAGTCAAAGATTTGACTGTACTTCTATGGTTTCCACACATATGAAATCCAATAATTTGGATAAATGCTAATACTGCAATATGCCGATGTATTGATGGCGTGACCATCTAGACTATCGAGGATCCTTAGAGAAGGACTCGGATAGTGCATCAGAATATCTACATTTAATCATTGAAATTGACTTTCTTATTTGATAATATCAAAGTCTAATAATTGTATCTCATTCTTGTAATAACACTTGCAATTGGTTGCATATGTTTTAGAAGACTAGAATTTGATCTTAAGGTTTAATATTCATCCATGGATATTGATGTAATGGTTGCAATAATCTTTATTGGGTCTATCATATTTTCAGTGGGAGAGCCCTTAGTCTTAGTGAATGTCATTATGACCCAGTTATTATAATACACTCATTGTTTATTTCTAAATATTGGAAATAAACATGAATTCTGGAATAGACCTATCATAAAAAGTTATGATGGATATATTTCAGATAGCAATCTAACATCTAGAGGACTCTGATAAAATTAAAAAATTAATGAATGATTCATTAACAATTTCTAATACTGGAAATTAAGCCA